>PVIU01000155.1:0-345621 GCA_004026605.1 Ondatra zibethicus
GGGAGGGAGGGAGGGAGGGAGGGAGCGATACAGATGTTCAGGCTAGGACTGAGCACTCAATAGTCCCCTACTGTTGGCAATTCCACTCTGCTCTGGTCACTGCCAGCTGCAAGGAGAGGTTTCTCTAAGTCTCAGGGCTACACCAGCTAAATAGGCAGCTTAACTACATATCCATTTATCAAAACATCCTAGTAGATTTCCTTGTATGGCCTGCGACCTCTCTTACCATAGGCTTTTTGCACCCCGTGTTGGGCACCAAAATGAAGCATGACTAACTGAAAACTCAGAGATAGATATTGGGGTTCAACCTGAAGCTCAAAAAAAGCAAAGTAGCCAGCCACTGGCTCTTACCTTGACCTCAGTCCAAAAATAGCAATCCTGCCTCCAAGAGACCTCAGGATGAGACTGTGTCTGAGAGCTGTCTCATCCAGTCTTATATTCCTCTCTAGTTCTGGGATTAAGGACGTGCACCACTACTGTCTGGTTTCTATGAAAAACTAGTGAGGCTAGTGGGATTAAAGGTGTGTGTCATTGCTGCTTGGTCTGTAAGACTCACCAGTGTGGCTGTTTCACTTTTCTGATCCTCAGGCAAGCTTTATTTATTAAAAATACAAATGAAATGCCACTACATTTTTTTACCACGTTTGCAGAGGACATTTCTGCCATATTTGCCACCTGATTCATGTCCCTTCTCATGAAAAGCATTCTCTCTTGGCTTCTAGGACAGCATACTCCCCGTCTTGGCTCATTGTCTCCTTTTTCCCCTTCTGTCGTGAAGGTCCCCAGCTCTTCTCCATGGGAGCTTCATTCTATTTCAGTCACAGCCACTGCCTAGATACTGATCACTCTCAAATCTACAGCTCCAACCTGAAACTCCCCCTAGCCCCCACCATAATCCCCTGCCTGATCCGCAGCCACACCCCCAAAGAGAGCACACCATTCCTCCGTCACATCCCAGTAGTTCTGCCACCTTCTGTAGTCTGTCTCACCGGCCCCCTTTAACATCACAGCCACCCTTGACTCCTGCCTTCCACTCACCACGCCTACATTAACCAGCAATCAAGTCTAGCCAGTTGTAGCCGACACTGTTGTTTTTGTGCTACTGTTGCTGCTGCGACTATCCAGACTTCATTGTTTCCTACATCATTTATGCAAGGTTCTCTATACGGGCCTCAACATCCACCTTTATCCTTTCAGACCACATTTCTCATCACCAACTGGAGTATACCCTCAAAACTGGAAACCCAGTTATCTCCTTTCCAGGCAAAACTGACAGCTACAGGATACCTCTTCTGCCCTGCCGTTGAAAAGCTCACTGACTTGTCTCTCCCTGTTTCTCCGTTTTATTAAGATGGTTGATTTTTCACTCTCAGAATGATACTCCTTTCCTCAGTGCCTTTGTTCACGCTGTAATTGATTTTCACAGGGCTCGCTCCATTTTCTGAATCCCGATTAATGTGTACACATCACTTAGTATTATAGTCGCCCTGCCCAGGATGTCTGTCTTAATCTATGCCTGTGTGCTTCAGGAGCATGAAAAAAAAAAATCGGTTAATGTGTCCTGTGTTCCTACCTCAGATTTATCACACCTCCACTGACTTTAAGCTCTTTTAGAAGAGAGAATATATTATCTTGATCTCTTCACCTAGTCTATGTAGCCTGGCCCATATGTATGCACTTCATAAAGGCTGTAAACTGGTGCTGTGAATGAATGAATGAATGAATGAATGAATGAATATATGATGAAACTCCATAAGTTCAGGCAAGCTTCAGTGTCTCTCATCCTCATACTTCTTAACAAGCTCTGGACGTAAATCTGGAGGTTATATCTATGTGGCTAATGAGCAGTGGTGCACCACCCTTGTTAGATTTAATGACTCTCTTGGTTTCTAGTGGAAGGGCTTCCAAGTCTTCTACCTTTCGGAAAGGTGGAGAAGAAGGCACCGATTAACCAGTAATGAGCGATTCACGAGTCAGTCCGCCCAGCCAGTGCTCCCTAGCCACGGCCAGACTGCAGGCAGAGTGACAGCAGGTCTACCTGTGGAACAGTGGGCCAGAAACCAGGCCGTTCTGTGAAGCTTATACCTGCGAACATAGACAGTCACATAATTTGCTTGGTCCGGAGCAAAAAAGAAATCGTAGGGCCCCTTATTTACAAACAGAAGGAAGGATGCCATGGGACACACAGAAAGCCTTTCCTGGGGTCAGTATCTAGATGGCTGTGGTAGTTTGTTCCATTTGCTGTTTAATCTTCTAAGAAAAAATTAAAATTTTGTATTTTAGCATGAACCTTGCCATTTGTTTTTGCATTGTGAAAATGCTGCTTTTAAATGCAGATATTTAAATAAGCATCTTCTACAGTGTTATCAGAATTTCACAGTGTATAGTCTGGTTCTTATCCACAGATGCCTTGAGTTGGCCAAAGAGGTGGTGGAGGGATTGCAAACCCAGGAGGGCTAGAAGGGAGAAGGCCCCAGATGTGGAGCTGGTGTAGTAAACAACATCAAGCAACAGAAACTTGGAGGGAGAATACAGACCCCAAGGCACTCTGGACCCTGCCTTCTGATGCCAGGTCCAGAGGACATCTTGGCATGACCCCTAGATCTTTCTGACTCATGCCACACATTGTAGGAGCAGCAACTATGGATGGCTCACTGGATGCATCTCTTGCTCAGGGACCCATCTCCCAAACCCAGAACAGACAGGGAATCTATCTCCCTAGAATTTTTGAGACTCTATACTACGATATTCTCTGCTTGTGATTCTGGGTAGCACCCAGCTGACATTCTACCAGATGCAAAGAGTACCCAACGTAAGCCCTCTCTGAACCAGATCCCTGCTAGGACGACAAATAACAGGCTTGTCATGACCAGACAGGGGTCAGGAGGGCAGGCAGGGCCCAGGGCACTCGGAAGCAGCAGAGAGGGTCTCTGCTAGAACCATTCTTGGGGAGCAGCAGGAAGAGGGACCCCCTTATGGGCTGAGATGCTAAGTCCCCAGATCATGCACCATGGTCCCATCAGACTTCACTTATAAAACACAACTTCAAAGTAAAAAAAGAAAAGGAAGAGAGAGAGAGAGAGAAAGAAAGAAACTCAAGACAGTAATCAAGGAGCATAAACTCCAAATATAAGGCCCTGTGTGCCTGGGACCCTGTGAATTACCCAGTTAAGTGACTCACCCATGGTCACAAAGCAAAGTAAATGGCAGAGCTAGGAATAAACCTGCTTTTTTCCCCCCCCACTACACATGCCACCTCTTTCAGAAGAGGCTATTTCTGGCAAAAACGACACGAAACTAGAAGATTTACAGTGCTGTGTTCTTAAAAAAAAAAAAGTACTTCCTGCAGGCACCCTTTATTTATAGCAATTTTACTTTATGTTGAATAAAGCCACTTCATACTGATTATGTCACCACATCTCTGAAAGGAAGGAGAATCATTATTCCCATTTTACAGATGGGGAAAACATTCACTCCTCCAGACTCACACAGCTAATAAGAAGAAGAACTGTGCTTGAGACCATGAATCCCACCTCTTTATCCTTTTTCTTACGAATCCATAGGCCCTAGGATGGAATTATGGGTGAGAGTGGCGATCCCTAAGCCGGTAGGGGAAGCCCACACCATCAGACGCCAGGGGAACAATCCCATGTGACTAACACTTGTCCACAGGGCGGCAGAGTCGGGGAGACCCTGTTTCCAACACCCACTTCCCTCCGACCTTGGCAGCCACAGCAGCTCTGATGCTTCTTGGGTGATGTCTCTGGAGTTGTTGCTTATCTCTGTGATTCCTAAGTCTCTAAAATGGGGGCGGGGCCATATCTGTTTTATAGACTTGTTCTGATGATGGCAGCGCTGCTGACTCTCAGGGATTAACGGTTGTTATCATATAATCATCCGTATTTGCAGTCAGTAATTACTAACAGAGCCCAAGTCCCCTTTCCCTTTCAGACTGAACAGGTATTTGAAGAAAGTGGCTCTCCTGCGCCAAACAAGAAAAATCATCTTTTCTTTAAAGTGGGAGTTATATGAGGACTCACACACTGGGACCTCCAGATGTGTTTGGAAGGAACATCTGGTTCAGCTCTCTCACTATGTGTGCAGTCGAGAAAAATATAAGGCCTAAGAAAGTTGAGTGATCTTTCCCATGTTTATATAATTCATTTTTCAAATAAGCCAGGACTCTTAATTTGGTGCCCATTCCTGAGGAATATTGCTTCTGTTAGATAAGACAAAACCCCATTACTGCCATTGCTTTGAAATACTGATTTTTCATAACGTGGAATGATTATGAAGAATGGCATAGCCTCTGTATTTTGGGTTTTATAATTATCCCTGATGATCATCATCATTATTCTGTGAAAGTGATCTAAATTCATTTGCCCTCCCATACACATACATCGAAGGATAGACTGGTATTATTTCACAGTATGTTCTCTTTCTCCTGCCGGATAGGAAATATTTCCGAGCCATATGGGATCCTAATTCTCTGAATACTTTTAGATTATCAGATGTCTCCACTGACAGTCCTGGCTGGAAATCAAATCATGAGAATTTGCAAGGCTGGAAAAAAAATTTAAGAACATTTTGGTGTTCTGGTGTCCTGGCAATTGCATCTTTATCTTTCCTTCAATTAGTGGAGAAAAAACAAACACACACACACATCAGGCATCCGGTGTGTTGGAGTTTGCTGCCGGGATTTTCAGCGCTTTGCCTGCACTCTTACGCCCCCAAGTGAGCCTTAGACTGCATTCTCTTGTGAGCCTGTACTTCCTGTCCCTGCTTGCATGTCACTCAGTGAAGCATTTGTTTTGGTTGGCTCTCAGTAAACAAGAACTGGGGAAAGGCAAAGATGTCGAATCATGCCCCTGTCTCCCAAGACGCTTGCCAACCGGTAACGGAAACGAGAGATCTAATACCTGGGAGAAAGCGAGCAAGGATTCTAAGGCTGTTTACCACTTTTTCAACCTAAATATTATACATTTGAAGTTGATTTTTCTGGCAGTTTAGATACCACTGGAATGTGTTAGAACTTTTTCTTTAACCTGAAGTCTGTTTTGTGTTAGCCAAGTACTCTTGTCAATGGAGCCTGCCCTAGAGTGTGGTTGATATGCCAGTGACTCTCCATGGGAGAAAAATGAGTCTTTCCTAGCAGGTACCACAATTGCAAATTGCTTTTTTGGCTCTTTGTTTTGTTTTCTTAGAGAAAGAGAGAGAGAGAGAGAACATGAAGTTGGATGTGGAGAGGGGTGAGGCGGAGCTGGGAGGAGTTGGGAGAGGAGAAAGAATATGGTCAAAATATAGTGTAGGTTTAAAAAAGTTGAATAAAAGAATCAAATTAAAAATCGAAAATTAAGCAAAAGAACCTGTAATAATATTTATTATGGGAATGGACTTCTTCCTTTTTCTTTCTCTAGCAAGGTTGAGTGATACGAGGGTAGGGAGATTTTAAGGTAAAACAAACGAACAAACAAGTAAATGGATAACTAATAAGAGTGTCCTGCACGTTATAGATATGTGATAAGGATGGATGTGCCTTGAATGAACCTTCCTTTTGTGTTCAACCTCCAGTCAAAAGGTATGATTAACCAGTTCACAGACAGCTCTAAGGGCTTCTCTTGTCTGTGGCATTGCTTAATTTTTGTGCTCACTGCTCAGTCAGATCATTCAGCTTTCTTGCTCTGCTGGGATTTATCTCCTCACACATCAGTCAAGACTCTGAGGTGAGCATTTTCCCACCACCACCTCTCAAACCTGAGATGAGTCAAGACAAAGTTTTCACGAAGAAAAATATTTTTTATCCGAAAGACATCTCAGGGGAAAAAAAATATCTTAAATACCAAACCCAAAAATAAGTATAGGGAAAAGTCAGGAATATTACACCAGCCAACTGTTTCAAAAGCATGATCACCATTTACTACTGTTCACCGAAGGTGTGCGAGACCACAGAAGATCTGAGCATGCCCTTTGGCATCTCAAGAGCTCAGGGCACAGCCTCACTACCCAATGCTCTTAGTGTTTCAGCCCAGAATGTGTAATGCGCTAATATCTCAAGTGGGTTTTTGAGTCTATCCTTCATGTGTTGTATTGACAGAACACCAGGCTTCTGTAAAATTATGCTTCACGCTGAGTTCTGACTTTTCACAGCCTCTGGGTACCTGATGCTGCAGTTGCCAGCTCACAGCGACTCACAGATATAAGAAAGTGCCAACCTCATGACAACGTCATATCCAGCTACTGTTGACTGAAACTGAAATTGAGAGATTTGGACATTTCAGGTCAAAATGAAATGAAACAGTGCAATACATGTAATAATAATAATAATAATAAATACATGCAATGTATGTAATAATATATACATATATGCGATGTATGTAATAATACATTATATAATATGTATTATTAAATATATGTGATAATATATTATACAATTATAATATATGATGTATTATTAAATATATGTAATAATATAGGGAAAGGTCAGGAATATTCCCTATAATATATATTCCATATAATATATATACTATTACATATATTGCAATATATACGCACAAACACTCTTTCTCACACACACACACTTGATTCTGATAACTTTCTTTTCCTAACCTCCCTTCTTTGTCACACTTGTGTTCATCAGTCCCAGTCTGTATACAATAAAATATGGCAAACAGTAAATACCCATCGCCTCCATCTTGACTTCTGTTACACGGCGTGAGACCCGCTCCTCTCATAGAAAACTGGCCAGAGACACTCAAATGTGAAAAATGGGTGAGAGCTTGTGTATTCAGGAATCCTTACTTCTCCCAAAGCCCAGACTCCCCTGCTTCCAGACATCCAATGGAACGATCTATAACGGGCAGTGAGAGGACCATGGGCTCCCCTCTGTCGTCTTTCTATAAAGTCTGCCTTTATATGAGCAAAGTCCACAGTACTTTCTAATGGGCACAGAAACTAGCAAGTGATTTTTTTTCTTTTACACTGGGAGTGCAGATACATTTCTGGAAGTTTCTCCGTGGGCAGATCTGCCCCGTGTACAAGCACAGCTTCCAAGGAGGCTCGGATGTTGAGCAGAGTCAGACTTTGAAGCAGCGCTTAGCAAATGAAAAGGGACTCAGCCTAACAGCAGCGTGCATCACAGCCTAGGAATCAGATTGCCAGGGCCGCGGAGCATGGATATCTTCAGCCTGAGTACTGCTAAAGCTTTGTCTATAGTTTATCAACTTAGAATCTTAAATACTGTTCTGGTTTATTTTTTAGAATCTTGAACACATATGCAATGTGTTTTGACCAAATATACTCCCTAGTTCCTCCCCCACCACCTCTCACCACATTCCTCCTACCCAGTCTGCCTCCCAACATCATGCATTTCTTTATTGCAATCACTGCTCTAGTTGAAGCTGGTAGCATGTATGTGACAGGGGGCTACCCACTGGAGCATGGGTAACCTACCCAGGACTGAATCCCTGAAGCAAACCAACTCTCCTTCCTCCGGCAGCCATCAACTGCCAATGGGCTTCTTCAACTAGGGGCGGGGCCTTATGATCCCTTCCCCCATCAGCGTTATCATTTTGCTTGGCTTGATCTCATGCACGCCCTGTGCAGGCAGCCATTGCTACTACGAGATCACGTGTGCAACAGGCCTGTCCTGTCCAGAGAACACTGTTTATCCGCCATCCTCCATAACCTCTGGCTCTTCCAGTCTTTCTGCCTCCTCTTTCAGGATGATCCCTGAGCTGGGTTGGGGGGTATGTGTGATATAGATGTTCCATTTAGAGCTAAGCCCTTCACCATCCCTTCTCTGCAGGCTGACCAGGTGTGAGTTTCTGTATTGAGCTCTATCCACTTCCAAGAGAAGCTTTCTCTGATGAAGGCCGAGAGCTGCATTAATCTATAGGTACAAAGCTGAGAATATAGAGAACAGAGCAGTGTGTCACTAGATCCATCTAGCAACATGATAATAATAGAGTCTCTGCCCAGGGCCTGTGACCTACTGTCATGTACCTATGACCTACTTTACCATCTGGCTTTTCTCATTGGTTCCAGTGAAAGTTTATATTTACTTTGAAAGTCTGACTCCCCGGAGAAATCAATCCACATTGTTCTCTGAAAGGTCAGATTTCACCTCCTTCAGATAGTTGATGTTTATAGGGCTGTGCTTCAGTTTGGGTTGTGGAGTTCAATATGTCACCAGATTCCTTTATATTTTCATTACCCTAACCAGATGAGCTGGTTCCAAATTAGTTGATATCCTTCAACTCATCCTTTTGTGGCTGGAATAAGTTATTGGGTTCTACAGGCCCCTGGATTACTCACGGCTTTCCTTGGTTTCTACTCCAAAGTCTCTTCCTCTTCAGCCAGTAACGTCTGCTTCTGTCTGTCCCTACATCTTTGGCACTGTTCCCACCTCCATGCCTTTGTACCTGTTGTGACTTCAGCCAGTAATGTCCCTTCTAGTAGCTCTTCTCGTGCCTCTCTTGAATCCTTCTCATCGTTGCCTCCAAAAGCTTTCCTGCCCAGTCTTCGCAGCACACGGGTCTTCCGTGTTTAGGTTTGTTTTATCCCAGCACTCTAGTAAGTTCTTTAGAGCAGCTTGGGTTTCTGTGTGAGCTTGCACACGTGATGCACTTCTTTGCTTTAAAAAAGCAAAATGATTAATGGCATATAGTAAACACAGGACCGCTACATCATAGTTCGTATGTTTTAATAACTAAATTATTTTCCTGTTTTATCTTGTGGACTTTAACTTCGAATGTCAGAAGATCTTGTCTGTCATTGGACAGTGGTCTCAGAACCTCAGTAGCATGCCTGAGACAGAGGAAGGGCTCAAAAACCAAGTTGAACAGATTTATGTTTATGTTGACTACATGAATGATCTGGACTGGGTTCTGTTGGTTCATTCCCATCTTTCTGTGACTTCATCCCTAAAGCCACCCAGTGAAGCAGGTGAAAGCTTGGTGCCACCTTCACTGTCAACTAATGTATTCTTCCCGGCAACCTTATTTCGCTCAATACTGCCTTTACATTTCAGAACAAATACTTCCGCTCCTTCCTTCTTTCCTCCCTTATCTATCTTACTCCTTTCTTCTTGAGTTTCTTTAACTAAAATGTATGTGAACATACTTCTCAGTGTCAGGAAACCCAGTCCCCTTTGAACCTAGACATGTCTGTTCCCTGGGGATGGCCATCTCTATGGATTATGATTAAATTGCTATTTTGACTGGATTCTCAAGGTTAGGGAGACAAAATTGTCTGCCTTCATGGTTGCACTTTCTCCAGCTTAGATCACCTTTCTCAGAGTCCCCAGCTCACTCCCTTTTCCCTTCATCCTTACCATAGTAGCAAGGGACACACACACAAAAAACAAAAAAAACAAAAAAACAAACAAACAAACAAAAAAAAAACATCGACTTGTTCCCAGACACCCTCCACCTTAATTCATTGCTATACATCCTCCTTATTCATTATGGCTTTAAAAGAGACTTAAAGGAGTCACCCAAGCATGCCTCTGACCCGAGACCTCCTCCTCAGTGGACCAGTTAGACATCCATCTGCAATGAGAGCTGGATCCCTCACATCCACCTGTCGCCAAACTGATGCTTCCCACCTCCCTGTGTGGACCCAGGTCAGAATGGGACAAGTTGTGTAGTGCTTTAGCCACAAGCACCCTCAGTTACATTTATTAAGAGGCTTGGATGTGGATTTAATAATTTTAAAGGAGGACTAACCACTTGACCTTTCAGATGGTATATAATTTACTAGAAATAAAATGTGTTAGAGAATAGACATAGTTCTAGAAATCAATTCTGGGCAGGGTTACATAGCTATTAACTAGAGAAAACACCTGTTCCTACTTGATTCTCTTTCTGGAGCAAGTGAAGCACTATCTTGGAGTCCAATAGAATAAAACACTGATCTTGGATTCATCAGACCCTGACTATGTAAACTTGAAATTATTTCATATGCCCAAGACTATTCCTTCATCTCTAAAATGAAGATAATGCCACCTATGTTATTATTATTAAAAGATTCTTATAAGATTCACAAATCAAGTGGGCAGTGTACAGGAGACAAACACGTAATCATTGGTATTTAGTATTCCCCCACACCCCCAGCCAGAGGCGTGTGCAAGTGGAGCCCATTAGAAATATCAAGGAATCGTGTTCCCCCTCGGGCAAGAGCAGAGTGTCCACGCTAAGCCAGGTGCTGCTCCGTTTTCTCTCGAGAGGCAGTAGGAAATAAATGTTCAGCATGTTAGACAGAAGAATAAAACTCAGCATCTGCCAAGATCATGTACAACCTACTCAAGGAAAAAAAAACTAACTTCACAGCTTGTGATTGAGAAAGGACACGGGGCAGCCGCAAACTGTTTTCCTTTCATCTCTGCTCTTGGCTTGTTCTTCTAATGACTCGCCTTTAACACTCAGCCTGCATCGCAATGAGAGCAGAAAAAGAGGAGCTAAGATGTCCCCTCCAACCCCAACTCTACCCCACAGTCAGACTCAACCGCTGGCAAAGACCATGAAAAGACGCTAATAGCCAGCTACCCCTCTGGGAATGGTGTAAAACCAGCTAGACACCATGCCGCAACAGAAAAGTTAAAGTGCCCTGCTTAGTTAGGGAACACTTAAACTGGAAAAGCCCACGGGTCCCTGGAAGCCCCGATTCCATGATTCAGTGAACAGGAAGGACCTGAGCAGGGGGAGGGATAGGTCAGGCAGTTTTCTAAATGATCGTCTACAGAGAGGCAGTCATTGATGCTTAAATGCCCCGAAACCAGACATAAAATACACGGGGGCACTTGCTGTTATGTAATTTCATATGCTTTTTAAATAAAAAAATATAAATGACTTAAGCCAAACCATGTTTTGTTTGTTTGTCTGCTTCCTTAAACTGAATCTTCCCTGGCCTGCATTAGCCACACTGGAGATGCTCTGAGGTCATGACTGAGAGTGACCCAGTGCCTGTTATCCTCAGAGGATGACTATCTGGGGTCATTTGTGAAAAATCATCCTCAGCTCCAAGTTAAATGGAGTTGCAGGAAGAATGGAACGCAGTCACATACAAAAGGCACTTTGAATGGTTCCCCACTAGCACGTAGAAAGAATTACAGAATGTAATTAGTCTCAGCTGCCACTGTGTAAATGTTGAAGGAATTTAGAACACATTTGATAGATAGATGATAGGTAGATAGATAGATAGATAGATAGATAGATAGATAGATAGATAGATAGATAGATAGAATAGGTAGATAGGTAGGTAGGTAGGTAGCTAGATATGTAGGTAGGTAGGTAGATAGATAGATAGATAGATAGATAGATAGATAGATAGATAGATAGATAGATAGATAGATAGATAGATAGTGTAGTAGTGTACATAGGTAGATATATAGGTAGGTAGGTAGGTAGGTAGGTAGGTAGGTAGGTAGGTAGGCAGGCAGGTAGATAGATAGAATAGGTAGATAGGTAGGTAGGTAGATAGATATGTATGTAGGTAGGTAGATAGGTAGGTAGATAGATAGATAGATAGATAGATAGATAGATAGATAGATAGATAGATAGATAGATAGTGTAGTAGTGTAGGTAGGTAGATATATAGGTAGGTAGGTAGGTAGGTAGATAGATAGATAGATAGATAGATAGATAGATAGATAGATAGATAGGTAGGTAGATAGATAAGAAGGTAGGTAGGTAGATAGATAGGTAGGTGGGTGGGTAGGTAGGTAGATAGATAGATAGATAGATAGATAGATAGATAGATAGATAGATAGATAAGCATCTTTGAATCTATCTTTGGAAGTGTTGCCAGATTTACATCATCCTTGAAGAGTTACAGGACTGTTAAATACATTAAATGGCCCTTTCCTACAGGTGAGTCTGAACCAGGATGGGAAGGGGTGTAGAGGACACTCCCAGTGCAGTCTGTCTGTCCTGTCTTTCTGTGCCTATATGTGTATCTGGGGGAAAATATAAACACTCCAATAAATTTTATCCACATCAGCCTTTCCTCTTACCTCAAGAAGCCCTCCATCAAGACGAAGACTAGATTCCCTCTCTGGTAGCTATTAGAATTTTGGCCAAAGAAGTATGAGTCACTATACAAATGCCTTCGCAGCACTTTATAAATACATGTAATGCTAATATCTATGTAAGCATGTGTCTCAAACTAACCATAGTTACAATTGATAGTTTAGCCAAATCCTCTCAACACTCAAATAAGTAAATACCTCTCTTCTCAAATTTCTTCTCCTTTTCCAGTGCTTGAGAACAGATGCTTCAATAGGGAAAGAGGCCTCAAAAATAAGAGTTTGAAAAATGGTGACAGAAAAAAAGGGGGGACTAGAGAGATGGTTTTGTGGTTCATAGCACTTCCTGTAGAGGACCTGGGTCATTTTACCCAGAACCCACATGCTAACTCCAACCCTCTTCTGGCCTCCTCAGGCACTGCACACGCATGGTGCACACGCAAGCGAATCACTCCTACACATTAAAAAAAATAAATCTTTAAAAATGATGACAATAATTTCATTGTGATCATATTAGTTGTCAAATACCAATTTAAAAAATAAATCTAAGATTAATTTATTTTATTAGAATATATAACCTGAATGTAAGAATGTCTCTAGATTATTGAATAGTGGCATATATCCAAGAAACAAAGAGATGGAAACAGAGAGACCCAGAAATGTTCACTGTGATGCTGAATTGATCATAGACATGTGGGAAGGGTTATGATTACATTTTGTCTATATCTGTTTATTTTCTACGAATACTGTATTGTTAGTGGAAGCTGCTTGTTCATTCTCAGCTGCCCAGACCACAAAATAATCACTCAGGAACTGTATTATTTGTAATACTGTTTGACCAGTGGCTTAAGCATATTGTTGCTAGCTCTATATCTTTGATTAACCCATTTCTATTAACCTGTATATCGCCAAGAGGTCATGGCCTACCAGCAAAGTTTTGGCAGGCTCCAATGCAGGCCTCTGTCCCTGGAGGCAGCTACAAGGCTTCTCCCTGACTCTGCCTCCTCTCTCTTTCTATCTTCTCCAGCCTGGCTATATTCTGTTAAGTCATTGGCCGAAAGCAGCTTCTTTATTCATTAACCAATAAAAGCAACACATAGACAGAAGAACTTCCCACACTGTTTTCCCTTTTCTGTTTAAGTAAAAAGGAAGGTTTTAACTTTAACATAGTAAAATTACATATAACAAAAAAGGTATCAAGCAAGAATTACAGTTACAATATTTATATCTACTTTATCTTTTATCATAACTAAGGGAAACTATAATTATCTATTCTTCAACTCCATCAAAGACTCCAGAAGGATCTAATATTACCTAAGTAAACAGAAAGTGCATTGTAAACAACTTCCAAAACTCTAGAATGGACAGAGACATCTCGCTGCCTGGACAGTCACCCAAAGTTCTTCTGTACCGTTGGGGCATCCATCTTCAGCCCACAGGCCCATAGTATCCAGCAGACTTTCCCATGATGCAGGAAATTTCAAAGACAGTTCTTCCTATATTGACAGTTTGTCAGTCACTTTCTTCTGAGTCCTGCAGAATGTCTGGAAAACTCTTTCATGAAATAGGAACCTGAAGGACTATCTCACATTCTTTAGGCAGCTTCAGCAGTCTTTTTCCTGTGGGTCCTGCATGTCCAGTTCATACAGCATAACATCAAGCAGTTTAGGCAAGAGTAGTTTCTTGCCCAAATGGCTAACAAACTCCATAAGGAGCCTCTTCAATGCCCATCATCCTCTTGAAGTAGATTGGTGCTGCCAGGAGCAGTTGTGTCTCAGTGTCATGAAAAATTCTAAGTTCTTAAAACATTTTAAATGTCATATTCTGTAGTCTTTGAAAGATTTGAAGAATACCTATCTAATTGAAATATATCTATATATATTTAGAAAACCTAACTAACATGACTACAAGCTTGACTATTATAAATGATTCTCTATTAACCTATATTTCTTAATTATACATTACATTTTTAAATGAGCTGCACAAACACAATACCTTAATCAAGAGGAGAAATATACATACAACGAATTGACTTAAAATTTCTATCAATAGACCAAGATCCATACCAATACAAATCTCTATAGCATATCCCCCTTTAAATGTAAACAAACATTTATAAACAATATTTGGGAATTTAGGCATAGTTCTCTCCAAACTGCTTCCTGCTTTTTGTTGATGAAGTAATTTTTGGGGGTCGGGAGTGTTCACAGTGACCTTTCAGGGGTTCTGGCTATGGAGCATTTAAATGGGGTCTGTGAGCAGAGTGCTACAACTTTCTTAATGGCAACATAGACCCACTGTGTGCCTAAAACTAGGGCAATGTACATGGCTCTCAGAGACAGCAAACATGCCTCAGCCATGTTGGACTGGGCGGAGCAAGCAGGCAGGGTCATGTTGGCCCTACCACACCCTCTTAGCATTAAAAAAAAGGCCCTTCTGGTCAGAAAATAATTACAGGTACACAGTAAAGACATATTCGAATGAAAACCACCTCTCAATGGGTCACAGTGTTTAAAAAATGTACATAGGCTTGGGAGAGAGAAGAAAAAGAGTAAAGAGACAATAAATGTAATATAAAATAGTACAGACAGTCAGATTAAAGGAGTAAAGATAATAAAATAAATATTAAACTTGTAGAAAAAGTAATAGAATAAGAAAAACAAGCCGTGTAAAGAGGGAATATATGCAGAGAGTCTGGATTATGTATATTATTGTGTTTTCTTTGAATTTTCAACTGTGAAGTAACTAAGTACAGAGAGACATTTCATTATATGGGCTGCTAAGTTAAACCAACATACATATTTTAAAGGTACCATGACTTCAGAATTTAGGTCTAAGGATTTGTTGCTTTGAAAAAGATTCTTCTTTTGTTTCCTCAGAGGATGAGAACCTGTGAAATTCTTCCAGACTAATGTGGTTTGATCAACCACTGTATTTTCTACTTTATCTTGTGGCTTAAAGATTATGTCTGCATGAAATTCCATTGCAGATATTATCTATAATGTATGATATCTGGAGAATAAAATTCTAATTGCAGCTTCAAAAAAATCCATGTGATTTTAAATTCCAGAAAACTGTTCATAAACTAAAAGTGTAAGCAATTAATTAAGCCTGTGTAGGAAATGCTGTTGCAATCAAGAGAATATGTGTGGAGGGCTAAGACAGAGAGGCTACAAAAGGACTACAAGATCTTCTTTGGATACCGATTCATTAGTATGAGATGGAGAATTAAGCATGGAGCATGTGGGCTGCAAGATGCTGCAGCAGGTGAAAGCCCTAGTTGCACAAGTCTGGTGGCCTGATCATCATCTCCAGAACCCATGTATGTGTCATGGCACACATGAGCCCACATTCAGACTTATACATCACACACACACACACACACACACACACACACACTCACCACATACACCCAGATTAATAATAATAAATGAAATTGGAGCACACTCACGAGCTATTATATGACCATTTATACTAACTGTGCATCTGAATGATGAGCTAAATGTAGCTTTATTCTTGTGCTGCATAGAAAAATTATAAATCTGTTACTTATTGCAATAACTAGTATCTTCATCATTCAGAAAAGATATGCATTGCATTTCCTTATAAACTGACACCAAATGAACCCAAAGCTTGAGTGTGAGAAGCCAAGATGTGGCGTTTTATTATGTACAGCTTTATGCCGTAGAAAATCTTATACAAAGAATGAAATATTATTTTTCCATGTGTACATTTGTGAGACTTGATGTCATTTCACTATGTGTGTACCCTGTTTTAAATATCCTGTTTAAATATAAGGCCACGCGAATTGCAAGAAGAATCTAAGTGAGCTCATTATAAAGCAAAAACAGTTTTCCCCACCAGTAATACCTCTTGATGCTTTCAGTTTGGACCTGCATGAAGAAAAAGGATGAAACCGGTTTCCAGCTCGAGCATGTATTAGGGAGAGAGGAGCTTCCCAAGGTCTCAGACCTGCTTCCCTAGCAGTTGATTTAATATGGGATATGAAATCAGAGATTGCAAATGAATTCAATATCGTATGAAAGTTAGGAAGCCACATGAACTTCTCAAGCTGTTCTGAGAGCCGGAGCCATCAGCATGGGCATTTCTGAGATACGATTTCAATAAAAACAGCTGTTTTGTCTCTAACGGGCCATTAAGTAGGAAACACAACTTCTTATTTCTATTTGGTCATCTCAGTGGTCTATCCGGGCTGAAAACTTGCCATACATAACAATCTCCCCAAGGTCAGAGAAACTTCAACTTCAGCTATTAGCGCATAAGATATTAGGTGATTTCTCTTCGTTCTGTGATTTAAGAAAGTAATAAAGGATCCCCCAGATCTGTCAGTTCTTGTCAGTAAAAGAGCAGCAGCTGTAAAAACAGCACCTCGGGCCTTTGATCATGGTAGTAAGCTGTGCAGTCAGTGACTAACAAAACGGCTCTCTCTGTGATTGCTCCTCCGCAAACACCTGTGCAGTGTGCCCTGCAGGGTGCTAAGCAATAACTTATCAACTGCTCTCATCGTCCCATAGCGTGGATTTCTGACACCATAATAAATAAATGCCGCTGAAAGTGTAGCAAGTTCATAATTCATTTTGACCACTAAAATATTAGAAGAGAATTTGCTAAAGATGCTACATTTAATATCCACAAACTATGACCAAACGGTGCATAAGTAATTGCATCCTGGGAATGATGAGTATGTTTTATTCTTGGCCTCCATTTGTTCCTTTGATGTGATTTGACTAAGGCTTTACCATCTATAAGTGTAGAAAAACACTGACTCATAGAACCCACCACAGTGACAGACAGACTAGAAATCAGTATTATCCAATACCGTAGCCGCCGGCCAAATTAGCAAGTACTTGGATTCAGGACTGGATCTGGAAACTGGAGGCAGGGGTCAGTTTTTGGGAGGGACGTCCTGGAGGATGGAAGCTTATTATAGAGGTGAGATGAATAAATTGGCAGAGTAGAGAGTGATGTAATGGGAAGGTGAGGAGGTGGGGTGCACAGGATAGGTGGTTAAGCAGAGGAACACCATGGAGCTCTACTCCCCAAACCAATGATCCAGCAACCGGATGAAGGGTGAGGATTGTAGTTGACTTTTATTAGGGGCAAGCGGTGTGTGAAGCTGAAACCTTCTGCATCAACAAAAGCAGGCAATAGAGTGAGAGTAGATGCTAGCTCCTTAGGCGCTACTCGGAATGCCTGTGGTCTTGATAGTGTAACTGTGACCCAAATGCCAAAGAAAATCATTAGAATTGTAAAATCGCATTTTCCTCTGGAAAGCCATAATAATCCATAATGCTACAAAGAAGGTATTCTATTATTTCCTTTAACAAGAAATTTTATAAATTTATATTGTTCAGATTGCTTTGTCCAAAAAAAAGCCATATTCACAAATTTCTCTGAAATAATTTCTTAGAGCTAACTTTAGGTTACAAATTCCAAAATGCTAAAATGTCATTGCAAGATATACACTCTGTATTTATATATAATCATACTAATCAAAAGTTAAACATGGTTGAAATAATAGCATTTTAACTGATTGCATATTGAGTAGTCCGCTTCATTTTACAGGTAAGAACGAAGAAGCCTTAAAAAAATATGAGGCTTAACATAGTTTTCCCAACCACGGCCCAAACCTAGGTCCAAGCCATCTTACATTTTAAGCAAAAGACAGGCTGAAGACGTACCGGCATATTTGGGGTTATCCTATGTATTATAGAAACAGGAAAAATAGAACATTCACTTTTTATTGTCTTTCTCATGACACAAAATAATTATACATGTTTGCCACATACAGTGTGGTGTTTCATGTATACGTCGTATAGTGAACAAATAAGAATAATTAGCAAAATGAAAAATGCTAATAGCATGCCTCATTAGGAACAGTGAATTGAATCCCTTTATCTCTCCCAATTCAGAAGGCACATTTTTATATTTTGTATTATACTTTCCCAATTTCCCCTCGTTGTTTTTCAAAAGTGCTTTCTTAGTATCCTGTATGCTAGAAAATCTGACCCAAACAGACAAGGTTTTTATGTATTTAATACCCTTTTAAAAAAAATGTCAGACCTTTGTACAGTGTTTCCAAAAGTGTCCTCCCTTATTGCAAATAGAAATGACAGTGTGTGCACAGTGTAGAAAAAACGCTGTGGTCTTTCCGGGTCTTAACTGTTGAAACCATCAGTGTATTCAAATACCGCTGTCAAATTTTTAGGATTAGCTGTAGACAGTCGGTCCTACAAACCATCAAATCTTGACGATATGTTTGCTGATATACAAAGAAACCAGGCCCCATATTTCGCATGAGTTGAAGGCATGGACTATTAATTCAGTACATGGGAAACCTGATAGTGGTCTAGCGCACAAATGGCCAGTCTTGTGGTTGCTGTCATAGGATCAGTAAGTGATTCGGGAAAGCCTTGACCATTAAAAGTCAGATCAGGCATCACGTAGTCCACTCAGGCTGTGTGAGTCCGTTTCTGGAAGTAATAATGATTTCTCAAAATGAAGTCGTTTATATTTTTAGCTCGACGGTGTGTGGCGAGTGATTTCTTGAGAGCCGGGCTCCCTGTGGCACTGTGCCAAGCCCAGCTTTATTTGTTTCTCATTAGGCTTTTCATTATCATGCTGGTAGATACCTGGATCATTCCCCCTCCTCCGAGACGGCTGGCGTAGCTTGAGCACAGGCACGAGGCTATGAGTAGGTGGAGTACTTCCGTTCAGTGAATGCCCATCTTAGATCTCTAACTGTGGTGCCAGTCTCAGGGCTTTAATCTCCTAACAACAGCCCATTAGCCATTTATGACGCGGTCTGATATTAAACTGCTTACATCCATCCATTCTGGCACTAGAAGGAAAGGTATTAATCTCACTCTGTACCCATCTAGACCCCGCCCTCTCTCCTCTCTTGACTTGCTCCATCTCCTGCCCCACTCTGCATTTCTCTTCCTGCTACAGGTTCAGTCTCCAACTAAAACTGCTTGATGGGTTCAGTAGTTTTCTGCCTTCCATAACTATTACCTAAATCCATGCCCCTGTCACCCAAAAACAGTCCTCCCAACCTTCTTCAGAACCCCAGGACTGCCCTTTTAGCCTTTCCTAACTCATCTTCTTTTGCTTTGAACATCTGTTAGTTTTCCTCCATGACCAAGTATTCTATCACTTCTTTCATAAGTATCTTGTGTTCCACATTAGTAGAATGGAGCTTGATTTATCCAGAAAAATAAGAAAAAAAAGAACAGAAATACAAATTCTTGAACTTCCCATCCATTCCTCAAGACTTCAATCTTTTATTCTTGTTTTAATGGAATGTAATTCCTGTGCTCGTTTAAGAACCGTGCTATGGTCATGTGATACATGTGTACAATAGGTAATAATCAAATATGTCAATTAACATCACATCTTCTTAAATCTTATGTGTTGGAAAAAATATTGAATGCCCCTAATAATTTTGGAATGTACAAAAGTGTTATGGAATATAGCTATTCTACTGTGAGATACAGCATTTTCATGAATTTCTCCATCTATCAATATCCCAACCCCCAGTCCTCATAGTCTTGCAACCTCTTTTCTGCTTTCCAGCTCCCAAAAGTGAGTGAGAATAAGTGGCTGCCTTATTCCACTTGGAATGTTAGACTCTTCGATTCCAAGCATGGAATTTAGGGACAAAGTGAGCAATCTCTGATTTTCCGTTTTAAATGTTGGTCAGGGGCCTCAAATAATCAGTCACAATCCGAGGCTTTTAAGAGTAGACTAGTCCTTGGAGAATGCATGGCCCAGCCTTTTCATCTTATAGGGAAGGAAACTGAGGCCCAGCCGTAAAGGCCAAAATGATCTTTCTCAATTTATAGTTTCATCATTTAACTCTTTTCTAAGCCTGCTTTCCAAGGACGGCCAAAATGGATACAAACTATTACTGTGCCATACAATGCCTGTTTAGGCTAGCCTGGGCTTACTTTACCATCCTTATATTTTTTAATTTTCTCTTCATTTTATTCCCCATATACATGTCTGTTTGGTTGGGTCTTTTTTCTTCCTCTGGGTTATTGCCCGTGGTTTCCTCTTCATCCTTATTTTGGGTCCTAAGCACACTTCAGATATTAGATGGTATATCATCTTCTCCATAACTATGCCCCCAATGCGCTCAGGGTTCCCAAGCAAGCATCACATGGTACCTATTTGCAATATCCAAATGGAAGGAATAGCAACAGCTGTTAGCAGATACTTGCATCTCATTCGTGGTTCCATCCCCATATTTTAAGAATCTGACATTCTATATTTTAAAGTGAATTATTTTTACTTTTAACCTGCCGTGGCACATGTCAATTTTTCCATCAGCCCTCCTCACAAAAATCTATTTTCAGATTAGTTTTAAGAGATAGATTGATTCATTCACATCCTTCTGTAAGTCGCTGATAAACCTGAATGACAGCCCCTCCTGGAAGCCTGGAAGCACACGCACTTTTACAAAACAGAATCTAAGTCATGGGAATGACTCTTCAGTGTAGGAAATTTTAGCTATGAACAGTAAGTCATAAGAGCTGTGTGTGAGGGAAAGTCGGTTCCCACAGCCTTCAGATCAGCCTCACAGGTGACCTACTCTCCCCTCACACTCAAAGGAGGATGGCGCTATTTTTGGTTATAAAATTCAGAGTACCTGTTGTTTTTACTCTATGTACAGCTGTTACTTCACATGGTATAAATGCCAAATTCATCATGGAGCATTTCTGGTTTGATTCCAGGGAAGCAATGTTATGGAAGATCAGGATTTGTTGGAAATTGGTATCCTTAATTCTGGACACAGACAGAGAATCCTACAGGCAATCCAGCTCCTTCCAAAGGTAAGGGATGCTTTACCGGGATTACCTTATGAATGATTCCCCATGACTTACAGCCAAACACGGAACAGTATTTACATGGGCATACAGTGTTTCCACAGGCTGCTGCATGGTGTAGGAGGTCCTTCTGTATTTCTGTTGCTTTCATTGGTTAAATAAAGAAACTGCCTTGGCCTTTTGATAGGGCAGCCCTTAGGTGGGCGGAGTAGACAGAATGGAGGGCTGGGGGAGAGAAGGCAGTGTGGCAGACGCCATGCTTCTCCAGCCCAAGATGGACACTGGTTAGACTCATGCTGGTAAGCCACATCCTCGTGGTGAATACAGATTACTAAAAACAAACTAAGTCAAAATGTAAGAGTTGACCAAAAAAAGGCTAAAACTAATGGACTAGACAGAGTTTAAATAAATACAGTTTCTGTGTAATTATTTCGGTGGCCGGGAGCCGGGCGGAAGGACGCAGCCCGCGTGCCTCTTACTACAGCTGCAGCCTGTAAGAATGGTTCAGGCCCCACTTTCATTGGACACAAAAGACTGCCAGAAGCTTCACTTGGGTTTAAACTGACCTACAAGAATACAATACTGAGCAGCAGAACAGATTCAGAATACCTCTACTGCATGAGTCCTAACTCACGTGCAGTTACAGCTGAAGTCAAGGAAGATGGGATTCATGTTGAGTGAGTACGGTAATATCCTTGACATAAACGCTTCGTGAATAGGAGAAGATCTTACGTTAGCTATAAGTCTAACAGAATTAATATCTAGAATATGTAAGGAACTAAAATAATCAAATGTCCCCAGGACCAAACAACCCAATCATTAGATAGGTTAATGAAACGGAGAGGTAGCTCTCAAGAGATGAATTGTAGATGGCCAGCAAGAATGTTGAAAATGTCCAGCATCCTTAGCCATTGTGCTGGATAGTTTTATATCCACTTGGCACAGGCTAGTCATGTGAGAGGAGGGAACCTCAATTAAGAAAACCAATCCTAACTAAGACAGTCATCAAGGAAACTCATAATCAGACTAGCTCAAGATTTCATCTCATCCCACTCTGGGTGGCTAGCATTAAGAAAACAAACAACCAATGTTGGAGAAGATATAAGGAAAGAAAATATTTATGTACTGTTAGTAGGGATGTAAATTAGCCCTTTCACTGCTCCAGAGGTTCCCTATGAAACTCCAAATAGAACTTTTATCACTTAGCTAGACACAGATGGGTGTGTGTCTAGAGAGCTCTAAGTTAGTATACTACACAGGAACCCACATGCTGCGGCTGTGGGGTCAGCCTAGGTATCCGTTAATATGTGAATCGATTTTCTTTATTTGTTTGTTTTGTTGGTTGGTTGGTTTTGGTTTCTCTGTGTAACAGTCAGGGCTGTCCTGGAACTTGCTTTGTAGACCAGGCTGGCCTTGAACTCACAGAGATCCACATGTCTCTGCCTCCCAAGTGCTGGGATTAAAGGTGTGCACCACCACTGCCCAGCGTGAATCAATGTTTTTAGTGATTTTATATATATATATGTATACATATATTTATAATGTGTATATGTATATATGTGAGTTTTCGCCATAAAAAGGAGTAAATTTGTGTCATTATCTAGAGTATATGCAGCTGAAATAATCACATTAAGCCAAATAAGATATGGCATCTTTTCTTTCATTTTGGGGTCCTAGAATTCTTTATTTCCATGCATACACATGCGCGACATGAAAACAGAAGGAAGGGAAGAGAAGAGACTATCAGAGAAACAGTGGGAAGGGGGCTAAGGAAAGAGATGGGTATGGTCCAATTCCAGGATATACTTAAAGAATGTGTCTGTATAAAAGCCAATACTATATGCAACGAATATACGCCGGTAAGAATATTGGGGCAGAAGAGCCTCATGCTCCATTAGAAGCATTATCTCTTGTAGAAACGTCAAGAGTGAGCCTCTAGAGTCCCTACGAGGGACTCTAATGATGCCTGATAACAAACGGCATCATTTGGAGAGGTCCACAGTGTCCCATCCCATGGTGCATTTACAGTTGATCAGTAGTTTTTCCAGTCTCCATGTGATCTGTCAGCCGGGTATCATTTTTTACTGGAAGCTGTATAACCTAGCAACGGAGTTGACCTTATGTTTCCAGAAAAGGTTTGAGAGGCGCTTAAAGGAAGTGGTAGGGTGTAAGTACCAGCCTTTCAAGGTAGTCAGATTTTAATTGGTGAGGGAAGGAAAATGCACGTCAGGAGGCCAAAAGGAACCGTGTCATTACAGGTGTTACCCAGGCAATCACTTTCTGGAAGCATTTGGGAAATAATTAGTCATTTAAAAGCCAGGGGGATCGGCACAACAGCGCAGATGTTCTTAATGCCTCGGAGCTATATGGTTAAAATACCTAAGTTGGTAAGTTTTATGTGTATTTACCATGATTTCCAAAATCATCAGAATAGAAGAAAATGCAAGGTGCTTAAAATAATTGAAAGGTGTGTGGCTCGTAGCCAGAGATAAAGCAGGAAGAGTAGGTTTCTATCATTTCTTCAGGGCTAAGGAATTTGAATGTGTTTTGTAGGCACTGGGGAATGCCTATGACTAGAATCCTCTATTCTGCTTAATTCTGGAGGCAATTTACCAGAGGAATTGAAGGAGAGAAAGTTGAAGTAGGGTCGGCCAGCTGGGAAAAGATGAAGCAAGGCAAGATTGGAGCAGGTGAACTGTAACAGGGTCACCTAACACCCATCGGCATTTCCAGTGTCTTCTCCCTTTTTCTCTCTTCCTGTCTAGGGAGGGCAGAGTTTTTCCTCAGACAGAGAGTGATGAATATTAATCATAGTGTCTAAGGAAGTGATATAATGAAATTTGCCCACTGACGGTGATCTGAGTTTCTGCCGACAGAAAGTTAACACATTAACAAATCAAGGAGAGCCAAGAGCTTAACCATGTGAGTTTCTATATTAAAATGGAAAGAATGAAAATTTCTCTAGACTTAATTCTCAAGTTATTCCCATGGGCACGTTGTTCACCTTGCTACTTAGCAAATGTCCTACTTGCCTTCTGCAAGAGCTTCTATAAAGCCATGTCCAACACCCAGTGTAGTCCCAGACCCGTAAAACAGCCAGGTGCTCCACAGATCAGCGAACCACCCACTCCACAGTGCTGCCATTATTTAAAGTTCGGTTCAGATGCTATCAGCTCGCTTCCTCTGAGAAACTTTGCCTAACCTGTAGCCACTTCTCACTACACCAGCAGTTAGAAATCTAATATCTACATCCACCCCCTTCAGTAAGCCTGCCAGTGAAGATTCTGATCTGTTGTTATGGTTAGGCAGCCGGAACCAGTTTTCCAGGGATCCTCTCCACCCTGGGCCCTTCACTGACCTGCATTTTCCTTTGCATGGCTCTCTTTGTCTGTGCACATGGATTTTCACAGTGTCTGCACCAACCCTTCTAAACTATGAATCACATCACATCTCCCCGTGCGGCACATCACCAGTGCGGGTTTTCTAAGCCTCCAAATTTAGAAGAAAGCCCTTACCGTGGCCTGCAAAACTCAGTAAGATCTGGCCCTTTCCTACCTCGTGGTCGTTCTCTCCTTCTACACTCCGGTCAGTGACTTTCTCTTTGTTATACAAAGTGACAAACTCATTTCTGTCCCATGCATCCAGGAACCTTGACTCGTTTGCTCCTTTTTCTACAGTCAGCCCCTGGACAGTTTCTGGCACCAAGCAGCTACCCAGGAAATATTTGTGAATTGAGAACAAATACAGTAGTCTCTCATTTACTTGAGATTTTTATGTCCTTATGATTGCTTATATCTGATGATACTGATAATTTCTCACATGACATAAACATCCCAATGGCAGAGATCACTCAATGCCTTGAAGTTTCCTTGTGCTTTATTCAATAATATGACCATTAAAAGAATGAATGCGTAAATAAATGTTGCCTCATATACCATTCAAATATTTTTAAGAACCAGAATGCCTCAATTTTAGGATAATTCTGTAGTCATCCACATACAATTTCATGAGAAACAACAACAACAACCAAAAGCCTTAACCTAGAATGATTTGGAGAATAAATCAAATGTTTGTTTTGAGGAAAGGATGTTGTTATTCCCATTGTACAGAGCGACACTACAGAAACAATGCAGAATTAAGCTGCGCTCGAGAGGCTGTGGCGGAAGAGTCTACTGCATGCACACAAATGAGTAGAGAATGCATAAGAATAGCCAAATCCCTCCTCCACAGCACAGAAGACAGCTACAATGCGGCAAACTGGTGCTTAGCCTTTGTAGGTAATGGGCCCAGTTCAGATGGCTGATCGTGTAATATTAGTGCTGGGACCGCCATCTGCGTTCACTGTGGCTTTGCACGGCTAGAGTAACTGACAGAGTGTCTCTCTTCGTTTTAGTCACACCATGTTGGTCTTCAGAGTGTTTGTGCCCCTCGTCTGTCATGAGAAGCCTTCCATAATCGCTATCTGAGACACCTCTGTAACACGCTGTATTTGGGAATTGGTGAGGTTGCTCCCAAACAGGGAAAACACGGTCTTCAAAGTACAACCTTAATCTGTTGGCTTGTTTCAAAGCATGGTTTACTTATGTTCCCGTTGATTCACATTTTAAAGAAAAATAACTTCTTCGGCAAGATTTTTCCTGCAGTATGTCTGTTTTAATATACACCTGTGCAAAGGTCCTCAAGTTTACAAACACAGTTGATATGTTCATGCAGTAGAGTGCGCAGCATGCATTCTAGCCACACTCGTCTTCAGGAGAATGATGGCATTGAGTCAGCCCCTCCCCCCATTAATGTGCCTCTGTCTTTTGTGTTGTTCTGCCTCCAGCAGTAAAGCATGCCCGTCAATTCTCACACATCACCCACTTCCTCCACCAGTCCCAAATAAGGCTTTCATCAAGTCTGAAAGTTTCCCTAAGCTTTTGAAGATCAAAACCTCATCCTCTTCCCTTTATGGGAAAAGAACCATGTCAAATCTCCGGGGAAAGTTCTGTTCTCTCTTAGACACTAGACAGGTTGTACTTTTTCTGTCCCTTAGACACAGGGAAATTATCTGATCGTTGGTCTGCAGTATGTAATTTGCCCTTTTCCGGGTAAGAACCCCATGGATAAACCTTTAATATGTTTTCCTTTTAAAGGGGCATAGGTGTTCTTGCCCTTCAATACCAGAGCTCCTAAAAGTCAGATGCTCACAGGATTTTCATTTTATAAAGGTTTAGAGTGATCTGTGTCAAGGCTCATATCATATCCTCTTATTTCACCCAGAATTGAAAATGTACCCGGTCAAACTTACCGTTATCATGTCCTGCTTTTCCTGTGTCATCTGCTAATGCTCCTGATTTTACCATGGCTTTTGGAGTTACTCAGCAGCAGTCAAATACATCCTCTTTTCTTTTCCAATCATCCATCCCATCATTCTCTTGGGTCTGACTCAGTCCTCTGCCACGCCACACAGACAGCGGCCACCAGAGCAGAGTCACCCAGCCACTTTCCATCCCCAACTTAACTGACTTCAGTAAATCTGATCTGGTGACAGCCTGTCAACATTCTGCTCCTTGGCTCCAGTTCCCAGGGCTCTGCTCTGTTCCTCCTTCACCTATTCATGTCCTCAGTTAAATCTTAGGGCTCCTAGAACTCAGATTCGAAGCGTTCTGATAGCTGTGCATGTCGTGATCATGGAATTCCTGACTATAGAGCACTTTCCTATGCTCACTGTCCGTAGCCTTTATACTTCATCTTTACCCACAACACAAAACCCAAGTTCAAGTTTCCCTTTACACCTAAATCCAGTTTGGTCACCATTTCTTGTGGTGACATATTTTCAATTTTTTTTTTTTTTTTTACTGAATGGTACTATCTGAGTCAGTGTTCTATTGCTGTGAAGAGACACCATGACCAAAGCAACTCTTATAAAAGAAACATTTAATTGGGGCTGGCTTCCAGGTTTGCTTAGTCAATAATTTTCATGGTGGGAAGCAAGGTGACATACAGGCAGACATGGTGCTGGAGAAGAAGCTGAGAGTTCTACATCTGGATCGGCAGGCAGCAGGAAGACAGAGGAACACTGGACCTGTCTTGAGCTTCTGTAACCTCAAAGCCCACCCCGAGTGATACCCTTCCTCCCACAAGGCCACACCTACTCCATTGAGACCACACCCCAATAATGCCACTCCTTATGAGTCTATGGGGGACATGTTCATTCAAACTACCACATTACACTTCCTGACCCCCAAAGGCTTATAGCCATATCATAGTACAAAACGTATTTGGTCCAACTTCAAAAGTACTATAGTCCATAACAGTTCCAACCCTGTTTAGAAGTCCAAGGTCTCTTTGGAGATTCATGGCAATCTCATAACTATTACTCCTGTAAAAAAAAATCAAGTTTAAAATGCAGATCACATACTTCCAACATACAATGGCACAGGATATCCATTACTATTCCAAAAAGGAGGAAAGGGAACATAGTGAGTGTAATGGTCTGTCCTGTCTCTTTAAGATACAAGCCCTGTCCACTCCCCCCCCATTCCACCAAGGCAAGTGGATCTTCCTTCCACTTCCAGCCTGTGCGTGTGTGCTCTCTCTCTCTCTCCCATCTCTCTTCAAAAAAGGTGGCTACAGCCTCCTCTCCTCTCCCCCTGACTGTTTCTCTCTTTCTTTCTCTCCCCCTTCCCTTTCTTCCCATAACCCACTGAAAAAAACTATATCCAAACCCTCTCTCTGCATAGCATGCCTATCTGCCTCCGTCTCTCACCAGCCACAGCTCCTCGTGGGACCGGATACCCCACCAACCCACTGAGGTCTCTCACCCACTGCCTCCCACACACCTGGGATCCACAAAGGCCTCACATGACTCCCTTCCTGGGACCCATCACCCCTTGTGACCTGCCACTGGCCCTTGGGGAACAAATTTTATCTAAACCATTTCATTGGTGCCGGGTCACCAATGAAATTATCACACCTGTGCATTGCACAAGGGCTTAAGTAGTGTGTCGTACATAGGTGACACAACCTTGCTGCATGTAGGTCACACAGGGCCTTTTAAGATCCTAGGGTGGTTCAGTATTTTGCCTGAATGCTTGTCTGCACATGCGTGGCCCTGGAACCCGAAAGTGCCCCGCCACCGCTGTTACTGGAACCATTACATTGAGGAAATACTGGACCAAAACAAGACAGAAAAGAAAAAAAAAAAACAGCTGGGAGAACTCGAAACTCCACATCTCCATGTCTGATGACAAAATGCTCTTCAGATCTTCAATTCCTTTCAGCTTCGTGGACTGCAACACACGTCTTTCTCTGGCTGGTTCTACTTCCTGTTATCAGCTTTCCTTGGCAGGTATCCCATGACTCTGGCCTCTCCAGCATCTTCAAGGCAATCTAGGCTTCACCTTCACAGATTCACACAACGGCCTCTCTGGGCCTCCATGCCCTGACACATGCCTGGCCTCAGATGCTTTCCTCAGTCATGGAGAATGATTCCATCACCCCTTTCTTGTATGCTTAACGCCAAAGCCAGAACCACGTGATCAACGCTTTCAAGTTCTGCTGCTTTCTGGGGCTGGAACATACCTCACACCCCTCGTTCAAATACGTTTTCACCGCCTTTCTGTTTTCAATGGTTTCCTTCACTGCCTAAGCTTAGAGTTCACTCTGTAGAGTTCAGGCTGGTCTTGAATTCAAAGATCTGCCAACCTCTGCCTCCGAGGTGCTGGGATTAAAGGTGTGCACCACTTATACCCAGCCCTAAGCTTTTCTTAATTCCTTTTATACAAATTGGAAGTTTATCTGGGTGGGGTCTTGCTCTAAGATCATTTTCTTTATTCCACTTAGCATCAGGCTTTTCTTTAATCTGGTTACACTTCCTGGTGCTCTTTTTCTCTTTGAACTGTACATGTATTTTTCCTTGCTCAAGTTGTTCCTTTTCATCACAGATCTGCATAAGCCTGGCTACTAATAACCACATGACACAGTCCACACTGGGCTATTTGTGAATCTCCTCTGCAAATGCAATCAATCCAAACTCTTTAATTTAGCCTCAGGCAGACTTTTTGGGCAAGGGCCAAAAGCATCCTCAGTCTTCATCAAAATACCACAAGAATAGTCTCTAGGCCGAATACTAACATTGTCTCTTCTGAAACATCTTGAGTTGGGCCCCCATAGTACAAATCACCCTTAGCACCAATGTTTTCCATTCTCCTACTGGCTGGCCCATTAAGCCCCACTTAAAATGTCCAGTAGCTTTCCTAGGCCAAAGTGCTTCTTATTCCTCCACACAAAAACGTGGTCCAACCTCTCTCAGCAAAACCCTACTCCCAGTACCAATTTCTGTCTTAGTCAGTGTTCTAGTACTGTGAAGAGACACCATGACCACAGCAACTCTTATAAAGGAAAATATTTAATTAGGGCTGGCTTACAGATTCAGAGGTTTAGTCTACCATTGTCACGGCAGGAAGTATGGTGACACGCAAGCAGACATGATGCTGGAGACGTAGCTGAAAATTCTACATCTGAATTGGCAGGCAGCTGGAAGAGAGACTAACACTGGCCCTGGCTTAAGCTTCTGAAGCCTCAAAGCCCCCCCCCCCCAGTGATACATTTCCTCCAACAAGGCCATACCTCCAAAACTGCCACTTCCTGAATCTATGGTGGGCCATTTTCATTCAAACCACCACAGGTACCAAACACCTTCGACTGAATTAAATCACTGACTATACTATCCTCACTACAAGACTTAGGGTTTTTTTTTTTAAAAAAAAAAGTTTCTATTTTGAGAGAAAAATAAGAATCTATATAGCTACATAACAAATTGCCTCCAAAGTGAGAAGTAGCAACTTGTGTTGACCAGGGAGGGATCCTAGTATAGCGTGACTGAGTCTTCCATCCTAAGGTCACTCCAGGACCTTAGTCATCTCCAGACTCACCTAGGAAGGGCTCACACATGTGCTTACAGGCAGGGCTTAGCTCTTGTGGAGCAGGAGTTGGACCAGGTCTTCCTTAGTTCCTTTGTATAGGCCCCACTATAGAACATCTCACAAAATGCAGCCAGCTTCAAAGGACTGCTGGCAAGAGGGAATCACAGTCACCTTGAGTGCAACCAGAAAAATAACATCCCATCCTTTTGCCACATTTTCTTCAGTGGGAGCCAGTCGCTAGAAAATACTCTTATCAGTCATGAGACACTAATTAAAAAATGTTCTTTCCAAAAGTTGTGCTTATGGGCTTATTGATTTATATGTGTCAGTGAGCTGTGGACTACAAAATCAATACCTGCAAATCTACTGTTAAGTTTCTGTTAAGTTGTGGTGTCATATGTTAGGCTACATCGCCATCTACACAGACAGGAGCTATGTGTCTCCTTTTTCAGTGTTCATAAATATGACCTCTAAGTCACCTCATGTTAACATGGTGATGTGAGGACGTGAAAGATGACTTTTATTGTTATTGATGCTAGGGTTTTTTTTTCTATTTTAACCCTATCTATAGGCAGGAGAACTAGACTTTAAAGCATATCATTATAAAGTGTGTCTTGGGGAGGCAGATTTCTAAGATACCTCCCGCCCGCACCGTCCAGAGTCTGAACATTTTTGTGTTTGCATTGCCTTTTCCTGTCTCTGCTAGGGAAGTGTGGTTAAGTCTACTAGGACTTATGGACATTAAAAAAGAAAACACATTTTTGGAGAAATAGCAAAGCTAAAACATTGAATATCATCATTTAAGTCTAGGCTTGACCAGAGTGGATAAACCAAAGTGACAATTGACAAGAAAATCAGCAACAACGAACACCATCAGTGAGCAGCAGCAGAGTTGGTTGAGGGTCAGGCTTAATCACCTTTAGCACAGACTGGTGACACTTACAGCAAGAAGACAAAATAAAGCATTGAGGGACAGACTTGGAGATGGTTTTTTGCTTTGCTACTCCCGTAGCAAAGGAGAGAGAAAAAGAAAAAAGAAAACAAGTCTTTTTGTGGTGAGCTCACTGATGATTTAGGATGGGAAGGGATGATTACAGATGTAACATTGTCTCAAGTTAGCTTCACCAAGTTCCTCCTCTTAAAGATGAGCTCTTTCAAGGACTTTAAAACCCAAGTGTTTCTGAGTTATAGTCTTGATGGCTAAGGTAGACATGTATCACCTTTAGGGGAAAAGCATCCAAGCAACGCAATTCCTTTAAAAGTCTAGAAAGGAAGGTTCGGTCTTGTTCCCCTGTCACTTAGAAAAATGACAGAAGCTTGTTTCCATTTCTTCTACTATTTTGCAGAAGAGCAATGATAAAACACAGGCCATAGGCACAGATGCTCCCATGGTACCTTTGACAGGGGAGCTTCACCCTCTCAGCCCATCACTCATTCTGTGTGTGCTCTCATTCTTTTTACTTCTGTTTTCCCCTCCTCCTCCCCTCCTGTTGGTGCCCTAAACTTTGTGACACCCAGTATTAGCCTGAACATCAATTAAAGGACACTGTAAAATAGAATCTCTCATGCAAGCGCATATATCACCTTTGAGTGGGAGGTTCCATCCTAAAGAAAATACAGAGCTCAATCTGATCTGAGTTCATAGAGTATTCTACTTTTCGTAGCATCACCCATTGGTGTGTCAGGTCTATGCAGGCTCAGTGCACTCTTAAAAATGCTTTATTGTTCCGGAACAAACAAGTATGCTCCCTTACATAAGGGGTAGGCAAGCTTTCTTCTTGTAAAAACTCAAGCCACACTTTACTGGCCATATATCTTCACTTGTAACCATTTAACTCTGTTACAGAACGAACACAGCCACAGAAAATTCAGAAGTGAATGTGGAGTGTGTTTCAATAAAACTTTAATGGCAAGAACAGGCAATAAGCCATGGTTGTCCTGTTAAACATAGTTTACTGACACTCAACTTACATTAGCAATAAATCTCCAGCTAGATAGAGAGTTTTTACTTCTAAGAATCTTTTAGTCAGGAAAAAAAAAAAACTCAGATCAGAAATACAGCCTTCTATGTCAGACTAATGCAAGAAAGACCCAGGATAGCCCAGCAGCCTCCTGGCATTCCCCTCCAAAATTCTGTATGATAAAGGCATTTTGTAGTGGCTGACATCTGTTGGAAAAGATGTCACTTTTAGTGGCCATCTTCGTGGGAACACTTCAGGGCTCCACACATACCAGTCAATAAACAGTTTTATTGAGTCCCTCTGTGAGATCTGAACTGAGCTTCTCCTTTCTCACAGTGCCCTCACGGGGGGGGGGGGCTCTAAAGTCTCCAACCTTGGTGTTTCCTAGCTTCTTATGCCTCCTCTTTTTCACATAGATGCTATGCAGAATTTGGGGGTTAGTACTCTCCTCCTCTTCCTATCCGTACTATCGTGTGGCACCTCATCTGCTCCCTAGAGTTTTTACTATCCCCCACCATACACCCACACACACACATACACACACACACACACACACGTAACCAACAGACCTCCGCCTCTGAGTTTATAGATCTATCTCCCTAGGAAACCCACATAAGATACAAAGGCAACATGTCCAAAGAGAGGCTATGTTCAAAGAAAAGTGGCCTGCACCTGGGAGTTTAATTTAGCATCATTCATTGTGGAAATAACTGAGAGAGTCTCTACACACCGGATACTTTCCTTACCACAGGCTTATAATAAAGAGCGGTACAAGCATAGCCCATAACCTTGACTTCACAGAGCATGTATTCCAATAAGAAGATTATAGAAGTCGATATACCTGCTTTCAATGGTATTCTTTCATTATATATCATGAATAAGATATGTGTCTTGTTACATTTAGTACATCACTAATATTTTCATTATTTTGCAAATACAATAATATACTTTGTTGTGTTATGTAGTAATATTACACATATAGTCATGCATAATATATGTTAATCTTATAGGATCTATTATGAAGAAAAATCAATAAATAGGCACAGAACACAGGGAATGCATAAAGAAAGAACCTGGAATCCTGTAAAAAAAAATCAGTCTTTTCTCAGGATAAGGGGTTGGCGCCACTGAAGAATGGGGAAGGAAGAAAGAATAATTGACTTTAAGGTCAAAAACTTCAGTAATTTGATGTCTATAAATTTCAAAGTAACAACAACCACTGAGCTCCTTCTCATTACTCCTTAGCCAGGCATGCTGTACATGCTGGGAAATGAACTGTTGCAAATCCAGAATGTCAGTGGTTTAACACTTGACTCCTACTGTGGGCTCACAGAAGGTCCACTGCCACCATCTTTCCTCCAGGCGGCTAGGAGCCTGGGTCACTTCTGCCACGTGTCCCATCTTGCCATTCTCGAATGACCACCATAAAGCATGAGAGCCAGGGGCCTGGAAGGTCACCCCGGATGTGGGATGTCAGGGGCCTGGAAGGTCACCCCAGATGTGGGATGTCAGGGGGCTGGAAGGACACCCCAGATGTGGGATGTCAGGAGCCTGAAGGTCACCTGGATGTGGGATGTCAGGGACCTGGAAGGTCACCTGGATGTGGGATGTCAGGGGCCTGGAAGGTCACCAGGATGTGGGATGTCAGGGACCTGGAAGGTCACCTGGATGTGAGATTCAGGAGGCTGGAAGGTCACCCCAGATGTGGGATGTCAGGAGCCTGAAGGTCACCCCGAATGTGGGATGTCAGGAACCTGGAAGGTCACCCCAGATGTGGGATGTCAGAGGGCTGGAAGGTCACCTGGATGTGGGATTCAGGGGGCTGGAAGGTCACCTGGATGTGGGATGCCAGGAACCTGGAAGGTCACCTGGATGTGGGATGTCAGAGGCCTGGAAGGTCACCTGGATGTGGGATGTCAGGAGGCTGGAAAGTCACCTGGATGTGGGATGTCAGGAGGCTGGAAGGTCACCCCGGATGTCGAATGTCAGGGGCCTGGAAGGTCACCCCGGATGTGGGATGTCAGGCCTAGAAGTGGACCACCCACTTTAGACCACATTAGATTTTCCAGAAGTCAAGTTCATGGCACTCACTAAACGGCAAAGTTGAACAAGAAGGACCAACTCACTTTGTAAGAAATGGTGGTAGAATTCCTGAGAGTCAGCCCACCCTATGCCCAAAACACCACTTCTTCTCGGCCCCTTAACTGCTATCCTTCTTCATGTGCCTTACTTCAATTCATTCCCCAAGACATATATTTTTACGATAAATTTTATGACAGCCTCTCTCTGAGCAAGAACAGCCATTTGGCCTCTCTGTGGTGCCTATGTATCCTACTGACCAGTTTTTCTCTACTGCTGAAGACTAGCGTCTGGGCTGTGCTGTCTTCATTATCTAAGCACTGCGCACTGGGTGCTGGACCATAATGAGGCTCCCTTCATGTTTACTACACTGAACGAAGCCTCACAATGGAGCAGATTAGAGACCCATCCTGAATGGGGTAGGGAAGGGTTTAGAGCTATTTCCTGACACAGTGCCTTTTCTTGCCGATGCTTGACAAAGGAGTAGGGCAGGTCCTTTGTGCATAAACCACCCATAACAGGGGTGGCCTTCGTCTTCTAGAGACTTCCTCCATAATGCCTCACCCCTTCTGTTTGCTAGTGAAAAATAATAACTAGTAGGTTCTTTAGGAACACCTTCGGAGAAGCAATGTTTCCCTAGAACGTTTTTCTCTTCAAAATGGCAAACCCTACTATTTACAGGGTGCAAAGTAGCTACCGTGTTTGGGGGTCAATGGATATCCAAATAGATTCAACTATTAGGTGTGAGGGTAGTGCAGTCAAAACTTCACCTGTTTTTTTTTCCCCCAAAGTTTTCATGCGGTTTCAAAAAGCGAAATGGCTGCTACGTTCTTCCAAAGGAATGAAGAGAGAGGATGTTTCAATATCGTCCTTTAAATGAACTTATTTTAGAGCAGTTTACAACAAAGACCAGAGAGCTGAAATCTCGCGCTAATAAACTTTCCCTGATGTTTATAGAGAAACAGAGAAGAAATTAGGGGAGTGAACAGGTCCTCTTCTATTGCTATTCTCCTGTCGCTGTCCGCTATTCTCCTGTCGCTGTCCGCCTCCAACCTGGAGTGGTTCATCCCCATTTGCTGAAGAGTAGTGGGCGCCTGGGAGTTGTGTTGTAGCCACTGGTGAGAAGGAAAGGGATGTGTTTAGCTGAGCCTTTTTCTCTTCCCTGTATCTGTTTTCTAGGAACAGTCCCAATTTAGAGCTGGAAGGGACTTTAAATATCCAGTATATATGCATCCTTTCCCTGGGGAAGGAGAGGCATTCCAGATAGATTGCTACTTTGTAACAAAACCGGAACTAAATCCCAGCCCCTGGCACTTGTGACAGTTACCTCTTGAGTGAATACTGTGTCATTTCATAGGCCCAGGGCCCGGAGATGAGCATTCATGAGAGGAACAGAAAGGAGACCAGACAGGGCCAAAAGATGAAAGCAAAAACAAAAGTGTTTCTAAAATCAGGCTTCATTTGAGGATTCAGGCTTAAAAGGTGGCTTTGGAGACCTCAATGGACCTCTCAACCCTGTTCTTGAAGCTGGGCAGGAAAGACTGTGGCAGGGATCCAAAAGACCTGCAAAGGCAGGCAAGAGACAGCCAGAAGGAAGAATGAAGGCTTGCGTAGGTCAGGTCTTGCTTATCCTCAGAAGCAGCCATAGAGATGACATCATCGGCAGCAGACATCACCGCGCCCAGAAAAGAAAGCCTAACAGAATAAAGAGAAATAAGTAAATAATCTTATTCATTTATTCTTCGGTCTGGGCAGAGAAGAAGGGAAAATGGGCAAGATGGAAGGGAATTCTCCAGAAGATAGGAAGACCCATCTTTACAGCATTAAGCTCGGTGGAGATGACATTTTCATAGAATTAAGCCAAAGAGCATCATGCCGTAATGGTTGGGAACATGGCCAGCTTCTGAATTTGATGCTTGGCTGGGCTCTGCCTAATTGTGCAACCCTGAACAAATTTGTAAACTTTTCTCTGCCCATTTCCTCACCTTTAAATGGAAGTAATGATTTTTTTAACCCTGTAGGCATGTTGTGCCAATTAAGGGACTCCATAGTGTAAATCAGGCACTTAAAGTAGAGCCTAGGTTAGTGTATATGTTCTATAATGGTCTATTAAATGCCTTTTTAAAAAGAAAGTTGAAGCTGAACCGTGAAATCTGTATGATTCCTTCTGCTCATTAAGGATACTTGAAAATTACTACTCTGGGCATAAGCAATAAACAAAACAGTCCCTATTATTTATTCATAGAATAGATACTTATGAACTGCCTGCCTGTGCCAGGTGCTCTTCTAGCTTCTGAGCACTTGGTTTGAAGCAAGGTTTACAAAGTCATTGTCCTCATGCAGATCATAGCCTGCCTACGAGTGGAAATAAACATATAGGATATGGGTAATGACACCTAACAGTGTGGGCAGACACTAGCAAGGGAATGATGGGAGTATGTGAATGCTAATGTAGGCATTTAATAGGGTTCTTAGCCACCTCTCTGTATCATCTTAATGCCCTACGTCAAAGCAAAGGGAGGGTGCCAAAGGGGTACTGAGGTAAGTGTGTTAAATAACCCATTGACAGTGTCTCAAGAACTTGCCATTTTTCAGGGTCTCTGAAATGAACGATCTTGGGCTTTCATCAAACCCAGTTTAGCCACCTGCCACAGATGTCACCTCAGGCAAGTTACTTCGATTCTCTACCCCTCGGTTTCCTTATTTGGTAGATGAAGATAAGGTAACTACTACTGTGCCATGTTTAGGTGGAGTTACAAATATAACAGGAGAAACGAAGGTCCTGGCACTTAGGCCCAGTTAATATTACACCCACCTACTTGAGTTCGGTACATCCGCAATTACACAGATCAGTAGAATTTTGGTGACACTCTTCCGTAGGACAAAAAGTCACCCGAAAGGGATGCACTTGCAGGCATCCGCATCTCTAAGTGGCATATCCCTGCCATGGCGTCTCACAGACAGCTTACCGTTCTCCACCAGTAGATTTCGCATAATCTGATTACTCACCATCTGGAAAGAAAAGGAAGAAAACCGCAAATCTGCTTGTCACCATCTGCTACCTTAACCACGCTGGAATCCATCGGGGGTGATTGCCTCGCCCGGCAGAGCTAGGGGAGACAGTGTGTAAAGCTAGAACCACAGCCTCCCCGTATGAGAGACTAAATAAACCAGCATAATGCTAAGAGAGCTGGATGTCTCTGCCCGCTAGAGATAATGCAACTTGCCCCCTATAGCAGGGCCAAGAGAAGACAGAGAAGAGCTTCCAGAGCAAAGGTTTAATGTATGTGGTATGGGAGGAAACGGAGGCCAACTAAGAAGCCTAGTCATCAAACCTTGACACTGTAGCTCCTGAAAATAGATAATGGCATTTTGATGCCATAGAAACACGCAAGGATGTGAATTTCCTCAAATTTTAGAGAATAGAACACACCTACCAGTTTGCATAAGCCATTGTTAAGCCAGTGTTGCCTAACTCTGTGCATTTATTTGACAGTTGAATGCAGTTTGACTACATTCTTATTTTTAATATATTAACATTCAATGGAAACGATTGTTCTGTAGGTCTGCAGAGGCATTGAGCATGTACGTAGGTCCTAGATACAGTGTAAGGGGAAAAAAGGATGAATTTACCCAGTGGTTGCAGCAAAGGGCAGAGCATGGACTGAACTATAACAGAAGCAAAACTGCAAGCTTTGGCTATTGCCTGTGGGAGGGGGTGGGGAAAGCCTCTTCTCTGCAGGGTTAGGAAAGGGTTTCTGGAGGAGGAAGCAGATGATTCAAGTAGCTATTCCCGTGTACCTTGAAAGCTTTATTCAAATCATGAGATTTTTGAAACAGCTCACGACGCTCCAAGCGAAAAAACAAAAATGACCAAAGCCTAGCTGGCTTAGCCAGATGGGGATGCTATTTTTGTTGTTGTTGTGTGTAATAACCATTCTCTAACATATAGCTAGAACCACAAATCCCATGTATCACATCGCCCTTCGAGGTATTACAAGTCAAGAATGTTGCTTGCATCAAGCAAGAACCTGCAAGTCAGCTGTGGCATAGTTAATATCTTTCCCCCACAAGCCAAACACTGTCTTGTTGCCTGTTATTTATTAGTGTTTATTTTTATTAGTGATAGTGGTGATCCATGGGACTTTTCAGTTTCAAGACTGGAAGTCCTCCCATCCATCTTTTGCCTTTGGATTCTGCTCTGATGGCTGATCTCCTACAGACCAAAAATAAACAGTCTACTTGGAAACCCACATGTCCTAAGACATTCCTAAGCACGCCCAAAAGACACTACGGAGTAAACCCTTCCATTAATAGCAAATATTTAAATAGATATTTCCTATATGCCAGTCATATTCCTAAGTACCATCATATTAATTCCCAATTAACTCATTTAGATCTTACATTCAAGTTCCTGTGTCACAGGTAAAGAACTTAAAGCCAAGGAAAGTTAAGTAATGTGACTAAAGCCACACAGTTAGTAAGTGGTGATGTCACAATTCAAGCCATTCTACCTGGTCCAGTCTATACTCCTGCCTGCATTCCCCATAACCTCTGTTACCATAGCAGCAGGCTTCTGTGCCCTGTGGACCCTAATGCCATGCCTCTGTGTTCTGTGGACCCAAATGCCATGTCTCTGTGCCCTGTGGACTCTAATGCCATGCCTCTGTGTTCTGTGGACCCTAATGCCATGCCTCTGTGTTCTGTGGACCTGACCATCATGTCCCTGTGCTCTGGGATTGTTTCCCAGTTCACCTGCCTTTAGGAAAAGGCCACTGGCCATTTTTATTATCTCCTTCTTTCATTATCTTCATTTTCTACTAACCTCCCTTCCAATAAGCAGGAAGTCCATGTTCTCTTTCTTTTTTAAAGTTAACATAACTGCTGCTCTTAGAGGAATTGAATATCAAGAAGCTGCCAGTGTCCTTTCATGTCTTTCAGAGAAAACACATCTCAGCCTTACTTGTTGTCCTCAGAATCCATGATGGAATAAATGCCAAACAGATCCACTTTAAATAATTTTTAGGGTTACAATTTATGACTCGTGGGTGTTCTGACAGGTTAAAAGCCTTGCCTGAAACATATGCTCAGTTCTAACCCTTGAATCTTTCTTTACTTAGAAACCACTGCTTGGTGGCAAAGGCTTGTATTTTCTGATTTTCTAAATACTAAGAAGTAAATGTATTACAGGAACATTGGAATGTGAAGTTTCCCTCACCAGTGAATAAAAGATGATTACAGGAAATGTAGAAAAGACTGATCCCCTTGCCTCTGGGACTCAATCACACCCTCATCTGTCAGCATTTCCTGGCATCCACTTGGACAGATCACTTTTTCACAGTGTTACATGATACAGTCACAAAGTATACAATTCACCCTACAACCAGGACATTAGCATCCAGGGCTCCGGTCCAGGGACAGGAGCCAGTGTAGCTACAAACACCCGTCAGACAGCCGCAGATCCGTCCACCCAGTCAGTCATCTCATGACTCCTGTTGGCCCTGTGTGAGGTTTTGAGGTCAGAATGGGAAACCAGAGAAAGCTTGGTCTGTGCTGCCGTCGTTGTTCCCTACATTTAGTCAGAGATGGGTGGATCCAGAGCTAAAATATCACGTGAAAAATGCTCTCAGAGGAGAAAACCAAATGCCTGGGATCAGGGGAGGATTTCTGGATGGATGATTTGAGATGCTTAAAGCCAATCTCAAAGAAGGAGTGGGTATTTTAGGGCACTGAAGGAGCCACTCTGGGAGATGTTGCTTGTTAGGACTGGGTAGTAAGAAGAAAGAGAAAGCTGACTGAGTGTCCTCTCCTTGTGTTCTTATCTTGGGTGTGTGTGTGTGTGTGTGTGTGTGCGTGTGTGTGTGTGTGTGTTCCTCCCACTCCACATATTAGCCCCAAGAGAAACTATATAAGGAACTCTCAGAATTTTCCGGATCAAGCAAATCTTTCTCTAAAATATAGGAACTCTGGCTCTTAATTTTTATTTTTTATCTTTTTTTAATGTATACTAAAGAAAATTATTTATTCCTGAATTTGGGGACTTTGCAGCCTTTGGTTTTCAGGCAATGCCTAGGGACTGTTTGCCTTATCTGTTCTCCATGTAGCATTCTCACTGAGTTAAATCAGTTCCAGCTTTGGAAATGGTTCTGACCGCCAGCTCTCTGGCAGGGGCTCCATTAGGAGAGCTGAAGGTTCTCACTCACTCTGTTGTCAGAAGAAATCGGGTATTCTGAAATAACAAAACAAAGACTGAGGCCTGAGATTTTTCCCCAGCAACAAGCTTTCTCCTCATGCCCACCGTTCCCACCCCAGGGCGAGGACCATTTCTTGGACCACCCTTGAAATACAGGTATAAAAATGTTCCTCGGATTGTTTGATGTCTGTGTGCGTGCCTGTGTGCATGCGTGAGTTCTTGCTCGGTTTGCTTTTGCAGTGCTGAAACATGAGTCTATGGCCTTAGACACACTTAGACAAACCTCAGAACTGCATCTCTAGCCCTTGGGGGTTCTGTTTGTTTGTTTTGGAGGACAGACTCCCGCTATATATCGCAGGCTATCCTGGAACACAAGGTCCTCCTGCTTTTGTCTCCCAAGTTCTGGGATGACAGGCATCTGCCACTATACCCATGGTAAAGGAGATTCTTGAGAACCCCAACCAGGACTTCACAATGGGCTTAAAGCGCTGAGCATAGAACCACATTTTCCCATATGTTCTGGATCTTCAGAACCTCTTAGTAAAGCTCTGTCTCAGCTGCCTGATAGTGCACATATACCATTAACTGAAAAACTGGCTGTCCATGGACACCTGACCTATTCTGCCTCTCTTGTTGTAGTTTATTGTGATGATATCTCTTGTCACCAAAGCTTAAAATCAGGCCACCAGGATGTATCCAGAAGTGGTGCCAAAACTACTACTAATTATGTTCAAAAGCTGCTTCGGAGCTACAGGTACCCAATGTGTTGAAAGTACAATAGCCGTTCTCCTGGGGTGGTTCCCAGTGTCTTCCTACCAAGGGCACCTTGACCAATGCCAACTGGATGATCTGCCAGTGCCACTGAAGCCTGCCAAGATGGGTGTCATTGCCAACTGCCAGTGCCCAGAGTTGAGGGCACCATCTCTGCTCATGAAGCCGATTTTGCTAACTCCTTTTGTTCCCAGTGTCCTCCCTCACCCCTTCCAAAAGCACTTCGATGATAGAGGCCTCTTCATCTTAAGGCCTGGTCTGTGGGATAAGGACCAGGGCCCATTGAGAGTGCTAGAACCTGAGATGCGTTCAGAGGCACCAGCCCATCAGATGAGCATCTTCTGCTCCTTGATTCAAATGCATCTGCTTTAGCTTCCATTTCTGAACAGAGATCTTTGTTGTTCCTGGATCCCTCATTTGAAACAGACCCTTTCAAATTCAAGCCTACTGGTCAACCATAAATTCCCACACAAGATAGGTAAACACAGTTTCGTTCAAGATGAGAGCTGTACCACACAGCTCTAGTCTGCAAACTGACAGGCTCCAGGTCCACGTGAGGAAACAAAGAATATTTCATTTTGCGTTTCAGGAGGTCATGCTGACCCTGCCTTCAAAATACATCCAGACTCTGACCATTTCCTGCCGCCTTATTTCTGGTTTCTATCCCAGAGATGCTACTCTTTCCTCTGGATGACTTTCACTGTCTCTGAAATGGCCTCTCCATTCACTCTTCTCCACACAGGAGGCAGAATGATTCCTCTGAAACACAGACCAAAGCATGTCAGACCTCTGCTCACACGCATGCACTGCTTTCTGTTTCCCTTGGGCTCAAAGTGAGACCTTGCAGGACCTTCTAGATGCTAGATTATCCATTCTCTCTCTGACCCATATTTCATTCATTCGCAGCTACATGCTGAATCCACACATAGGTCTTGTTATCTTTTGAAAGCTCACTGGGCTTGTTCCTTCATGGGAGGCCTTTGTTCTAGCTAAATCTCGCTACCTGAGTCTTCTTCCCACTGTCTTCAAACCCTTCAAACTTCCTGAACAAAACCACCCCTGACAACCCACTTACTGCTGCTCCTCCCTCTTCACACATACCCTAGAGTTCCCGGTTCTGTCTTATACTTCCACTTTCCAAAGAAACACACAGAGTGTTTGCCTCTAACCATTAGCTGTCTCCCACTCTTAGAATAGAAAGACAAGGACTGGTAATACTGGACATTCTGTTCCCTGAGGCCTCCAAAAGAGTTCCTTGGGTACAGAAGGCACAGCCAGTATTTGAAGAGTGAAAATGTCAATGGATGGATGGGTGGGTGGGTGGGTGGATGGGTGGATGGGTGGATGGGTGGATGGGTGGGTGGGTGGATGGATGGATGGATGGGTAGATGGGTGGATGGATGAGTGGATGGATGGGTGGATGGATGGATGGGTGGATGGGTGGATGGTTGGTTGAAAGGAAGGATTGAGTGTAGGTCTCAGGTCTGTAACTGCTTAAGTGAATGTGAGCATGCTTAGTTTTGACTCCCATACAAATGATAACTCTGTACTGCTCTTCACAGGTAGAATATAGTTATTCATTTTTATACTGCTAACTCTGGCTTTATGGTACCATTATCTGTTTGAAGTACCCCAATGAATAAAGTTATGTACATTCCTGAAGGTTCTAAGAAAGGACAGGGTTTTTAAATATCAAATAAATAGAACTGACATTCAAAGTTTTCATTATCTTCTGAAAACTGAGGTTTGAGGGATTTTTTTTCCCACCAAGACTAAAAACATGCAAAAGATATTTCTGATTGATTGTAGCATTTAAGGTTTCTGTCTTAAGAAGAAAGCAGTGAGCTATATTAACAACCAGATAGCTACATGAATGTCAGAAAACATGTACTGGCAGAAGAAAGAGATCGCGTGTCTTTTTCTAAATATAATTCACATCACTGGTAGAGCTGGGAAAATGTGAATGACGGCAAGTGTTCAGTGCCTTATTCTAGCTGCAGTGAGTCCTCTGTTTGTCTTTGATCTAAACCCTTGCTTCATAAAAGAGCCTCGCACCAAGGAAATAAATCAAAACAAGTAGAGATATTTAACACAGGGCTCCAGGGTCAACATGATCTCAGTAGGGTTTGTAAATTAAAAGAATGGTAGGAAAAAGAAACATTTCACTTATTGAATCTTTTAAAAACATACTTTTAAAGCAAAGCTTCAGGGAACAGTACAATACAATCATTCACCAAAATCACCCAACCCTCGGGCCATATTTATATGTGTCCCTGGTAAACCCTTTATGGGTCTTCCCACCCACAGCCCGCATAGTTTCCCATGGCAAGGAGCTAGCTCTTCTCATGTGGGGCCATGGAGAGTTACTCTCTGTGTGCACAGATGAAGCTAAAACACACCAGAACCTGGTGAACAGGGCACCCACACTCTTGCCGGCAATAGATTCTCCTGTAAGAACTGCTGTTGTTGGTGTCCTTCTTTTCCAGTCATGATTGATAGTTATCTGTGTTGGCAATTCTGTTTTTTGAACTTGTGATCAGACCAATGCGTATGACTAAAAAGTTTCTCCTCTGCCCTTGAGGACAGAAGTCTAGTCTCACCTAGCTGAGGTTTCTCCTTATACCCTGGGATTAGAAGTTGATCAGCCATGTGTTTCGAAAACATTTCTTACTATGCACTCTTTACTGCCCATTGTTCCATTATTATTTACTCCCTGGTTTAAGGTGTTAGAATTGGGGATTTTCTCTGGGCTAAATCTTAATTCATTTCTCTTACTTCATGGGGCATGAAGAGACAGCATCCAGCACAAAGCACTTTCCTTTCCTTTATTTCCTCCCCACCAATAGACAGACAGACAGACGGATGGATGGATGGATGGATTGATGGATGGATGGATGGATGGACAGATGGATGGATGGGAGGGAGGGTGAGTGAGTAGCAGATAGATAGATAGATAGATAGATAGATAGATAGATAGATAGATAGATAGCAGAGGGGTGGGTGGGTGAATGGATGGATGGATGGATGGATGGATGATGGATGGATGGACAGATGGATGGATGGATGAATGGGAGGGAGGGTGAGTGGGTAGCAGATAGATAGATAGATAGATAGATAGATAGATAGATAGATAGATAGCAGAGGGATGGGTGGGTGGGTGGATGGATGGATGGATAGATAGATAAATAGATAGCCTAAACTTTAATTGAACATCCCAGAAGCTCAGAGTTAGTGAGGCTTAGGTAGTATATGACAAACAGTTCTCTGCACTCCATAGCAACATTCTCTTACCACAAGTCTCTTACCAGTGGGGCCTATGCGTCTCCCTATTCATTTATGGAATTTGTACCTCCAACACAGTCTGAACCTAAACAAAGGGGCTTGGTGCAGTGGGGCCTTCTGTGCTTGGGTCTTCCCCTTGCTGTAGCTGTACAAAACAGAGAACTTAGCATGCCTTGATTCCCAGCCAGAGTCTCAGCATATTAACCCTTCCAGCTCCCACAGAAGAAATAGCATTACCCAGGTTCATAGGCTCCATAAAGACCCTATAGATCACCTAACCCCTTCATGAGTGCGATGACATTTGGGAAGCCTCTCTGGGCTTTTGAGAGTGCCATATAGCTGCCAGGTGATGTCCTTGAGGCTAATAGTGCTGTTCATCCGCTAGGCATCTCTGTCCAGCAAAGCTTCCCTGCCTAAGCTCTTGGATACTGGCAAGTGGACCTTTCTCTGGGACCCTGTGGTTAGTGGATCCGCTTTCCTCTTTCATGTCCAATCATTTTTTTAAGAACCACAGAAGAGAACAGTGCATTGATCTCCAAGCTCAGGACTCAGACTGGGCCGGGGGGGGGGCGGGGCTGTGTGGCAGGATTTGATCCTCACACCATCTCACAGACCTGCATTTGGACTTGGCAACATATTGTCTGCCTTCACCGCTTGTCCTGGTTTACTTTCAGGGCCACCGACATTCTGAGTCTTGAGTAACAGCAGCACAGAGCCCAAGATGCTAGAACAAGGATCGGGAACAAGTTATGGGGCAATACTGGTTATGTGTGTTGCCCTGGTAGGCAGGCTGAGAACTCAAAGCACACCCTCGTGGGAAAAGAGAAGCCCCAGTCCATCGCAGCAGCACGGACAAGTTTAGCAGCTGAGCTTGGCACTCTGGGCACAGGTAGCCCATTTAGTGGTGGGTTTGGGATTTTCACCTGGGCAATGACATGCCATTCATGCAACAACCCTTGCCTACATAAGAATCTACCCCAAGTCTAATCCACACAGCTCCCGTGCATGTGTGTGTGTGTGTGTGTGTGTGTGTATGTGTGTGTGTGTGTGTGTGTGAGAGAGAGAGAGAGAGAGAGAGAGAGAGAGAGAGAGAGAGAGAGAGAGAGACTGCCTTTACACAAAGATTATTAGCCTCAGACTTAGTTCCAACTGCCCTTGGCTCTTTAGTTTTCAAGAAAGGCAATCAAAATTCCCAAGCAGGCCAGCAAGGCAGTTCAGTGGGTATACACTCTACTGCCAAGCTTGATGACTTGATCAAACCTGAATTTGATCCTTGAAACCAACCCGATGGGAGGAGGAAAAAGAGTCAGGAAAGTTGTACTCTGACCTCCACATGCATACTGTGACACACATACCTCTACACACACAATAAATAGATCTAAAAACAAAATTAGCCACCAAGCACGTTCTTCTCGCCCCCACAAACTCCAGCGCAGGCTCATGTTCATTCTTGTAGGCTACTGATCATCCTCAACCCTTTATTCTTTCCCCTTCCTCTGCCATTTTGGTTGTTTCCTAAATCCTCCATCTCTGGACTTTCTGCCTTCTACGAGCTAGCTAACGCTCACCCACTATGGTGTAACCAGGTCTAAGTGAGATCCCTCCTGACTTTTACGCCAGATCCTAGTGCCCTCTTCCTCTCCATCTTTCCCATCGGCTCTGCAGCCTCTTCCCCATTGAGCCTACCTTCCTTGAAACTCTTTGCCCCCGCTTCTCCTCTTGTCCTGACCATCTTGGCTCTGCCTCCTCAGGCTGATTGTCACTTTCCTCGTCCACTGGGAGCAGTTCTTTCTCAGCTCACACTTCAGCATCCCCCTGCGGTACCACCTCCCCCAGACTCTAGCACTCCATGATAAACATCCGTGGAGTTCCTGCGTGCACCACGGATTGTGTTAACGCTCTACATGCATTGTTCCAATGAACATATATAACAATGCTCAGGGGTTCTTTCCGTCGCTCATATTACAGATCAGATGGCGGGTGCTTGGCAAGGATAAGGAGTTTACTCAAGGTCAGGCAACTAGTAACTGGGGCAGCCAAGACTCCCATCTGTACTGCTCATGATGCCAAGATCATGTGACTCCCTGGAATTCTTCCCCAATTTTCAGGTGCCGTTCTATAGCCTTTAGTTTCTCATGTCAGAAAAGTAGCCATATCATTCTACTGTATTTTTTTTTCTTGGCCAGTAAAACCACCACAAAACCCAACATCCAAGCTAGAAACTTGGGATACTCTCCCTAACTCTAACCTCATTCTTATCTCTACGTAATGGATAATTACGTAATGGATGATGATATGATTGGCAGAAAGATGCTCACAGCTGCAGTTAGGGGAAGCAAAGCTTGTTTGAAAGCAATAAATGTGAGCATTTATGGGCATACCAAACAGAAGGCCCTGCCATGTACTGTCAAATGAAGGTAGTGGCCCCATATGAATGTCTCTGTGCAACTATCTGGTTTTCACTTATGCTTATATTCAAGTAAAGGCTATGCTACCAGAACAAAGAGCTTCACAATACAATTTAGCGAACAGAACATTGGTTTCACCCACATTACACTTCCAAAGTGAACAGTCTGGTTTTACAGATTGACTCTATGTTCTACAATCCCAGAGGGACCCAGGACCTTTGCTCTGTCCCTGTGTCATCATCTAAAGCATGTCTACTCCAGGTGATTCATGGACTGGCAGCCTTAGCATCAGCATGCTGCTTGTGAGAAATTCAGCAGCTCAGATATTCCTTCCAGCCCCGCTTAATGAGACTCACAGGTCAGCCGGCTGCCGGGAGACTCCTACACAGTGAAGGCTCTGGGGTATAGTTTTTCCCATGGGGTCAGAGCTACCCTGTGGGCATTGATGTTCTGGACAGTGGGAAGATTTTAAAAAGAAAGAAACTCCAGAGCAAAGAACCTTTGCCATGTTGAAGCTGATCTGACTTGGAAGATAGCTACATGCTGAGATCCAGTTAGGCTCCTGTAAATAACAAACATATCTCATAGTAGCATCCCCCAAAAGGCTGATTGATGTGTCTTCTGTCTGATTGAAAAATCGTGAGCCCATCCTACTTACAAGCTTTTGGCAGAATAACCTCTTGTCTCTCATGGTGTGATACTTCTTGACATTGTTAAAACAAAAGCTGTATGGTGGTGACTCTCACACCTTTAATCCCAGCACTCAGGAGGCAGAGGCAGGCAGATCTTTGTGAGTTTGAAGCCAGCCTGGTCTACAGAGCGAATTCCAGGATAACCAGGGCTACATAAAGAAACCCTGTCTTGGAAAAGAAAAAAGCATAAACAAAAAAGTTAAAATAAAAAAAGAAAGAAAAAGCAATGCCTACCTAATCGATTACTGGCTTTGAAGATTCCTTATTCTATTGGCCTAACTGGCATGCTAGATTCATAGTTCCAACTTAGTAGCTTGCTGAAGACTACTTTTCTTGTCCTGTAATCCCAAATACAGTATATGCAGTCTTTCTTTTTCTATTTCCATTATCTATTATTAGTTGGTTTTCTGTGCTTTTTGTTTTGTTTGAGGGAGTTGGTATTGTTGTTTTTGAGATAGTGTTCGTGTAGATCAGTCTGACCTTAAACGTACTATGTGCCGAGGCCATCCTTGAACTCTTGATCCTCCTGCCTCCTTCTCCCAATTGCTGAAATTATAGACAGCCCACCACTGTGCAGAATCTATCATCAGTTTTCATTACCTTCCATCTTTTACCTCTGTCGTCTTAGAAAGCAGGAGCACTGTCTATGCAGACCAAGCTCATTTGAAGCAGATAAAAAGAATGACAGCCTGCATATATGATCACCCCATGTAATCTCACCCACACCTGATGTCAGCTCCCCTGACTACAACAGATTAAATACCCCTGTGTGGCAAGGATTGTGCAAAACTCCGCTTGCATCATTTCACTGAATGAGTGGCAACTTGGTTCAAGGATGTTCTTGTATCTCTCATGTTACTATATGTATGTATGTATGTATGTATGTATAATAGGTATATACATGATATATATATAGCATAGGTATATTATATAATATATAATATACCATATATGATATAGGCATATTATATATAATAAGATATATAATATACCATATATATGTATATATATTAGGTACCAGACTGAGTATTTCAGATAAAATGAGACTGAAAAGGAAAAGGACTGTAGGGATCATTTTGTCCCGAAAGTCTTCTGTTTTGCTGGTTTTACACATTTCTTTTTAAAGGCAGTAAAGCGTTTCTTCGTTCTCATACCTACACAAAACATTTCATATGTGAGGAGCTAGCTGTAGTAACAGGCGGCCTCAGAGGCAGGGACATTCCAGAGCTGACTCCCTTGAAGGTCGGGAGTGGCCGGAGCCCTTTCCTACAGTCCCGTGCTCACCTTGTCCCTCTGGTGGGCACAGTAGCTAGGCATATTCCAAGAGGCTCTGGAAGGACACCCAGGCGGAAGGCAGCAACCAGGAAGGCATGTGGCAAATGCTTTAGCATATCTGAATTTAGTGGAGACTGAAGTTTGGCTGCTATTTCCATTTTCGGTCCCAGCTAAGGTTTTCCCCAGACTTTGGAATTCAGCGAGTCAAACCCTGCTGCATTGCTGTGAACCGTTGTTAGGAAGGCCTGCTGTCCGCCCACAATGCCGCTCACATCACAGACTGTGCCGGGCTCCTGCGCATGCTCCATGGTACTGCGGGCCTGGCAGGCCCTGGGGCTGTTGCTTCCTAACTCGGTCTCACCAGATGTTCCTGCTAGAAAAAGAGTTTAAATCATTGCTAATTTGAACAGCATTTACACTACAACCTAAGGGCATTGTCGAAGAGCCAGGAAAGAAACGTGGATGCTATCTGACCTGTAGTCTGAGCCTTTCCTATTTTTTTCTCCTTTCTGTAGTTTTATAATTGGGCTTATTTGTTGTTGTTGTTTTTCTAGGCGAGTAAATCAGATACTATCTTATAATTAATTTCTAAATCGTGGAATTACAACACTTGGGGGTTACTGTAAAGAACTTTGAGGCCGTTGGTCTAACACCTTTATTACTAAAGTCAGGGAGGGCAAGTGTCTTGCCCAGGGTCACACAGCTGGTGGAATCAAGAAGATGGAATGAAACTCATTGCATTTTATAGTACAGCATACTATCTGAAGTTGGTTTTGGTTCTTGATACATGGAAGTTTTAAATGTTACCAGTGTTCGGCCATAAAAAAGAAATCCTTAATTCTTATGGCACAGAGTACAGAATGTAGGTCTCCTGCAAATGAATACCAAACCCCTAAAATGAACTTGTCATTTTTTTTCCATGTCTACTTAAATAATTCAGTCAACATTTAGCAAATGCCTGCAGTGTGTGAGATGGCCCCGATGGGGGCCTTGGAGGTCACGAAAGTTCCTAAGACCTTGTTTCTTCACCAAGGGCGGTGAAGCTAATATGCTATTAATGCTCACTCGAAAGTAAGGTGGCCTTAGAGAAATCTTGGGAGAGCAGGTAGAGAAAGGGTTTTGGCTAAAGAAAATAACCGAAGCAGAGGTATGGAGGTAGTTGAGTTGTCCGGAGTGCTATGTCCCAGTACTCAAATTCACGCAGTAAGCATGTGCAATAAAGACCGACTTCGGCTGTGATGGATAAAGATGGAGTTCAGTGAGGTAGGACGGATGTTGGTGCTGGCTAGCTCAGCTTCCTTCATCCTCCTCTGTCTCATGCCAGTAATTGCCAATGGCCTCATGAATTAAAGAGCCTCAGTTAGATTCTATAGGTACAATTCATAAACGCCAAAGACTTTCAAATAACTTGTAACCCTAGTCAGCTTTTCCCCCTGTGTATCGAAAACTCAGTAGTTGGCAATGACAGTAACAAAAATGTCTGGTTTTCTACCTCCATCAGTCTGTGGGTCAGCTGTAGTGACCTAACACGGACTGGATTTTCCTGGGCTCCAAATTTAATTCTAAGCTTTGGGTTAAATTCAACTTCATAAGTCTTTGTTTACCTCCTCGTACTAGCAATTATACAAGTACTCAGCAGATATTAGTCTTACAGGGATGTTGTAAGAATAAATTTGTATAGGTATAGCATGGGTAGCTCATTCACGAAAGAATGAGTGGAACAGGGGAAACAGAGAGGCTGCTAGCCAGCCATTCCATCGGCCAGCATCAATGGAACTGGGAAGTACCTCCAGCCACAGTGAGACGCAATGCGGACACAGAAGTGCAATTCTAATGCAGGAAGAGAGTCAAGAACTTGGATCAATTATTCTGTGTCCTTGGGTTCCCTTGTTAGGGAAATGTCTAAGTGCAGAGCTGTGAGCTGAGAGGTGGAGAAGAAAAGATGTTCGCAGAAGCAGACCCTGTCTACAACAAGATGAGAAGAATGTGGAGTGCAGAGGAGGAAGGGTGGAAGGCGGACAAGAGAGTTTTAATTTGACGTGAAAAGATAACCAGCCAAGGGCGAAAACACGTGCAGCTCCCATCCGTGTGTGCATGCCATTTCAAACAACTGGGCACGAAGAAAATGAAGAGTCATTAGATAGCTATTAATCCAAGTCACCATGCCAGGCAATTTGCACACTATATCACAAAATATCACAAGACTTGGGGTACGTGTTCTAGAAAAGAGGGATGTGAGACTCAACTAGCGATCTAACTTGCCAAAGACAGCCCAACCAATCAGTAGCATTTCTGGGACTACCAGATTCTAAAGCCCTCTTTGGAAGAAGGAGACTGAGTTGGAAGCCATCTTGGAAATCAAATCAGTAGGTAGTGTCGTCCTCAGGAGTTATGATGGCTGTTTCCTAAGCTTCTACTTGGGCAAAGGACTGATGCCTCCCCGCTGGCTGAGGAATGTGGGTAGGAACTTTGTTCTCAGCTGAAGGCTAGAAATTGGTTGTTTTACTTCCATCGATGATAGCTATAAGATATGAGATGGCCTAAAAAATTACTTTAATTATGTGTTTTGTAACTCGTGAAGATTTCAGTCCTTGAAAAGTAACTCTAGACATAAGACAAGAGCATTGCAGGCATGGAAAATTATATAAGCAAAGTATTAAGAGTGCCTTATGCGGTTCATGGTTGGGAAGTGGCTAGTAGCAACTCCGCGACTGTTGACGTGTGTGTGTTCATGGTTGGGAAGTGGCTAGTAGCAACTCCACGACTGTTGACATGTGTGTGTGTTCATGGTTGGGAAGTGGCTAGTAGCAACTCCGCGACTGTTGACGTGTGTGTGTTCATGGTTGGGAAGTGGCTAGTAGCAACTCCGCGACTGTTGACGTGTGTGTGTTCATGGTTGGGAAGTGGCTAGTAGCAACTCCGCGACTGTTGACGTGTGTGTGTTCATGGTTGGAAAGTGGCTAGTAGCAACTCCGCGACTGTTGACGTGTGTGTGTGTTGAGTCGCATCAGTAGCATATATAGCAGGATAGTGAGAGACTGGGTCCAATTTAGTTGACTTTGAATGGTGCCATAGGATATTTGGACTTTTCTCTAGAAGGAATCACTATAGATTCTGGTCCAAGGGTAGACTTATGAGTCTGGCTAAGGTAATACTGAGTATAAGCTAAACCAAAGGTGGGAGGCCAAAAGGAAGGATTTTGCGTTCACTTGAACAAGTGGTAATGAGAACCTAAACTGGGTAGTGGCAGTGGACACAAAATTAAAGCAACAAATGGGACAGCTTCTTTGGAAGAAGTCACTGCACAGCACAGTGGTCACTCTACATATCGTTAAATACGTCTCAAGTTCATCTTGCAATTTTATTTGGCTCTAAAGGTCTCCTCCAGTCAGGTATGCAGAACCTTCATAATTTGGTGGTCATCTGTTCACAAACATTTTAATTTTATGATTATAATTACTGTGCGGGAGGCTTTTTAACTGACCTGTTCTGTGCTGTGTCCACAGCATCCACCAGAAAAAGCGCGAGTATTTATTGAATAAGCAAATGTACAGATGCTGTCCTACACACGCGCACACACCCATTTCCAGAGTATCTGAACCTTGGCATTCTGGCCACCCATCTGTCACCTCATCAAGATCCCTGTCACTCTTGCCTCTTCAGGGTGGGTCTTGCTTTATAGGAGGATCCAGATTACTGAGCAGTCTACACGCAGTGAGAATTTAGTGTAACATGTTTCCCAGCCGCTGCCTTCAATCAAGTTCCATTGATTCCCTTTGCTACCTCTTAGTGTGAATTTAGATCCGTCCAGTAATGTTCTCATTGTGTAAAACAGTAGAAATTCAGTTCTAGCCCATTTCAAACCTCCAGTTTTATTTTTATCTCTTACACCCCCACACACACACCCTAAATTCAGTTTTCTTCCAAGAGACTGACTCCCCACCCCCTTTTTCTGATCCTCACTTGTTTGGTATTGGGACAAAATGAAAGGTATTAGAGAAGCAGTGAATGTCTTGGTCCATTGGGTTCACTCTGAAGTTGTCTGGGGGGCACCCCAGATTCCTCCAGTGACCATTGAGTAACCAAAGTGTGACAGGTGGTCAATGACTGGCCTTTGCCAGGAATTGTGTGTGAGTGCTCGAGGCGACCTGTGGAAAACCTATTACACAGTTCTCTGGGAAAGAAAAACCGACTCTTTTCTTCTAAAAAAAAAAAAAAAATCAAGGATCCTTAAACCTGCCCATAGTAGCCACTCACTGCTGGCTTGGTCAGCTTCTTGGGTAGCTACCAGTAACCTTACTATATGGTTGATAGTGTCAATCCCCATGTTCCCCTGTCTTCCCTTTTGCTCTTTCTCCACTTATTCCGTAAGATGAGTACCCTATGTCTTGGGTCAGTGTTTAGGTTGGTTCACCCACTTGTTAACCAACCAGGGAGAATGCACCGCCTACCTGTAGTCTGTAATCTACCAAAGAGGAAAGCGCTCAGTACATCCGAGCCTCCACTCGGGGTCCTAGTTTTCAGGCTTATAGGCAACACTCAGTTATTTGTGCACGCCACAAGGCTGCGTGTGGCAAACTCTGAGTCACCATTCCTCGTCACCATACAACAAATACTGAGTAAGAGCCACATGGACAGGCGTTTGGTGAGTAGCCCAAAGGGGGTCAGGCAATAGAAAGGCAGAATATGAGCATCCCACACACCCGAGGTGCTGGCGCCGATAATGAACTGCACTGTAGCTTTGAAATGGTGGGTACTGAAACCCTAGAGCTGCAGGTTAGATTGAGGAGCGGAACAGCTGGAAGGAGGGAAGGGGGAAGGTAACTTAAAATGGAAAGGTAAGGATACTCTCAACCGAGGACCCTGCATAGTGACAGAAAGCTCACGATGCTGAGATGAAAATCTGAATCCCGGGTGCCTACACTAATCTTTTCCTCTGCTCACAAACCAGAATCCTATAGATTCCTGTTCATATTTCAATCTCCTTAGACCTGATGGAAGAGGAAAGCCCATTCTGCACCATGCCCACTTAGGTGCTCCCAGCAGGCGCCTTACTGAAGGCTGATGAGGGGGCCGCTCTCCCGAGGAACTCCGGTACCAAACCCTGTCCTGGCATGCGGGCAGCCCAAGTTTCAGAAGTGAGTCATGTCAAGCACAAGAACCATGAATTCAGCTTAGATCTCAAATAAAAAAAGGGGGGGGGGACTTAGAAGAAGCTATATAAATTTTTCAACCCAGAAGTTCTTCCTGCTTAAATTATTTTCACATTCCAATTTAAACTCAGAGACATTATGTTGCTGTCACACTTCTTTGTTCCCCTGAAGTATTAAAAAAAATCTGTATATAGCTGACAAAAAATAGAAGCCTGTCTGCCAGAAAGTCCCCTCTTCATGTCTAACATACTGTAGAGCTGAGGCGGAACACGTGGTCTCGAAGCACTCGGGCCTCTTTCTAACTGGCTTGCCACAGCCGTGTGTTTCTCCAGCGTGTGTGCACTACCTACAATACATGTCTTGCATAAGCACGAATCCCCTTGGGATGTTTAAGTCATGCAGTATTTCCACACACTCGGATGTTGCGTGTGTGAGAATTACCATCTCTATTTTGAAGATGCTGTGCCTTTCGCCTTCCCCCCCATCCAACACTGGTAACTCAACTGACATCCCTGGCAATGTTCCCTTCCAACAGAACACCAATAAAGTCCCAAACAGAAGTTTGGCATATTTCATCATCTCAAACCCAGAGTTAATTTAGCAGCTAAATTGGAAATTTCTGGGTGTATTTTTGAAAACTAATTCAGCGTGAAAATTACTAATGATTTAGAATTGTTCATACAGCCTTTTCCTTCTCCTTACTTCTCTATCCAGAAATATCTGATTAATTTGCAAGTGGCCAGATGCTTCCTGTTGTTGGGACAGAAGAGGGCTGGTTTAAGTAATTTCTAATGTATTGTTGTTAATTGCAGATGAGACCCATTGGTCATGATGGCTACCATCCCACCTCTGTAGCTGAGTGGCTGGATTCCATTGAGCTGGGGGACTACACCAAAGCCTTTCTCATCAATGGCTATACATCGATGGACCTGCTGAAAAAAATCTGGGAGGTTGAACTTATTAATGTAAGTTGCTCTCTCTGACACCTTAACTGTTCAGCTTTCGATGTGACATGAATTTTATTGCAGATGGAGAATTCTTTATCTTTCTCTATAACTGATTGCACATCTAGAAAGGATTTGCAGATAAACGTGTGTGTGTGTGTGTGTGTGTGTGTGTGTGTGTGTGTGTGTGTGTTAGCTCTGAGGTCATTGTCTTTGGATGTTTTGAGATGGTGAACTGAGACATAAGGAGAAGACCCTCGGGGCTTTTTGCATTATCTAACAAAACCTTCCAAGAAGTTCTGGGTTTTCCATTTTAGGAAACCCTTGTCGGTTTAGCATAAGGATGTGGTGGCAAAATAAACTCCCAGCCTGATCTCTGCCCCTGTTCACTATTAAAAGCCAGAATTATCGCGTTTTCGTTCCTTAATCACATTCTTTTTAGCACTCTGTCATGTTTCTTTATCTTCATTCCTTAATTAGGATTCAAACCCCGTGCTCGGAGGGACTGCTTCAGCTCTTGCTAAACAGGTTGCTGTAATCATTAAAGTGTTATCTCCTGGAGTTGGCGTCCAATCGTATGTTGTCTCTGTTTTATGCATACGCTTGGCATAAATTTTCTATCAACGCTGGCCAGCATATGTTGCCATGTATTCAAGCCCAGAGAGATCAACTCAGTCTTCATAAGCAATTCCGATTCTTCCTCACTTCCTTTTTAATTCTCCTTTTTTTTTTTTTTTTTTTTTTTTTACGAAATACAAATAGGTGAAGGAACGAAGTAAAAAGGTAGCGTGAAATGATTGTGTGTATTTGTGCTGTGTTCGGGTGTTGTAAATGTTCCTTTTTAAAGATAATACAGCGATAAATCACTCTTTTGGAGGGTTGTTTAACTTTATAACCTAATGATTGGGAGGGCATTTGCAAAGTGAAATAACGCGGACAATTATTACTGCTCCTTCTTAGCTCTCTTCGGCTTGTTCTGTAGCTCTCTGTCCCAGCGTCTAGATTCTACATATTCCCTGCCATTAATTATTTTAATGAGCACTATGACTGTTAGCCAATATGTTTTGCTTTTGAAAATGTATCTTTAAAAATACATCTTTCCTGGAACATTTTACAAAATTGCTCTTGAGTCAAAAAAATCACATGAAGTTAATAGAATCTTGGCTTCTCGCTTGCTATTAGTAACTCTTAAAACTTTTTGCTTCTTACTCCCTCACCCAAAAGCCATCCTTACCAAGAGAAAACCACTGCCTGAAGCTCTGGTTAGCATTGTTCTTAGTCTTTGGAGCAAAGGAACAAATTGAAGCTGCCTCAGGTTTTGATCGTGATGGGTAAAGACTTCTGTCCTCTGTGAGACTTGACGTTCACTCAAGGCACTCACTTGTGAACAAGGCCACTTTCCATACATCACCCACATCAGTTTCCACATTGAAATGTATCCTGCTTAGCGGTAGAACTTGAAAACTAATCCTGTGCCTTACCCTCGGAATACATCTGTTCCCTACTGAAGAGTTGATGTGAGGTTACCATGTAAGCCATTCACCTGGTTGGTGTCAGCAGTACTTCCCAATGAAGAGGATGGTCTCTGGGAAGGCTCTACAGTATCCCTCGTGTTAGGCGACAGGAAGGTCACTAATGCTGGAGAGCCCGTAGGTTTGTTGCCTGGGCCTAGAGACTAATCACAACCGCCTTTGAATTCCGACAGGAAAACAAAAATATGCCTCCGTGCCCATGCGGCCGCTTTGGTTTCCCTTTTAGCTGCACTGACTAAATTACAGTCCGACTTAGAGAAGTTCAAGTTCAAAGTATTGCTTCCAGGTCTGAAGGCATAGTCACTGTGCTCAAAATCCTCTGACCTGTGTGTCTGCCATCAACATAGCTTATCTTTCTTAAGTAAACTCACTGGATTTAAATTTCTGTGGCATTTTATATATGGGAAGTTACCACTCTACAAGGAGAGACTTTAAATCATTTAACTCAACAGACTTGCTCACTGTGGGGGAAAAAAACAACAAAAAAGCCAAATGAGCCTTTAGACACAGAATTAGAAAACAAAACTTCATAGCTCCTTGAACGGGGCATTTCATTTGAGGAGTTGAGGTTGTTGGTTTTGGGGGGGTTTTGTTTGTTTATTTGTTTGTTTTGTGTGTGTGTGTGTGTGTGTGTGTGTGTGTGAAGGGCAACATGTACCTTTTGGCTTGCAAAGCTTTGGAGTAATCTCAGATTCAAAACCCTTTCATCAAAAAAGAGAAGACAAAGACCTTTGTTTATCTGGACGAATGAAGAGAAGAATGGCTCTTCTTGTGTAGCATATGGCTCAACTAATAGTCTCGAGTACCTATAAGTTGTTTCCTGACTGATACAGGGAACTACCGTAATCCTGATCTAAAGTGAAGGCCTCTAGGGAACTCCTATCATGGGTCAAGGTAGAGTGGCTGAGTCCCATCCTTGACCATTACAGAGACTAGTTCCCCTCATAGACCACTATCACTAGTTGACGGTTTCCCTCCTGGGTCTTTGTGGAGTGGACCGTTGCCAACCTGGATGGCTGATGTCAGGAGCTGATGTAAAGGGAGCCAGACTGCTCTGGTGGCTCTTTCTCTTCGTAGCGGGAAGACAGACAGACAGACTCCAGCTGGGAGAAAGGTGCAGAGGTCAACAGGTAGAGGGAAGAGAAGAGAGAACAAGTAGACTTGTTGGCATGGCAATAACATCAGCATCACTAGGCAGCACTGATGAGACACTCAGTGTGGACGGTAATGTACTTGTCATTCTCGTGAGTATAATAAGCTTGTGTAACCTATTTCTATCAGGGTATGAAACTGGCCAGATTTCTTGACTTGAATCATACAAATGTGTATTTGAAGCTACCATCTTTGGAAAGTCCCTCAAGACCTTTTCTTTGTGCTGTATTTTGATGTTTTTTGAAAACCGAGGTTATTTGAATAAACAAATAAAAGGCTTGGACACAAAGCTACCCAGGGGTTAGGAGGAAACAAAAGGATGGAGATCTCGCTGTTAACACAGAGAAGCGGTTAAGGCAGGAAGCGCTGCCGGTTCTGGAGGCCCAGTGCTGTCGCAGATGAGAGCATGAAATATTGGCCAACAATTGACCCTTTGGGCTCAGAGACTTCACAGTCAGACACCACTGTTGACTGACTGGCTCAAGTCCTGGCCACCATGGGTAGTAATATCACATTCCTACCTTCCTAGTGACATTTCAGTGTGAAAAATGTGGACATATTAGGAGAGACGGCGGGCAGATTGTTCCCTCTGCGGATGCTAGCTGCATGAACCACCGCTTTGAGTTACTGTCCCTCCGAAGGCTTGTTAAGGGAATTAATGACTAGTTAGCAGTTCAAAGGTCCATTAATTTTTTTTTCCTCTTAGAGGTTTCTCAGGCTCAGCATATTGCCCTAGCTAGTCTGACTAACGTTTCTAACTACTACCATCAACCTCCACAGCTCTGCATGGGGGAAATTTTAGACAGAAGGGAATATATGTTCTCCATAAAATGTGTATAGATGACTTATGAAATTAAAAATAATAAGCTAAGGCCCATGTGAATAACTTGATATTCACTTTCTGGACAATAAAAAGATATCAAAATTATTTTAAAAAAGTGTTAATGTCTTTTATCTCTGTGTGTCCACTAAAGGGACTTGGGCACATCCAAATAACTCTAAACACTGTTCGTTCAATTCATTAACTCGTGAATCTCATTGTAGAACATGCAATTAATATCTTCCCATTGACCTTACCATCATTTACCAAGGGAATCATTCTAGCCCAGGCTTAGTGAAATACTAATAATGACAAAGGTTCATATTGAAAAAAAATACAGATTTTAGTGCATTCTTAAATCTCTGCTCATAACACCGAATTATTTCTAAAAACCTAATACAGTATTTGGTTTTAATACCTCTGGGTAAAAGTTAATAAAGTAGCTAAGGCAACAATACCCGTATGCATCCTATGAAAGCGCTTTCTCATCTCCAATGGATAGCGTTTGGAATTACTTTAGCAGCAGTGAATGGATTAGTTTGTCATTTGCTCCTTGCCTAACTACTTCTGAAACTGTGTTTTCATTCGTGGAGGGTGGTCAGGTTGCTTTGCCAGGTTTCCTCGATGTTAATGATTTAATTTCTACCTTTCTGGGGAAGTTCCGCGATAATCCAACCCCGTGCTGCTGTGGTCGGGAGGTTTTCCAAGGAAACTTGCTAACTGCGTGCCCATTCTTTGGTCACATGACTTGATCACATGACTTTGGTCACATGACTTGATCGCTTCACATGCTGTAGTTGTAAGGCCCCTTGTTTGCAATTATTAAAAATGTAAAGATAGTGAGCGCCGAACATGAAACCTAGCACAGGATGTTTCAGAGAGCTGCCGCACGTGTAGTAAAACCATGTCGGTCCCATACGCGGGAAGCCAGCCCTGTTCTCCATTCCATTGTGTGGCTCCCTGTCTCTCTTTGGCATCAACTGCCTTCTATGTAAAGGACTTCCTGTAACATTTTAAATAATGTGAGGCTGCTAGCGGTAAGTTCTGCCAGCTCATGTGCCTCTGGAAGAAATTTTATTTTGCCTTCATTTCTGAAAGATAATTTTGCAGGATGAGTAATTCTGTATCTCCATCAATATGTTTCCAAATTGTTCTGGAACAAAGGGAAGTTCTTTGGTCTTGTGTGTAAAGTTTATGGCACAACACTGGGACACTGTCTGGCCTGCTGCTAGTATTGCCCACTACTGGGCAAAGGCGCTGAGGGCTTGAACCATGTCTTTGAAATCCCAGAGCTTTCCAGCCTGGATAGTATAGAAACTGTCACCAGCCTGATTGGGGCTCTAAGAGTTATACCCACCAGTCTTTTCAGGTGCTTCGTTGTCTGGCCTCAGGCAGGTTCTTTATAAGCATGTGCCGTTCAGTATTCTCTCCCCTCCACCCAGTCGTCTCCAACCACGCTGGCCTCCCCTCCACCCAGCCGTCTCCAACCACGCGGGCCTCCCCTCCACCCAGTCGTCTCTAACCACGCTGGCCTCCCCTCCACCCAGTCGTCTCTAACCACGCTGGCCTCCCTGGACGCTTTTCATCTCATCAGACATCCCAGTTCTTTCTGAGGCCCTCCCTCCTGCAAACGAGGCCACTTGTATCCTATATTTGCTTCCTGTGTCCCAGGCCTCACTGTCCTTGTTGTGTTGTGTCTAACAGCATGAATACCAGCAGCACTTCGTGCAGATTTCCCTGGATTGCTGGTTGTTTCAGGCAGGGAAGTCAGTGTGATACCCATGACCTCCGCCTTGAGCAGAAATCGGATTCCTTCACACCCGCTAGGCAACGGCCTCCCCCTCCAACAAGCTGCACCAGCATCTCAGATGAGGCGCCCAGATGAGGTCTCAGGTGTTTGATCGTGTCCCAAGTGATGTTCAGGTGCGGCCTCTGTAATCAGTGGGGACGGTTGAAAGGATTTAACCAGAGGAATGGCATGGTCAGAAACAGTAAGCAAGAACGCAAAGCAGACTGTGAGGAGAAGCTGAGTCAGCAACTCTGTGACACGGCTATTTCCAGCCATGACTATCTCGGGCACAGAGGCAAAAATAAAGAAATAATAGTAAGAAAAAAAAAATCAACATTGCCTCTAGCACCAAGAGTTTGCCTAAACTAGGAGCTAATAAATAGAGTCAGTTTTTATAATTACAATCCCACGTATTGAAAGGAGGATAAATTATAGTCAATATTCCTATGATGCTTTTTATGGTGGCTAAGGCTGTTTTTTGGACCCCTCCAAAGCTGAGCTTCTGTCAAATGGAAATTTTACTTACTGTTTATAAAGAGAAAGACACACCATGAAGTCAGGTTTCAAATGGGCCCTCTTTTCTTTCATCTTTATTTTGGAAGCAGGTCACTTTGCTTTGAAGCCTGAATCCACCACTCAGTATGTGGCCTTAAGTCACTTCCCCTCTCTGGGACTCAGTTTCTGGTGTATAAATAGAGGACAATAATATCTGGCCTGCTGGTTCCTAGGCTTCCTGCGAGGCTTGAATGGCAGCTTTCTCTTATCCATCTGATTTTCTTCTCTCTGGTTTTATTTTCCTTTGGCCTTTTCTTACTGACTTCCCCAGATTTCTTTCCCAATGTAAGGCTGGGAGCTGCTCCTTTGGGCCACATACCTTCATAGCTATTGTGGTTTCCTCTCCCACCCACAAACACAGGTAGCATCATTTGGTGTATGAACCCCAGTCTTCAGGAATTAGGACTCAGTGCCTGTCCTTCTTCATCCCCAATTCCAGTCCCTGAACTTCTCCCACCCAACCCCCTTTTATTTGATGTTGATTCTTAGGTACGAAATTGCTGTGCCTTTACCCCCAGCTATGTGCGTGCTGACCCTTGACCCTCAGCGTTGTTCCGGAGGGCGGTGACTCCGAGACTAGGGATGCCACAAGTCATCGTGAACCTAATAAATCTAAACCTGCCTAGAATCTGTCCCAAATGTTAAGCTTGATGGCCCATGACAGTGGGAACCTCTGCAGCCTCATGGTCCCTTTTCATTGATTTTAACATCACATACTATAAACCATAGTAACGAAGCCGGTGACGTGTTCTTCTCTGTTTTTCTCAAGTTTTCATGAGGCAGGTAAGTTTTTGTTTCCAAAAAAGTCGTCTTTTCAAGACGTTTAGGATGGAACTTGTTACTAAAGAAATTCAGCTCTATCGCTGGCAAATTGTGACAAACTGCTTCTCTCCCAGGAGACTTGAAAGCCAAACACCTGCTCCAGAGTATAGAAAATAAAGGGGCGGGGGTCCTCTATACATGCAAATACACATAAATGCAGACAGCTACTGGTGCGTGTTGGTCTGGCGGAGAAACCCTCTCCGTTCTATTTTAAGAGACAATCTGATATTTTCCAGGAAGAACAAGGAAAGCCGGAGATTTCTCTTCCCCAAGAAAAACTATTAAGAGTTTTGAAACCTCATCTGCATGCTAACATGCCAGAGACTGGCAGTAAGTAAGGAGTCCGAGAAAACGGGGAGGGTTCAGTGTGGAGGCGATTTGCATTAGCCATTATGGAAATAAGTAGAAGCCGTGAACGAGAAGTAATTAGGATTCATATCTGATTTAAAGATGTGTAAGGGTCGCCAATAGTTTAATTTCAGCTATTTTGGGTTTTTTTTAAAAAATGCATTATATTAAATTGCAAAGTGTGGTCTCAAATGCTTTTTGATCTCAGGCAGAGAGCGGTTAGCTTGAACCTCAGAAAAGGCTGCAAGTCTACCTTACAGACTCTATGTCTGGCGCTCTACCACCACCTGGTGGCGACATACCTGAAGTACAGGGCAGGTTACTAAATGAAAAACCCAATTCTTAAATGCAGAAACCACAGAACTGAAATTATTCTGTGCCCGTCTTATACAAATCCCTGTTTCTGACTCCTTGTCATTCATTAGAGTTTTATTTTTGTAGGCATTCGGAAACCAAATTCAAATACCACATGGCTAAAATGGTCTTTAACAAAATATAAAAAAAAAAAAAACTGTGCCAGGCATTCCACTGATTCGATTAATCCAAGTGACAGTGCTTTTTGATAAATGCATATATTACCCACAAGCACACTCTTGACCTGTTTAGAGACATCTTACAATGTGAATAAGATTCTGGAGGGGAATCTTTTTAAATCTGTCGCATGAGAGTAATAGAAACATGTGACTATGTTCCAGCTCTTATCCTCAAGAGAGCTTCAGGACTTGGGAGAGGAAAGCCTTCCACACAAACCATGAAAGAGAGAACAAGAGGGCATGCAAGCATAAAAGTGGTGTCTGGAGCTCCGGTGGGAACACAGGGTCTTCTCCTGCCTGGGTAGAGGTGGGAGCAGAGCAGGTGGGGAGGAGCCCTGTGGAGGGGAAAGGTTAGCAACCACAGTTAAAATCACAGGTTCACAAAGCAGTCTTCCAGGGTTCGGATCCCAGCCTCTTCACAAAACGGGCTTCCTGCTTGGGCAAGCCACTTAACCTTGAAGCCTCCATTTCTCAGCCACTGGAATCTGGATATTAACCTTAACTATAGTCTAGGTAATATTGTTGGCAGGTTTGAAGACAACTCAGCGTTTGTGTTTATAGGAGGCTGAGCAAAGGTACCATTCCAAGCTCCTAAGACTCACTGCCATGCCAGCAGCAAGCGCAAGTTGTGCTAAGATCCACATTGGGCTCTTGAGCCCGTGGGTCAACAGCTGGGCCGTAGCGGGCTGGAGATTCCTCCTGATTTCATCTGACTTGCAGCTGGCTCTGGTCTGCTGGGGTAGAAAAGTCGAGGGCTTTGGGATGACCTCAGCTGATGTGACTAGGACTTTCTGTGTTCTGTCCTCTAACATGCTGCCATGGGCATGTCCTTACAACAGAAGAGAAACAAAAAAAAATGCATTTCTGCCGGGTTGTTTTAAGGTGCATTCTTCTTTTGTATTGTACATATGTATAATTGTACTCGTATATGTGTATCTGTGTTATGTGTGTATCTGCGTATGTGTGTATCTGCGTATGTGTGTATCTGCGTATGTGTGTATCTGCGTATGTGTGTATCTGCGTATGTGTGTATCTGCGTATGTGTGTATCTGCGTATGTGTGTATCTGCGTATGTGTGTATCTGCGTATGTGTGTATCTGCGTATGTGTGTATCTGTGTGGGGAGATGCGCATATGTGTACAGGTGCCGATGAGGGTCAGAGGCATCAGACACAGGTACATCCAACTCAAGTCTTCTGCGAGAGCAGTGTGCACTCTTAGTCACTGAGGCGGCTCCCCAGTCCTGGGCATGCTCTATGCTGAGTCTCTACGCATAGCTTACCCACTAACAACTAACCAGCCAAAGGAAACTGTTTCGTGTAGTGATATTTCATTTGTATTTTAATAAATAAAGCTTGCGTGAAGATGAGAGAGTAGAACAGCCCCACTGATCACCCTTTACAGACCAGGCAGTGGTGACACACACCTTTAATCCCAGTAGCCATGCGTGCACAAACACACAGAGTTTTTTAAAAAATTTGTTTAAAGTAAAAGGAGAGGCTCAGCATATAGCTCCTTGATAGAGCACTTGCCCCAGCATATGTGATACCCTGGGTTCAGTCCCCAGGAACAGAAAAAAAAATTACATCGGAGCAATGTTCTAGAGAGAAAGATAATCAGCAGGGAACGTATAGTATAACATCAGATTGAAAAAAAAAGTAGTGTGAGAGACACGAATAGATTAGATCTTAAGAAAAGTGACCATACATCCTTTGTTAAGAAGATTACATCATCATGCGCATATCTGAGCGATATATGGGCTTGAGCAGCATTCTAGGCTGAGGGAACTGTGCTCTCAGATGCCCTGTGGTAGCTGTCTGAGGGAAAGGGAAGATGGGGAATGCCAAGAGCTAGAGGGTTGGCTCGCAGTGAATGATGTCAGAGAGTTAGCCAAGGACCAGGAGCTGGATGGATGCCAGGTAGGGGCATAAGCATCAGAAGGGTTTTGAGCGGGAGAGATTCTTGGCCTGGTTTATCTCTGAGTGCTGGCTGTGGCTACTACGGGAGGAACAGGCACTGAGCATGAGCAAGGCTACCACTAGTCCTATGGCACTGGTGAGAAGAGGCGGGAGTATTTGATCCTGGCTTCACCGTGGAGACGGGCTTGATGAACTAGGAACTGGTTGCAAGAGAAATGGAGGGGCTTGAATACTGGTTGATGTTCCCTTAAGCTATTTCCTGAGATTGAGAAGGAAAGCAGGATCATTAGAATCAGGGATCGCGTTGGGAGTTGGTAAGTTGAAGCACCTACCAAATGTTTCCAATAGAGACATGCAGAAACAATTCTGCATAGGGGGGTACGCGACCAGTCAGCTCCTCTCTGCATTGGAAACAGTGATGCTGCCGACAGTCACTGTGGCCCAAGACTGGAAAAAGCCACTGTGAAGTCAAAGCCAGTTTCCATGCCCTGCACTTGCAAGAGGCCTTCCTTTCATGCAAAAGCGCTTTGTTTTTACGACCAGGTATTACAGCAGCCAGCCAGAGATCAGAGCACAGAGGCTGCCTTGCTCCTCCGCCACACACTGGGCAGCTCATCCTCAGCTATTGACCCACTATTTGTAGAGCCCCTAGACGCCATCATTGAGATGGTATCCTGAGCAAATAGAAGAGAATGACCATTAACCCTGAGGACAAACAAGGCTGGGTTTCACACGCGGTGATTGACAACTTGTCCACAGCGGGAGTGTGCATTATTTCATCCCGGTTCAGCTGGCTCGCTTCCCAAACTGTTCTCTCCCATGGATCTGAGAACATGCTACAGGGGAAAAAAAAATACCTCAGGGTCACGAGTCCTGGCTTTCAAAATCAAAACGCTTAAAACATAAGGACTTCCTTAAATTGAATTTAAAATGATTGCCCCGGAAAAAGCTATTTTACTTAGTACAAAGACCATTTAGGACTAGCAAAATGGCTCAACAGTCAAGGGCACCTGTCCCCAAACCTGATGACCTGAGTTCAATTCCGAGTTTCCACCATATGGAAAGGAAGGACTGGCTCCAGCAAAGCTGGCCTCTGACCTCGTGTGTGTGCCCTGGCACTCACAGGCACACACACACACACGCTCAGGGGAGGGAAGTACACGCAACAGAACATACGCACGTGCAATTTTTTTTTATTTTAAGACCACTCACTTCACAACCTTCTACCCCTGTTCCACAGGAAGGAATGTGTTTAGACGCGTTGGCTGCACTCGGTTCAGTAACCGCTCAGAGTCCTCGGAATCCTTAGCTTGGTCTGACATAGGCTTTGAGACTACGTAGGGTGAGTCTTTACACCCGCCGGTGGGTGTAGGGACTGCAAGGGCCCTTTGAGTGTAATGAAGTGAACAGCACCTAGTGTTGACATACCCCAGTCATCTGAAGACAAAGACTGCACTCTGTTCCACCGGGCTTCATCAAGTCCAAAGTGCACCTGTTCTAAGTTGCCCTGTTATTTTCCTTAACCCTGAAAAGTAAAGTAACAATGCTAGCTAAACTATGAGCAGTGCCCATGAGAAGCCCATCCGACATATAAACCTGTCCCGCGAACCTTTGCTGTTTCTTCCACTTAAAGAGCTTTGTTAATCTTTTCTGTTTGTTGAGGTCTTTGGAATGTATATTATGTCGGGGGTTTTTGTTGTTGTTGTTGTTTGTTTTTGCCGTGCACTATAATAACAGCAAAACACGTCTGCATGTGACCATGGATGTGACTATGGATGCCCCAAAGTATAGCATCACACTTTAAAAGGACAGGTGTGTATCAGCAGTCTCTTTGATGATAACTTCACAAACATCAGCTGAGCCCCCTGGGGGTTGGTTTGTTTTGCGATCTGTTCGCTTTGGCTTGGGGGAAGGGGTTGTGTGGTTTTGAGTTAGGGTCTCCTGTAGCCTGGACTGGCTTTGAAATTCCTGTGTGGCTGAGGAGTGACCTTGAACTCCTTACCCTCCTGTGTCTGCCTCTCAAGTGGAGGGATTACAAACGTGATCCAGTTTAACGAGGCTTTAACGAGGCTTCGATGCCGGTTATATCCAACCCATAATAGCTAGAACAGAGTCTGTGTGCTTAAGCTACGTCAGCGTGCCGCAGCGATCACGGGGTACCCATGAGAAGACACGATCATTTTTTAAGGAGAAAGCATGTGCTTCATAGTCAATAGAATACTGTGTTAGCAAGACATTATGAGAGTGAATGAATGAAGACTTCACAGCTTGAGTTAATGTTCCCTTCCTTCAGAAAAAGAAGCTACTCCCATTCTTTATTTCCATAGATTAAGATGCTATTGTGTTCCTATACCGAGAGAGACCTCGTATTCTGTCAGGATGTGGCATCACCATCGTCGGGGATCTGATGTATACAATCACCGTAGCTGTCAGGTGCTGGCAATCGCTACCTCTGCCGCTGTAGTCCCTTATATACCTCCTGCTTTAAAGTCCCCGTGCACACAGCGAAACTATCAAACCGTACCTTCCACCCCATGCGGATGGAGGTGTAGGCCTGCCTGACGGGAATACTCAGAGGAAACTGACACCGGGAGTCACTGGAGCTGAAAAAATCAGGGAGCTTCTGTCTGGGATGACGCGCTGCCAGTGTGGAGATGCACCCCTGTGCAGCTTAGCTGGCGGAACAATGTGGTCCCTTTGAGGCCTGAACAGAAAAACCTGAAATCCCTGCAGAAGCCCAGACACTGGTGACCTGCTTCCCATCAGCCCCGTTGCCTCTCCTACGTCCTCCTGAGGTGTCCTTGATGATTCTGGGCTAGATACCCTCCGGCTGCAGACTCTGAACGTGGCCTGCAGTGGCTTGAATGAGTATGGACCCCATAGGCTCCTATGCTTGAATACTTGGTCCCCAATTATTGGTGGAAAAGATTAAGAAGTGTGGTCTTGTTGGAGGAGGTGTGTCACTGAGGGTAGGCTCGCTCTCTCCCCCCCCCCCCCCCCCCGCTTGCGGGTCAGATTTGAGCTCAGCTACTGCTCCAGCACCATACCTGCCTGCCCGCCTTCTTGCTCCCCACCATGATGGTCATGGCTCACCCTCTGAAACGATAAGCAGCAGGCCTCAATTAAATGCTTTCCCTTGAGTTCCTTTGATCATGGTGTCTCTTCGCAGCAACAGAAAAGTAACGAAGACACGCCCTTTCCTTGGAGTCATTAAACTCACCGTCCCAGGACTGGGTCACCACATGACATCTTCCTATTGTCCTCCTACATCAGAAGGATCAGGTGTCATATCCCTCCAGCCATGGCTCCCTCATCCTGCAAACTGATTAATGTCATTCCATATTTCATATTATCTGGTAGATGTTTGTGTCTATAACCCCAAATCTCTTCATTTGCCTCTAGTTGCTAATGACTATATGCTGACCTCTGCACCCCCTACACCCAGAATGCATTTGTCTAAACTAAGTCATCTATATCATAAGAAATAAAGAATAGGACACAATAAAAATATTACTTTAAAGTATCAAATATTTTATTTGAATATTTAAAATATGAAACCCAACCGGTATTTCCTAAAACATCCTTAAATTCTGCTCTAACACAAACTTAAGTTACCATAAGTATTTCTTCACACAGGCTAAAACGTTCAACGTTCACAAGCCCAACAATATAAAAATAAGACAATTGGAATGATTTTTCTAGAACATGAAAAAAAATATGTAATGGTAAGAATGACCTTCTAAGATATGTCTATCTAGAACCTGTGGATTTTTACCTTAGTGGTCAAAAATAAGTCCTTGTTAGGTTACAAATGTAGGAGATGAAGCTGAATTATCTAGATCAGCGGTTCTCAGCCTGGGGCTCATGACCTCTTTGGGGCCGCATATCAGATATTTACATTATGGTTCATAACAGTAGCAAAACTGCAGCTATGAAGTAGCAATGAAGTAATTTTATGGTTGGGGGTCATCACAACATGAGGGGCTATATTAAAGGGTCACCGCTTTGAGAAGGTTGAGAACCACCGCTCGGATGGACATAAAATTAGATTAGTGGTCATAAAAGAGAGAACACACAGACTAATGAGAAGCTGGACGTAAGAAGATACGGCAGACTGGAGTGGTCCTGCCATGGACACCCAGGTAACCTAGGGTAACCCAGGGCTATAAGAGGCAAGGAAGGATTCTCCACTGGAGCCTTCTGAGGAGCACAGCATTCCTGACATCTAATCACCCGTATTGTGAGAGATTTCCTCAAGCCACCCAGGTTTTGTTTGTACAACAGCCCAGGAAGCCCAGACAATGATGTTCCAGAATAAGTACCTATGATTTAATGTAATGGCCTCACCGTTGTTCAAGAAACCTCAATTTGGATACAGTATATGCTAAATGAAAGCAGTCCTCAGCCAACTGTAAGCAGTGACCTCCTTGAAGAATTGGAAAGACCACCTCCCTCCACCCAGGGATAGGGTGAAGTAATAGTGGAGGCGTAAATTCTGCAGAAGCAGTCAGACCTGACGTGGGAAAAGAATTGCTGTGACTTAAATTGGTGAGGGTTGGGACTGTTTCATTAGGACAGTGTTGTTATTTAAATAGTTAAAACCTGGCCAGTCGGTCTGAATTGCATTGGTCAGAAAGAGGTTTCGAAGTGCTGCTTATGGGAGTAAGGTGGCTCAGCCAGCAGAAGTGCTTGCCGTGAAACCTGAGACGTGAGGTTGATCTGCAGATCCCGTGGTGGAAGTAGAGAACCAACGCGCACGTAAGCTGTCTTCCAATCTCCACACATGCAGTGTGGCATGTATAGCCACATATGCAAGTGCACACATGAGAGCACACACGTGCATATGTGCGCGCACATGCGCGCACACACACAAACACTAACAAAATAGGCTCTTGTTAATGGTTTAGGGCCTTGACTGTGCTAGGCGGCAAGTGCTCTGTCACTAAGCTACCTTGAAACCCAGGTCTTTCTATCTTTGCTGCACTTTCTGTTGCATGATGGTCTTTGCGCCCTACACCTCATGACTACAGGGCGCCTGCCCCTGCTTCGGAAGTCACAAGGAAGAGGAAGGAGGAGGGCCACGGTCACAGGAAATCCAGACCTTTTCAGTAATCCTTCCTGGAGTTTATACCTCTTTGACCATACTTTGTCCACTGTCTAATGTCAAGGAGACTGGGGGATGTGTCTGAGCCTTCCCCAACCTTTACAGGGAGGAGCAGGCAGGAGAGGGGAAACTGGAATGGCTTTTGCCGTGGGTTATTGAAAGCATCTATCATAGGGCTCTAAAACAATGCCCAGAAGACAGTGGGTCCTCTGGAAAGGTCTTACACTGCTGTCGATAATACTGAGTGAGAAGACCCTTAACCTCTCAATTCCCACATACGTTATATAAAACTACGAAGAAAACACTAATTTCTTCAATCCGTTGGATTTGGGACATTTCCGGAAAGTGTAGACGGGTCTCCAAACTCTCTGTATAGCCCTAACAATCATTTAACTCTCCAATTCTTTTATCTCCCAGCACGTTGCTGGGTATTTCAGGTTAAAAACACCAGGAAAACAGCAAATCATGAAGTTTATTTTTAAGAGTCAAAACAGAATAGAAAACAAAAAAGGGATTTCAGTTTGTGGCGGATTTTATTCTCCCCTTGGCCCTTCTCATCTGCAAATAGAGGAACAAGGGAGAGGGGATCAGAAAGAGAGAAGTCGGATGTTCCTCTCAGTTACATTATGGATTGACCGTACTTTGCATCAGTAAACCAGTGGGTGGGAGGTAGGGTCCTAGTCCCTTCCATTCAGGGGCCATTTGCCACCTGCCTGCTTTGTGCTTAGCTCTATGCTAAGTGCTAGGGAGTAGATTCGGGTCTTCCCTTTGAAGAGCTCACAGTCCAGTAAGAGCAAGAATATGATGTGACACTTGTGATATTCAAGGCTTGCCTAGGGACACTCTCACAGGGACCTTAAAGTAGCCAGCCTGTTGTTAGAAAGTTCATACAAGCCAGAGCCTGCAGAAGAGCAGACTGAAACGTGTTTTCTGGACGTGAAACCGTGGTGAGCTTCTGTACTGCACCAGCCGTGGGTGCCTGCATAAGACCTACACAAGATCAAGCCACTCAACATTTCTGTGTGGAAGGTGGCAGAGCTCATGAACCCCCATCCCCAGCCATGAACCTCCATCCCCATTCATGAACCCCCCATCCCCGGCCATGAGCCTCCATCCCCAGCCACGAAGCCCCATCCCCAACCATGAACTCCCATCCCCAACCATGACACCGCCCCCCAATCCCCAGCTAAGGATCTGTGGCTTTGTAGAGAGAGAGAGGAAAGTCGACCATGCTCCAGTGGATGGCCCCAAGGCTGTAAATATGTGGGCACAGCACAAATTGGAATCAGTAAACTTAAAAAAAAAAAAAAGTCTAAAGGACAAAAAGTTAGGAGAGGGTGGGGCTGGAGGCTGGGCATGGGGGTGAATCCGGAAGTAGTTAGAAGTAAGAGATGCATATATAAAAATACAAAGGCTGCATGTGTGAAATTCTTAAAATATTACTGAAGATATTATAATGTTTTCAGTGAGTCTTGGTGGTGCATGCCTTAATAATTTTAAGTGCTGTAATCAGCACTGGGAAGGCAGAAGCAGGCACATCTCTGTGAGTTCAAAGCTAGCGTGGTTCTGATGAGTTCTGGGCCAGCCAGGGCAGCGTAATGAAATCCTGTCTCAAAAAAATAAAACTAAAAGGCAAGCCCTGGAGGGAAAGGGTCAGGACTGTCTTAGAGGGGAGGCTCACATACCTGATAGGGAGAAGACTCTGTGTAGACTCCGTGAGGAGGAAGAAACTGCTGCAGGGGTGGATCCTGGGACGGAAATTCTCCTGTCTCCCACAGAAAAGGAGAGGAGCCAGCAGCTACAGTAAGATGCCAGATGCTGGGGTAAAGTGGGGAGGGAAAGGCCGTGAACTGTGCCATGTGGGACTACGAGGCCCCAGAAATAGAACTCAGACATAAGATGTGTCGAAGTTCCAGCCGTCTCCCAGGTGGTCCCCATAGCCAGGCAAATGAGGCAGCCATGTCCTGTGTACCAAGGACTGTCGCTGCCTCTGCCCGGCCCGCTTGCAAGCAGAGGCTGTGGTTCCTGCTGCACCCGTGACTGGAAGGCACGGGGACCTGACCGTGGGGCTGAGGTGTACCCAGGCCGACACACCCAGCCAACAGTCCTCTTCCAAAACCAGAGCAAGACAGAAATGGTGAGACCCAGTGTTTATCTAGTGATGCGGGAAGCAAGTGTGGACATTGGGGCTGAATTACGGTTCCTTGACCGCTGCCAAGGTGACCGGGATAAGGTCCCATTACTTCCCCAAAGCATTTTTATTAGCTCTGTAACTGGCCAAGCGTTTCTGTCGGTTGGATGTAACATCATCATGCCTCTGGGTTTCACAGAGGAAGGGCTGGAGACAGTGTTCAGCACACACGGCGGATGTGGTACGTGACTGCGCCAGAACTCAAGCCCGGGTCTGTTGGAATCCGCGTCTCTTTTCAGAGACCCCAAGCATGTTTCTGTCGATCTTTTTATAACTTAACTACATCATGTTCAACGTTGCCATCTCCCAGAATATCTGCTAAACACGAAGTGCTCCTCACGCTTCTGGGTTTCTTGCCAGTTACTGGAGAAATGTGAGTCTCAAAGTGGGGAAGGGGTAGGTTTCTCTGGAAGAGCCTGCCTCTGCCCAAGGTCTTATATCTTTCTGCTAAACGTGATGAAACTTTCCTTGATGCATCTCCTGACAAGCACTCCACGGGGGTGGGTTGCGCTGTTAGCAGGGTGAAAGCGCAAGAGGGGACGCTGGGCTGCGGAGCAAGTAACCCAGCCTTCCTCCTAGGTAACCAGCGAACCACTCTGCAGGTTCAGACCCCTAGCCTGTTCCTGTCCATCACCATGCACCTCCTCCTCCACCATGAAGAGTGACAGCGACCAAGTGGGTAGAAGTGCCCTTCCCCAGGCGAGCGCTTTAATACGTAGCAGGTAGCTCAGGAGGAACAGGGGAAAGAAAGATGGTTTTATCGGAAATTTACCAGGCTAATGACGGATCTGTGTCTTATCCAATCTGCACCTTGCTGGGGAAATGGAGACTGTCTTCATCTCTGATAATCCTACACCAGAAGAGAAGCAGCAGGAATCAGTACACAAAAACCTACTTTTTGTGTCACTTTTAATATAATTTACCTGCAGTAAATTTTAATATAATTTTACACCAGCAAAATCTGTGGGTTTTTTTCATTTAAAAAAGTTATGCATATTTACAAGCAGGCTTGATTGATTGAGCACAGATGATAACTACAATTCCCAGTCTGGATTTCCCTCTGATTTCTTTATTTATCATTTTGTACGTGAAAATTGTTATTTTAATAACCTTGATTGTAATCAAAGGCACCACATTTCCTGTTAAAGATAAAATACCATTTAGTGTTCATTAAAGGCATTATAAAAATCCTATGGCTGTACCTTTTCTGTTCGATCTTAGAAAAGTAAGTAAAATTCATACTGAAGCAACTAAATAACATGTAAAAAAGAAGCTGCCATGACCACAAAAATGAGTCGTTTCTGGGCTGCCTTGGATGGAGAGCAAGCTGAGGACACAGAAAAGACACAGTTTTGTGGCCCTTCTAGAAGGACATAGCGCTTGTTCTCATCCAAGGCTTCCTTTTCCTGGGAGAAAACAGCCTTCAAGAGTGACCATCAGGACCCAGAAGGAGAAGGCTTTCCGTCTCTGACTTTGGGACAGAAGAATTCTCTCTAACAGGTGGCCGCATCATCTTCCCTAAAAAACGTTTGGGACTTTTTTTAATGTCAAAGGCCAAGTAGGTACAGATAGACATAGACATGCATTTTGAAACACACTGTTCTTTCAAACTCAAAGGAATCGCTGCAGATACCATTTGGCAAATCTCACTCCGTAAAGCAACACCAGGAAAGTGGAGCCTAGGAGAGTGATGCCTTGCTTCCCAAAGAGTGGGGTGGAACAGAGAAGTCCGAGGATATATTAATAACGTCCGTTGTGTTCAGAACACTTCTCTAATTGCTTTAAATATACCAGCCACTTGATTTAAGTATCCTTGGTTTAAGTAACACACTTTGTTATTGATAACTACAAGGAGTGACGTTGCAAACTGAAATAACTAACATGCACCAAGTAGCTCCTGTGACCATGAAACGGAAGCCACCGAGTCCGTTCGGAACTGGGTTCAGTAAGGAGCAATTGGAGGATGCCTGTAACAGACAGAATTCGCGGGGAACAAAGGGGGATAAATTATATCTAGACTTTTCTTCTTTGTTGCTACTAAGCAAGTTGTTAGCAATACATGGCTTGATTATTCTGCAAAATATTTATGGAAGTCCATAAAACTTTTGAAATACACATTTTCTAGATTAGTCATGGCAATGATCTTAACACCTGGCATTTTAAAGCCCCTTGGAGATGCACAGCAAGGCTTATCTGCATATATTCATGTTCATCTAACGAGACATTCTTAGGGTGAGTGTTGATTTGCATCTGGGGAAACTGCAGTTCAGAAAAGTTAAATAAATCGCCCAAGGCTGGTGCGTGAAGGGAAGCCGTGAGCCTGTCTGACTGTATGCCTCTGCTCTTCCTACAGTGCCACAGGCTCGGCTAGCATCCTCTGAGATAAGTCCTGGTTCTTTGCGTGACTTTTTCATCCGTGGAGTTGACAACCTTTTTAATTTAGCGGGATGCCCCATTCTATTAAATCAAGCAATACGATATGCTGAAAGTTTCATGCCATCCCTTGAGCAGCCGTGAAATTATCCAGCCAGGCATTTGGCTTTACGAGTTTCCTCATCTGGAAAATGAACAGTTCGGATGCTTGCCACCTAAGAATCTCTGACCCTGAGCAGCACCACAGAAGGCCCCTAGATAAGTGTTTACTCATTACTGAATTACTTCTGACATCTTCCTTGTTACAGTCTTGGCTGTAGCTGTCTAAGGAGGCACTCCATGGAGGCTGGATGAACCTCCGTGCTTCTATAGCTGTATGCGTGTGTTGCTGTCATATGCAATTTATATGTGTTCTTATGTATACATATGTATGGAAGTCAGAGGTCAATGTTGGGTGTCTTCCTCAGTTATTTTACACCTTATTCAGTGTAACAGACTCTCTCGAGGAACCTGAAGCTCACTGATTCAGCTAGAGTGGCAAGCCAGCTAGCCCAGAGGTCCTGCTGTCTCTCCGCCTTCCCAGCAGTGGAGGCACAGATGCCCACTGCCAGCCAAGCTTTTTATGTGACTCTTGGGGCTTTGAATTCAAACCCTGATGTGACAAGCACTTTACTGGCCAAGCCATCTCCCCAGTCTCCTGAAGTAGTTTTAAAAGATAAATTGCAGGGGTTAGGGGGATGGTTCCGTGGTTAAGAGCACTGGCTGCTTTTCCAGAGGACTTGGGTTCAATTCCCAGCATTCCCATGACAGCTCACAACTGTCTGTAAGTCCAGTCCCAGGGGATCTGATGCCCTCTGCTGGCATACAAAGGCCCTGCATGCACATGGTACACAGACAAACATGCAGGAAAACACCCATCACCCGTACACATAAAATAAATGGATAAATTATTTTTTTAAAGTCAAACTGCCATGTCGGAGGTAAACGAAGGCGAAAGCTGGTCAGGAACAGCTAGCCGTACATCCGTGAGGAGTAGTGTTGCATAAGAAAGGAGCACTAGACTTTCATTATGACTTAAATCTAAAGTACAGGCAGGCTGGCACTCAGAGCTGGCGAGGAAACAACACCCAGCTCACCATCTATGACCAGGCTTCCCTTCCAAAAGTCTAACGTGGAATAGGAAGAGGCCTCAAAGTCTCAAGATTGGCGTTTTCCACTATTTTATAAGATGAATATATTCGACTACCAAATTGAGACTGGTTTTCTATCCAAAGTGATCACGGGTTTTTTTTGTTTTGTTTTGTTTTAAACTTGAGCAGTGAGTAAGACTGCCCAAGTTTTGATTCAGAGGTAAGAAGGAACTAGTGCTACTGAATACATTGAAAGTAATAGTTGGGGGAGAAAGGGTTGCCTTGGAATATTACAACCATGAATCACCCACATGCAATGTACTTGCTTTATATCAATATCTATGAGTCAACCACCCAACCGTAAGTAGAGCAAGACACAATTAAAATGAACTCTCTTCTCCATGATGAATGCAGGAGTAAGCAGAGCGAGACACAATTATCTCTGTTTCCTCCATGACGTATTAATGAGTCGGCTTCAATGGCTCTTTCTATGGTCCTACTTGATTCAGAATTGTGACTCGGAGTTTTAGGGCATGTGGGATCTGTCTGTGCCCAACAGCAGACTTTAGCATGAATGGCTGATAGGAGCTATTCCTTTATTTTATTCGATTGTTTGTTTTGTCTTGTTTTTACACCCCAACCAAAATTTCCCCTCCCTCCTCTGCTCACAGTTCCTCCCATTCCCAACCCCCGCCAATTCCTCCCCTTCTATTTCTCTTCAGATATGGGCCAGCCTCCCATGGATAGCAACCAGCCATGGTCTATAGAGTTACAGTAAGGCTAGTCACCTCCACTTCTATGAATGGTAGAAGAAGCAATCCGATAGGAGGAATAGGTCCCAAAAGCAGGCAACAGAATCAGAGATAGCCCCTAATCTCATTGTTAGGACTCTGACAAGAAGACCAAGTTACACAGTTGTAACATATATACAGAGGACTGAAGTCGGTCCCATGCAGGCTCCGTGGCTCTCAGTTCTGTCTTCTGTGAGCCCCTATGAGCCCAGGTTAGTTGGTTCTGTGGGTTTTCTTCTGTTATCCTTGACCCCACTGGCTCCTACAATCCTCCCCCCTCCTTCTGCAGGCTTGCCTCAGCTCTGCCTGATATTTGGATGTGGGTCTCTGCATCTGTTTCCATCAGTTGCTGGCTGAAGCCTCTCTGATGACAATTGGGCTAGGCACCAGTCTATGAGGATAGCAAAATATCATTAGGAATTGTTTTGTTGTCTTTTCTTTTCTTTTTTTTTTTTTTGGCAATCATGTTGGTTCTATCTTGAGTCTCTGGGGTACCCTGCATCTGGGTCCTGGCCCTAAGGGATGAGCTCCCTCTCAGGGTCTGGGTCTCCCAGCTGGCCCAGTCGCTAGTTGGTCATCCCCACAGTTTCAGTGGCAGCATCTTGTAGGCAGGACAAATGGTAAGACTAAGGGCTTGTGACTGGGTTGGTGTCCCTGTCCCTCCACTGGAAGCCTTGCTGAGTTACAGGAGAAGGCCGGTTCAGGCTGATAGGAGCTTTTCTAATGGTCATTTTCCCTTTCAGAAAAGAATTTGATCCTGCAGCCCAGCCTACCCTTCCTCGTCCCCAATGTCAGATAGTTTAACGTTCCAATGAAATGGGTCTTAGTTATTAAGATTTGACTAAATTAACTCAGTTCTTAACTCATGCTACACATTAAATGTCCAATGTCAGACTCACCCAAGACCAATTAAATCAAATCTCCAGAGGAGGAGCCAGGCGTCAGTGTTATTGAGAGCTCCCCCAGAGACTCCCATGTGCAGCCCAAACTGAGAATCAGATTTGGTTCAGCCACATGTAGTGTCTATTTGCTTCCTGTTTTCTGAGAACACACGCATTACATATCCTACTCTATTAAAATATTTAATGATGTATCAAAATGGAATTCAGGGAACAGATTGTAGAGATAATGGGATAAGCTTTTTAATCATCATTGTTTGCTCTAGAGGGAAGAAAAGTATTTCCGTTCTATTCAGTGCTCACAGTACCGGCCTTCTATGAAATAATGAAGGAATCTGTGTGTGCGCCCTGTAAGAACAGTTTAATACTGACATCAATTTCATCACTAATGTGGAACACAGAGATTGAACAATTATGGTCTGGTAAAGATGTTTATTGTTTGCTTAAGTAAACGTATCCAAAGACATTAATCATTAAGTGGGAAATGGTTTGGTTGGATTTCTATTAACAAGACCCATGGGAAATGATGTGGAAATGCATATATTCAATAGTTGAAAGATCTCATTACTCCATCCTTTAGATATGCAGATTGTTTTGATTATCTAATGTCAAAATACTAAAACATATACTCAGGAGACTTAATTCTTTACTGTAGATAAAGGACTTCTTTTTTCTAGATTGAAGCCAAATGACAAAACTTAGATGCACAAAGGCCCAAACTTACAAACTTGAAAATTAGAGAGTGATCATTCACATGTAAAAAGGCCTTTCCGCTTTACAAAAGGATCCATCCCAGCTCTTCTTTAACCACAGACCAGAAAGACTTACACAATAGGCTTTCCCACAGATGCTGGAAGTGCCCCCTGAGATCCTAGCTATTTTAAGTAGTCCTATGATGAAGTCTTTTGTTATGCAAATCCCTCCCTCTAATTGATCTGTTTGTGTATGTATATTTTTTTTTCCTGTAGATCAGAATTTGCTAAGCACCCTTTCCTTATTTAAGTTCTTTTTGGGAAAGCAATCACTTCCTACCCAGAGTAACTGGTTAGCCTAAAAATACCTATTTAGAAGCAGCTGGAAAATCTAGATAAAATGTTTTTTGAAAGAATTTAATAACCTTTTGAGCCAAAGAGACAGTAAGTAACTCTACAGAGGACAGAGAAGGGAGACCACTCACAAACCATCAACCCTGGAAGAACTAACTCCACATTAAATAAACATACGGACATGGACAAAAGAACCCGCTCGTAGGCAGAAGAAAACACCAGGGTATGTTAATTCCTCAGCCTAAGTTGAGAGCAAACGAACATAGATTCTTAGAGCCATGACCCACTGGCAGTTAGGGGTTCGTGTAAATTTGGGTAATTTACACAATTCCAAATTTCAAATTCCAAATCAGATTTTGTTTCCTGGTGTGCTCCAAGCAGCACACAACCAAATGCTGGCGCTGGGCATCTAGAAGGCACCAGCTGAGAAGATGGGGGCTTTTAGGTTTTTGCAGTTTTCCCTAGTGTGAAGGCTAATCTTGACTGCCAACTTGATTACATCTGGTGTCAACCAAAACCCAAGCAGCTGAGGACACCTGTGAGGAGTTTTCTTGATTGGACTTCTGGTGGCAGCCTATATAAAAGGATGCGGAAGAAGGAAGCTTTTACCTTTGGTCCTCTTGCCCTCCCTCTTCCTGGCAAGTTTATCTAAGCTGTTGCTGATGTGTTGCTGGTATTAACCCTGCTTCTTCAGGATTCCTATGCATACTGAAGACTTAACAGATCTCTAGGAATCTTCAAGGACTTCAGTACTAGCTTGGGACTACTGAGACATCCTGTCTCCTGAACTCAGTGAACAACTACTAGATTCTTGGCCTTTCCATCAGGAGATAGTTATTTTGTTGGACTACCCAGACCATAATGTGTGTATGTGTACGTTTGTGCGCGCATGTATGAGAGGGCTTATCAGAAATTTATAATGATTTACTATGAGAAAAATATATTAGATTATCTATTACACTGAAACATTGAAGGCCAAAAATATATGTTAGTTATAGCAATAGAAGTAGATGAACTTTTGACAAAACTCAAAACATACTTGTATTAAATTAGAAATACTTAAGTAATTTATCAGCCTAAGTAAGTGTTCATGTATGTATATATGTGAATGTATGCACATAGGTATGTATGTGTGAAGCTTACTCTACAGAGAAACTTCAACATCCCTTGAAATCTGTAGAAGACCAAGATGGCCACTAACCAAATTTTACTGAACACTGAATCCGTTCTATGGTGGCTCCCCTAAAATAATAAAAAGAAGCATCATTAAGTATTTAAGAGAAGAAATAAGATAATAACTCACAAATAAAATGTTAATGCTTAATTAATGATAACTTTAGATACAATGGAAGGTAGACTTCCAGTTCTCCATAGTTGAACCCAGCAGGTTCATTTCTCCATCAACTTATAGTCTAGTATGGGAGCTCCTGGTTGGGCAGCCTTTCACATGACTGCCCAAGAACCAGGCAAACTCCTGTCTTATCCATGACCTTTAAATGATTCTCGCCTTCTCTTAATGAGCTGGAAGATGATAGGTAAGTCTTATAAGGCAGCTGTTGCGCCATCTTTGTCCACATTGCCCCTTTTACAAGCCACGTAGGAAGAAGACTTGGAAATATGATCTGCCTGCCTGCATGGGAAGACAAGGAAACTGGCTTTGTAAGCATCTCTGTCTTTCCCATGTTATCTAGGTAGAAACTTCAAGAGAATCTCCAAACTTTTACATCTATTAGAGAATGCCAACAAGGTTAGATGTTGAAGGTTGGGTATTTGCATAATAGATGAACTGCCAATTCACAGAAGAAAAAAAATCAGATGTCGGATAAGCATATGAAAAGATGTTCAGTACTAGTCTTTAGGAAACTGTAAACTGAAGCAACAGCAGGAGATGATTTCTTACTCTTTAGATTATGAGCAGTGTAGACAGTTGATAATACCCAGTCAGAATGTGCCAAAGCAGGAGCTTTAATATTTTACTTTTGATTGACATATTATTTGTTTTTGTTACATACATATGTACAGTCAAGCTATAGTGCTTTTGTATTTTAAAGAAACTTGTGATATTCTACTCAAATCAATTTTGACTAATTATAAAATGGCACCCTTGTTGGACAACTTATTTTCTTTATTTCAGAATTCTTTTTTCTCTCTCTTTTACTTTATTTGTTTAGTCTGTTTTTTGTGTAACCCTAGTTGTCCTGGAACTTGCTTTGTAGATCAGGCTGGCCTTGAACTTTGAGATCCACCTGTCTCTCTCCCAAGTGCTAGGATTAAAGATGTGCGTGCCCATACCTGGATCTTTATTTCAGAATTCTTGGCAGTGAAAGTAGAGGTCCTTCCTCATGGCCCAGATTATCTGACTTCACTCAGGCACTGTTTTTTATTTGTCTTTATTTTAAATGACTCTTTGAAATTACTGGCAAACCCCTTCTTCAGATGTTTCTTGCTATCCCCAGAACTGTCTTTTGCAATGTTCCTGGACTGATTTTTGGATGAAAAAATGAAATTAGAGGAGGAAGACATGATGACTCCTAAAGTATGGAGAAGATTTTTATTGTAGATATAAGGGAGAAAGCAGGCAGAGGAAAGAGTTCGGGCTGAACATGGCCAGTAGACTAAACCAGACCTTGAGAGGAGAGAGGGAGAGCAAGAAAGGAGCCTCTGACCAAGAGAGACAGCCTGGGTCAAGAGACCAATATAGCCAAAATGGCTGAGTTATATAAGAATCAAGCTACAGGAAGGGAAGAGGAAACCCTGCCCCTGGGAGGGAGAGGATTAGGGTAGAGGACAGAATGAAAAGTGCTGGGAGGAAACACAAGTATTGAGACTTGTCCTGGGTTTGAGAACTAACATCTCAGCCTTTTGTTGATGATAAAGGGCAACATATCTCTTCTGTAACTACTCCCTGCTGAAATTGAGGTATCATTGTTGGGGGTCAAGGAAGGTTGGAGTGATGCTCAAAGGATGGGAAGGGAGAGAGAAGAGCAGGCTAGGAGATGCCCTTACACTCACTGCCTAGGTTCTGTGGGACCACCTGGGCTAGGGAAGTGCAGGCTGTCTATGTCACAGAGGTTCAGGCTGGTCAGAAAGTCTACCAGAAACATATAGGAATGACACATTTGGAGCAATTTGCCGTCTTTGGTTGATTGGAAATCTTGTCTGTCAGATATAGACTAGGGATAGAAAGTAAAGCTAAGGAGTTTAGGGAAAATTTTATCTTTGATGTGCATTTGAACTTCCAGGACCACAGTCCTGATAGTAGGAGGAGGGGAATCCTAAGACCAGCAGATAAAGAAAGAGAGATCTCACCCTCAGGAATAGGCAGGTGGGGAAACGTGGAAGTACTTCTCTGGAGTCCATTTTACCTGCAAGAGGTGGATTCAAATTTATTTTCTGAAGCTTACATGAAGTTTTTTTTTAAGTTTCTAAAAAAAAAAAAAAGATAAAAGCTTTAGGTGTATTAGTATTACCACTGTTTGTAATCTATACTGAAATCCATTTCAGAAAAGGCAGTAGACTCATGCCTTTGAGTCATAGTAGAAGCTTGGGGACTCAAAACTGATTCTGGGTTGAAGACATTAACACTCTTTCCAGAGGGCTGGATATGCAGATTGGACAGAGATGTTTTGAATGCAATGAGAAGCACTTTTAAGTCTATACTTAGAAGACAACCAAAGGAAATTCAAAATAATGAACCTGTGACTATGCCAGTAGTCACTATGTCAACAGCTTTACCAAGGCTAGATTAATGGCTTATCAGAACTCCATTGATTAATGTTAAAACTCTAAAACTTCAAAGTCTTAGTATAACAATAGCATAGAGGAAGAAAGAAATCTGAACTATTTTTATATTTCTGTTTTGTGAGTTTATCACTTTCAGAGTGAAATATTCCAGCAAGATAAAGCTGTATTTGCCTCTCTAGTAGAGCAGAAAAAATGATACCTGATCTTACATATGAAATACACTGAGCAGGCAGCTGCTGCCTTGGTGGGAGGAGCCAATTTGCCTGCTGTTGTTAACATAAAGCTTCAGTTAGCCACCAATATCATAATGGATCGGAGATGGATAGATTATAGCAGGAAATATAAACCAAATGGCCTATTATCAATTGCAGTGATAATAAGTCTCTACTTAACCCATACCTGGATGGTTACCCTAGGTTCCCATTGTCTCCATGGCTTCATTGGGGGCAGAAGTAGTTGGTCTTTGTCTACCATACAAGACAACATTGGGTTTCAGCTGCCAGATCCAGAAGGTCTCGAGGATTTTCCTGTGGAGAAAGGATTGGGGAAATTGACCTTGGCCAAGCAGAGTAAAGAGGTCAACCCAAAATTCCTCACAGTTTGGGCAGAACCCCGATGACAGTCGAGGCATGAGACGGTGCCCAGTGGTCAGCGTTTCCATAATCAGGTGGAGTTGTCTGTGCCCTGTCATCTTCTTTGGAGACTTCAAACTGCCTCTAGGAGCTTTCATTTCTGTCTGTCGTAGAAATCATTTTCATTAAATACTTTAGATGCCGTATTCAACAGATGTCTGAAGAGCTGAGGACCGCTCTCTATTAAATATATCCAATTTAAACAAACTTTACTTGTTTTTAGTTATCTGCTCTAGGTTTAACCTTGAAAACACATACAGAAGGCTAAATAAAGCTTATAAACATTATTTACTAAACATTTATTTATTATTTAAATCTTCTCGAAGCTTGATGTTGAACACAGCAAAGAGTAAGTGGTTAGATATACATCTCCAAGTTTCAGTTAATTTGAGTTTATCTCTATAACTTAGGAATTTATAAACCTTATTTATTAAATATTATTTGTCAAATATATGTTATTTATTATTTAAAATTTTCTAGAAGCCTGATGTTGAATAGTTAACAAGGACATAAGTGGTTAGATGTAAATCTCTAAATCAGCTTTTGTTAATCTGAGTAGACCTTTATTAGCCTTAAGAATTTATCATACAAAAAAATCCATGCTAATCCAAAATATTTGGAGACCTGCTGCTGTTTCCTTCCCCTCAAAGTGCCATCATTCCCAGCAGCACCCATGGGTCAGTACCGGGCACTGAGAGGAAGCACTCTAGAGGCAGCTTCATGAGCAGCGTCTGCTTCCGTGCGTGTGAGCAACCACTTAGACTGTGGAAGCCTCTCAGCTATGGCTGGTTAGCACATTGTCTCAGCCTGGATAGCAAGCACTCATGCCACCAGGGTCTCCGTGTGGGAGAAGGACATGAAGGGAGACATGGAGAGTGCAGACGCATCCACAGGCCAGCTGTCTGTCACTCGTGCTCCTTCAGAATTCAGTGTTCTGACTTCATGAGCATGGCGCGCCAGGCTTCTCGTTTGGAAGCACAGTGTGCCACGTAGGTTGGCTGTCAGGTCATACCTGCTTTTTCTACTACGTAAAGGAGAAGCAGAGGGCTCAGTAGGACTAAGAAATTTTATAGGCGTTACCTTAGTTGATTTATAACGTGGTCATCTTCAGATGGTGGTGAAGTCACATGGAATGGACTCTCTTTTACCTTAGTAAAGATGGCTGCTGGTCATTTTGGTTGCTTCCATCATGATGAGGTCATTAACCTAGATGGAGGCAAATCACATGGTTGCTATTTAAAAGCATCTATTTTCCTAAACAAGAGCTGAATCCAAGTTACATATACGGTATATTCTAAACAGAAGTTGATTCACTTATATAGTATGTTGTAGCATAAATATATAAGTATTTTATAGTTATAGTTTATAGTTTTTTAATGATCAACTTTTTGTAACAAGTTTTAAGATAACTTTTTGTTATAGATTTTACAGATTCTTTAGTACACCCAATGAATTTTCAAATCCTGAGATAAAGAATGTTAACATAATAATCCTAGAAGATTTCTTGAAGGCAGAACACCAAGAAATCATAGTGGTAAGAGACTTTAGGGAGTGTGGAACACAGAAATGTAGATACAAGAGATTTGGGGGTCATTTGTTTGTACAGTGGCAGAGTAATGATTTGGGAGATGAGGTTAAGCCATCTACGGCAGCCTAGTGAGGCATTAATGAAATGTCTCAGTTCAAGGAGGGAATTGAATCCAAGGAGAAAAGGAAGAAGGGCCGCAAAATAAACTCTGCCATTGGAGTGTTCCAATCAGCCCCACGAGGGAGAGGAGCGACAGAGAATAGGGTGGCTGTGAGGGACAAGGAGGAACAAGTAGGGACTCCACCCAAGGAAGGGTTCCAGTAATGTAGAAGCCACAAGGGCATTGACAAGTTGCAAGACTTCCAGGAGGGAACTGAGAGGCAGGAGGGACAGGGTACAAGGATGGCAGGTAGGATTTCTACCAAGGGAGGATTCCAATATTGTAGAGACCATCAGGACATATAGAGAAGCAGTGGAACTTATAGGAAGGGGCTGAGAGACAGGATGGACAAGGTCTCAGAGGCCCGGAAGTGTTTAAGGAAGCTGAGCAACTTAGCAGTCAGCTCCTAGGGACAGGAGGCAAGGAATGGGTTGCAGACCCAAGAGGGCATAGAGAAGATGTGGGGGTTATAGTTGCTGGCAGCGATGAGGAAACTTGAAACATACAGGCCCAGAGGGGGCACAAGGAGAGATAAAGCAAGTAAGGCATTTGGGAAAACGGAGAGACTACGTTTCTTTAGAGAGATGTGCCCATGCGGTAGGGCCCCATAGGAAGATGCCCATGTGGTATGTGCCCAGGAAGGTGTAGTAGGGAGATGCCCAAGGTGGGCATCTAGGAGGGTCTAGCAGGGAGATGTCCATATGGCGGGTGCTCTGGAGGGTGCGTCAGGGAACAGGAGACAGAGAAACAGAGAGGTGCCTGGGTGATGGGAACCAGAGAGGGGACACTTCCAAGTAGGCAAGGAGGGGATGGGTGGTTAGAGCAGAGGGAGGGAAGAAGCAGCTGAAGAGGTGGACTCTGGAGTTTAGAATCAGATGTGGTGGACGGCAGAAGCCAGCAGAACCGAATGATGCATGCATACCTCAGGAGAGTCAAATCAGCAGCTCGGTGCAGAGCTCCTTGGAAGGGATCTCATTTAGGCCACTCTCACATTTGGTATCAGATGAATGAAAAAAAATGCCATAAAGGGAGGAGGACAGGGCTACTCCTAAAGTACAGAGAAAAAAAATTATTGTAGATACAAGGGAGAAAGCAGGCAGAGGGAAAAGCCCAGGCTGAACATGACCAGCAGATTAGACCAGACCATGAGAGGAGAGAGGGAGAGCAAGAGAGGAGCCTCCAACCAAGAGAGGCGGCCTGGGGCCATGAGACCAACATAGCCAAAATGAGCAAGTTATATAGGGGTCAGGCTGGGGGCAGCTTAGGGGAAGCCCCTCCCCTGGGAGGGAGAGGATTAGGGTAGGAGCAGGGTGAAAAGTGCTGGGAGGAACCACAGGCATTGAGTGAAACTTCTCCTGGGTTTAAGACTTCACAGTTCTCGGCTTTCTTCTTTTTGAAAATATAATTTTGAGCTATATTCTCAATATATGTTTTATTAATTTCTGGCATCAATAAGTTTGGTTAAAATTTCATTGGTGCAGTATTGTTTAGGAAAACACCCTCCAGTAAGTTTGAGACATACTGCAGTTTGATGTAGTGAGAAACACACAGGTTCGAGAAAGTTACAGACATGAGTCAGAATTCTGGCTTTTCACTCACAAGTTGGAGGATCTAGAAGAGTTGCTTAGTATTTATGACCTTCGCCTTGACATCTTCCAAAAGGAAAGAAATCGTGTCTTTCAGAGAATTGTTATGGGAGTAAGTGCTGCATGTGCTGCTTCTGGTGTTGTTGACATGGTTAGGTGTGAATTGTAGGCATGGTTAGGTGTGAACTGTAGGCATGGTTAGGTGGAATTGTAGACACGGTTGGTGTGAATTGTAGATATGGTTAGGTGTGAATTGTAAACATGGTTAGGCGTGAATTGTAGGCATGGTTAGGTGTGAATTGTAGACATGGTTAGGTGCGAATTCACATCTCTTCACATCTCCCAGACTGCTACTATTACTGGAGTTAAAACTGTGTTTCCCTGCTGAGCATGGTGGCACATGCCTTTAATCCTAGCACTCAGGGAGGCAGAGGCAAGCAGATCTCTATGAGTTTGAGGCCAGCCTGGTCTACAGAGCTAGTTCCAGGACAGGTTCCAAAGCTACACAGAGAAACCTTGTCTCAAAAAACAAAATCAAAAACAAAACAAAAACAAACAACAACAAAAAACCCTCTGTGTTTCCTTAACGTTCTTATTTTATGTCCCTATTGCTTGGTAAATACCCGGATCAAAAGTAGCTTAAGGGAAGTTAAGGGTTTCTTTCCTCTCTCTCTTGAGTCATAGTCTGTCACTAATGGAAGTCAGGACAGGATTCAGGGCAGAAATATGAAGGCAAGAACTTGGAGATAAAGCCATGGAGAGACCTACTTACTCTCTAACCTCTCCGCAACTAGCCTTTTTATATAGCCAAAGACCCCCTTCCTAGAGATGCTCAGGTCGCCTATTTCAATTAGGCATCAACAAAACACCCCAAGATGTGCCCACAGGCCAATCTAAAGTGGGCAATTTCCCAGACATAATTCTGGACCATGTCCAGGTGACAGTTGACAGTAACTAGGAAACTCTTTGCCAACTTGACACACAAATTCATCACCTTAAGCTATAACTGTTCCTTTCCTGCTTGTCCCCAGTATCGCACATTAATGTCATACATCATATAATTTTAAAAATCCCAAAGTCTTTAGAAAAACACCAATGATTTAAAAGTCTAAGTTCCCTTTGTCCAGTGGGCACCTCTAAAATAAAACCAGGTCACATATTTTCTTATTCTAAGAGGAAAGAGTCAAGGCATAGTTACAATCCAAGCAAACCAAAACCAAAACCCAGCCGTGTAAACCTGGATCTTATAGTTCAGTGTCTGGCATTGGGATTCACTTAGAACCTCCTTGCTCCACAAGTAGTAGGCAGCCCCACTTCCCCAGCTCTGCCATCTGCAATGGAGACAACTTTTGTAGTAGGCTCATGCCTTCGCTCCATACCTAATGCGGTCCCTGGCAGTTTTCCCACAGTTCTCTCATCTCCAGTATCCAGGGGTCTGCACCCAAACTGAGGCTGTCCTCTCCTCCTCTCTCCTGCCACACAATGCCAGGCTTCATCCGCTCCCCCTCACCCCCCTCAATATTGTATCTCTCCTGACTTCAAAACCAGCATCACAGGGGAAATATAGACATTGCCAGGTTCCCGCAACCAGCTTGAGATTCGATCCTGGGCCATTTGTACCACAGACTCTGTGTGCTGACGCTGAGGAAAACACTTGCCAGGATATTTCACTGTGAATGACACTGCTCTCCTATCAATCAGTGCTGATTCTTTGGCTCCTGCTAACCAGCAGCCAGTGTCTCAGTGAAGCACACATTTCGCTTCTATATATTCTTAATCCAAAATATCACACAAGCAGTCCTGATTGAGTCTTTGTTTACCTCTGAAACTTCGTAGTCAGGCCAACCCTGCCTGTGTCAGCATTTTTATCTCCCAAGCTCCCACAACTGTGCCTTAGGCTCTGAGCACTCAGTGGCTTCTCGAGATTCCAAACACTTCTGTGATCTTCCCCAAAACAAGATGATCAAACCCACCACAGCAACAACCCCACTTCTGGTACCAGCTTCTGTTTCTAATAGTGTTTCCGTTGCTGGGACAAATACCATGACCAAAAGAAACTTAGGGGAGGAAAAGGTGAATTGTATCTTCTACTTCTGGGTCACAGTCCTTCATGGAAGTCAGAGCAGGAATTTAAGGCAGGAACCTGGAGCAGAAGCTACAGGATAATGCTGCGCACTGACTCACTTTCTAACCTCAGCCCGCCTAGTCTTCTGTAGCCCAGGACCCCCTGTCTAGGAATGGTACCGCCCACAGTGAGCTGGACCCTCCTGCTACATCAAGTATTAATCAAGGAAATGCCTGAAGGATGTGCTCACAGGCCCGTCTGACCAAGGTAGTCTTTCGGTTGCGAATGTCAAATAACTATGCGCTATGTCAAGCTGCCAGCTGAAACCCACTAGAAGAGGAGGTCTGAGGTGTGCGTATTATTTAATGATGATGTTTAGCCTTCTACGCTCCCTTTCTTTGTACATCCTGCATTCTTTTATTTTGTTTCTTGGTTTGCTAAGTCTTCAAAATTCTATAAAGAAAATAATATTCTAATAATCTTCTAATTCTCCCTGTAATTTTTTCTGTGATATGCCTTTGGAACAGTCATTCATTGTTTTAGCATATGTTTTAGTTCATATGCCAAATACTAAAAATAACGAGGCTCCTTTGTTCTTTAGATGAAAAAAGTAGATTCAATAATACAAATTAATTCAAAATCATTAATGTATACACTTTAATCACTGACTATGGGGAAAATATTACAAAAACTATAAGTAAGATTTATCATATCATTTTATCTTGTTTTTAATTTTGAATATCCTGTTTCTTTTAATAAATGGCTTACATTTGAGCAATGGTTTGTCAACGGCCATGTAATTTAATTAGCTAAATATCTGTCAATATTTCAGGCTTCTAACCAGGTATAATTAATAATAGATAAAAAAACTTTTATATCAATAATGGGGATTATTAATTGCAAAAAGAAATATTGTGCAATTCAACTTATGAGAAATAGCTAGTTGTCAAGTTTATAGAGGCAAAAAATTAAGTGGTAACTGCCAAGGGATAGACAGGAAGCTGATGTTTAAGGGGAGCAGCCTCCATTAGAGAAGTCGAGAAAGGTCTACAGCAGTGTTTCCTCATGTTATGGTGATCCCCAACCATAAAATTATTTTCATTGCTACTTCATAACTATAATTTTGCCACTGTTATGAATGGTAATGTAAATATCTGTGTTTTCCGATGGCCTTAGTTTTTGACCCCTCTGAAAGGATAATTCGACCCCCAACGCAAAGGGGTCATGGCCCACTGGTTGAGAACCTCTGTTCTAGAGAGTTATGTAACTGTGTGAATATTCTCAGCACCACAGAACTACTAGTTTAAAATGGCTCAAATGGGAAATATGGTGATATCTCTCTTCCCCCACACACTGAAGACAATGTTCATGCTCACAATGAGAAGGCATGGGTCATCAAACCACAGCCAACATCAGTATATTTCCTTACACGCTCGGCAAATATTTCAGTTTGATAATGCGCTCTGAATTATTTTCTGCTTTCTCCCAGTGCTTCTCAAAAGTGACGATTCTTACATTTCTGCACTTTCAGGAAATAGATTTTTTCAAGCCCTGGAATCCATTGTTACCAACCCTAATCTTAGCATTCTTGCAATTAACCAAGTGATAGGCTCCAAAATAGCTACCTTAAGATCACTTCAGTCACAGCTGGCTGTCCCTGTGAAAATGTCAACTCCTCCAACTCAAGTGCACCTAAGTCTCCGCTTATACAACCCTTCTTTAATAATTCAGAACCTGGCTCTTTCAGTGGGTGTCTTAGGCTTCTGAATTGCCACGAACTTAGCAGCTTAAAGCCACATAACTTTGCTTCTCCGTTCCCATGGCTCAGTTTCCTTGAGTTGGGACACAGCTGAGGTCCCCATGGTGTAGCCTTTCTTGCCAAGGTGGAGCATCCCCCACCCCTGCCCCAACTCATGCCCTTCTTCCCAGCTCCAGAGGCAGTTGGCAGGATTAAATTCCCGTGTGGTTGTGGGGCGGAGCCAACACCCTCCTCCATTCCTTTCTATCCATCTTACTACATCTTCTCACTAAGTTCCATAGAACAATCTCTCTAACGACTCGTATCCATTTAAATGAGTCATTCAGTTGGGGTATTCCCAGCCCAAGCTGATTAAGTCAATCAACTGACTAAAGACTTTCATCAGGTCATATCTGCAAAGCCTCCCCTCCTTTGTATCATGACCCAGCCAGAAGAGTGGGGGTCTTCTCATAGTCACAGGTATGGAATGACTTCCAAAGACAACCTGGTAACAAGTATCATGTGCTACCTTTTCAGATGCTCAATTTTCTTACCTGTTGCAAGAGGGGCTGCTTGTTCGTCCCTGCTGCCCAGAACCGAAATAATCACACGAAAACTATATTCATTAAATCACTGTGCGTACAGCAGACCACCCTATATCCTTTCTCGTGTTGCTTCCTTTAATCCTTACAGTAGCCCTCACTGGCGGGAACTGACATTACCCCTGTGTGGAAGGTGTAGAAACTGGGGCATGGAGGAGTTAAATGACGTGTTCCCGCTTCCTGAGGAAGGAAGCCCACTTGCTCCCCTTCCGACCTCCAGCGGCCTGTCTGCAGATCAGTAACCGCTGTGCATCTCGCCTGTATGGCAGAGCATCATTTGGAAGGCCAGAGCCCCACTCTGTTTTTAACAGGCAGAGTCTTTAGAGCCCTGCTACCTCCCTTTTGTTCCTCCACTAAGTTCCTGGCGCCTTCTTTATTGTCTCCCTCGCCATTACCTCCAACAGTTCCGTAGCCTACACACGCTCCCAGTGAGCTCTGCTCTAATTGAAATGGTGCAGCCTTATTGCTTTTGAGGCAGTAGCTCATAAAGACTTCTGGTTTTAATTCACTCAGTATTTCTTTTGAAGAGATGATGACTCAACTCTTAAATTAAAAAAAATAAAATAAAGAGTGATATAATCGTCTAGAAATCAGGGGGCTGGTTACCTCATGGTGAAATAACATGGGGGAGGAAGTTTTGATGGAGCGCTTTCCCAGAAGCCTTCAGTTCTCTTCACCCTACTTTTCCACAACTTTCTACATGCCAGATGCACCCTTCAGGAAGAGTTCTGCAGGGAAGGGAGCCTGGGAGAGGGATAGGAAACCCTTCACCACAGGAGATGATGGCCTAGTGAGCTATGCAAAGCACATTTCACCTCTCTCCAAAGCGGCTTTGAGGAATAAGGGAGAGGAGCTGAAGAGATGGTTCAGTGGCTCAGAGCGCTTGCTACTCTTGTAAAGGACCCAGGTTCGGTTCCCAGCACTCACATGGCAGCTCCCAAACTGTCTGGAATTCCAGTTCCAGGGGATCCAGCCCCTCTTCTGGCTTCCACAGGCACTAGGAATGCACATGGTGTCCGGACATACATATACATGCAGCCAAAACACCCAGACACGTAAAATACAAAATGAGGATTTTTAAAAGACTAGGGGAGAGAATTCCAGAGGAGCGCTGAGTCTACAAGAAACTACGAGGGAAGGAAGTATAGAAGATAAAGAACCGAGAGCTCTCGGTGGCCCTCTTCCCTGAGCTAAAGCAGTTCATCTCTCCAGCCATTTCTGCTTGCTTGTCCTTGCAGGGATGTGAGTACTTGAAGGTGTCTGTACAGGGAGATACTGCTCAAAGCTCTTAGGGCCGCATGAAAGGAGGAAACCACTTACATCTTATTTTGTTTCTTTACTCCTTCATGATCCACATGCCTACATAGTAAAAAGGTACGGGGTGCGTATTGTATTTTCAAAATATTTGGATCAGAATTGTGCCAGGCGTCAGGTTTTGAACTGTATTTATATGTATTTATGATATGGTAACATTTGGGATAGGACCCAAATCTAAACTCAAAACTGACATATGTTTCAATGCATACCTTATATACATATATTTTAAGATACTTTAATTTTATATATGTGTTAAATGATTTTGTTCATTTAAACTGTTAGCACTCAAAAGTTTTTTTTTAATTAATTTTGGAGCATTTCAGGTTTTGGATTTTGTAGTTATGACAACTGACCAGTATCTCAATTGTTAGGAAGCTGAACAAGGTGAAAAACAACCAACCAAACAAAAACAAAACCCAAATGCTTGGTTTTGCTTTGCAAAGTAAACTCAGTGGTCCCCCCATAAGGAATGACCACTAGCTCTAATCTTAGCCACACTCTCCATTTTTTCTTAATGTCTCATCCTTGTCATAGGCAAAACCACCACACTGATGACTGCTCCTCCTACGTGCAGGCCCTAATCTTTGGAGTCCCAACCAGACAGACACTTTTTTTTTTTGCCACCATCTTCTCTGGTGCTAACCCTTGCCTTTGGCCCTGCCAGTGGATTTCCGCAGGGTTCATCCTTTCCTTCCCGGAGTAAACACAGATCCAGCTTGCCCTGCACTCACTCAGCCGTCTGCATGGAGTCTCCCAGAAATCCCTTCATGTGTTTAATATATGAATATCGTGGTTTTCCTACTTTTTTTAACTTTTTAGGAGCATTTCAATGCTATTTGTAAGAAAGTCATGAGTTTGGCATTCTTACTGAAACTGTACTCTTGGACCAGTCATCACCAAGCACTCCCAACTCTGGAAAGCTCTAAACAGAACAGCAGGCTGAGCTTAGAGCCCCCAGTGGCTAACTGCGGTAATGCATCTTCCCTGGGCATGGGAAAGCCTTAGGAAACAGTTTCCTATCTTATCATTGACCAAATTCCTCTACTCTGCTGAAGTTTTCTCATTGAATTAAACAATAATGATTTGCTAGGCCTTTTATCCCCCAAAGTTTAGTCCTGTGGGAGAGAGGAGAAAGAGAATGAAGAAGGGAGGGGAGGATGAACAAAGGAAGGACGGAGGGAGGGAGGGGTGAGTCAGAGAAACACCATGATATTTATATAGATGCTTATATACTCCTGTGGGTTTGCTTAGTTTAGCATCATAATAGGGTGTACAAAGAGACTGCCTCTGAACATAGGCCCCAGAGCTGGGGGCACGGGATACTTGGTATCTCACATCACAAACTAGGCACTGAGAGGACTCCCACAGTGCTTACTAAGAAGGAGCCAAACTCTCCCTTCTGTGTTCAAACCCTTCCTTCAGTTACCTCACGTGTCAGTAAGGCAAGGCGGTTCACCAAGCACAGAAAATGCTGACAGGGTGCTCGAGGCCACTGGGAGGCTGAACCACAGAGGTCGTAGAGACCTCAACCCGTCTCTCTTGATACATGTATAGTTAAAGGAACTGAGTCATCTATAGTTAAAGGAACCGAGTCGTGTGGGAGAAGGCAGCCCCTAGCACACTCCAAGGTGAAAGATGCCACAAGTCCAGGCATCAGTGGAACAGTGGAAAACCTTGATATGGAAGGCTATAGAAAGCACAAGGTGGAGAGGCCAGAAAGATGGCTACACAGAGGAGCACACTTGCTCCTCTGGTCTGGATTTGCCCTCCTAACGCCCAGGTCAGATGGCTCACAGCTCACTCCAGTCCCAAAGGATCTGAAAACTTCTGGCTTCTACAGGCACCTGCACACATGCGCACACATACACACACATTTACATAAATGAGAATAAAAAACAAGGAAACAAAAGGTTTGGTGACTAAGATCTAGTGCCCATTCGCGATATCACTGAGACAGGTTCCCTAAAAGAGTAAGCGCATTTAGGGACAGTGACTAAGAGAGGAATGTGTCTCTAGCTTGCCCCTGACTGTAGTCAATCTCCATGACAAACAGTTTCTAGAAAAGCAAAGAATGCAAGCAAAATCTATTGTTTCTTCATGAAAAGCGAATGGGCCTCCTGGTTACTTGAATCCCCACATCTGTTTCCATAGAGACATCACTTCTGCCTACATATTTTCCAATTCACCAAGTCTATTGTTTCTCAAGTTCTGCAGTATCAGGTTAAATAATATGATTCTTTCATAACTAGCTCCTGATCGTACTTCAAAAATAGCTAATGGGTAGGCGCCAGCCTCAACTCCCACGGCACAGACTCATGATGACAATGGATTTTTAAGTTGGGGCTCGTTTGGAAAACACAAACACTGGACCAATAACAAGAGAAAAGTTCTGATTTTTATACTGTATCATACCACATTTTTATATTAATAATAGAACTAGTTGGCTTGTGAGGTTTTCAGCAGGGTAGTTGAAAAGTAGCATAGCTCAATAATTAAGAATTTGTAAGGCTAGAGAGATAGATGGCTTGGTGGGTGCAGTGCTTGCCATAGGAAAACACGAGGTCCTGAGTGAGTCTCAATCCCTGGAAACCACACAAAGCCGGACTCATCTGCCCACATCTAGAGTCCCAGGCTTCCTATGACCAGAGAGGATGTGGAGACAGGAGAATCCCCAGAGCTCACAGGCCAGACAACCTGAGTGACACAGCTGTAAGACACAGAGACGCTGTCACACACAAGGTCACACCCGAGGCTGTTCTCTGACCTCCATGTACCTGCCGTGGCACATGTGTACCCACAAGCACACACATGACTGCATGTGCACACATCTGCATACCTCATACACTGCACACATTACACACACACAAAAAAAATAATTTACCTAGCCTGTGAAAATAACTGACAAATAGTGCAAGTGATTGCCTTGATCTCAGTTTCCTCATATAGATGGGGTGGGTAATAATGGTGTTTCTGCTAAATGATGCAGGAGTAGGAGAAATCACATAGAACAGTGTCTGAAACATCATAAAGACACAGTATTAGCTTTAGTGTTTGTGACTAGCCTCCCCATTCCTCTCCATACATCGGGATCCTTAGATTTCCCTTGTTTCTGAGATTTTAGAAGCAACTTGGGGATGAGTCCACTCAAGCCAGGACTTGCAACAAGAGAGAAGTGGTCTGTTTCTGACCTCAAGTCTCCGATCTACTGAATAGGACTCATTTGCCCCTTAGCTTCGCACCCAACACAATCCATGTACAAATGGACCAACGAGAGTTGTTTACAGAAATGAAGACACAGAGGCAAGAAACTTCTCATCTGTATCAATCAATATGAATTCAAGCCTGAATCATCTAACCAATAGCAGTTTCCTAATGAACCACGAATCCCTCCCAGCGGGAACCACATGCCCATTGCCGGTACTGGACACTCAGTGCGTGTGTTTTAAGTTAAATTAATATGTTAATTTCTCAAAGTGCTGGTGCCGTACAGGACGTTACAGCTACGATAAATTACTCTCCAGTTGACATAGCCTTAAAATGGGATAGGCTTTGGTCCAAGCCCCATGCTTTTGAATGTTTTCTCTACCTCCTCAGCCCCAAGGAGTCTGCATGAAAGTGTCTCTAAGCTCGGGTCTGCCCTAAAAAGTCACATGAAGCTCTCTCTTAGACATCCACAATGCTCAGCCAGCAGCTTCGTTGGGAGCGGGGGTGGGGGGTGAGGGAGGAAGATATCAATTGCTCTCTGTTTCTCCAGTCACTGGAAGAATTTCAGCATCATGTTTTATTCCAGCTGTTTGTTCCCATGAAGAAGTATGATGCCAAAGCCTTCAGCTGTACCGAGTGGGCTCTCTGCTCAAAATGTCATCAGTGGATTCAGTTATCAACATATGCTTTTAACGTGCACACACGCATCATTCATGTAAGAGTTTTATTTTATAAGCAAATATGCATACCCCGATTAGAATGCAGAATTACTGCCTATTTGAATGAGGCCTTCCTTTTGATTTATTACCACATTTGAAGTACACACAGCTAAAGCCAAAATAATCCCGAGAGACGATATATTCAGAAAAATGGTAGAGGATAAAATAGCTAGTGTTCATGCTAAGTTCTGATGCAAATAATGTTCAGAAACATGGCCATCAGAGCTTATCCTCCTGTGGAGACATCAGCCTCTCATTCCCATGACTAAGCCTTTTTTAGGTCTCAAATTCCCATGGCTGTCTGTACACATTTTAAAGTAGGGATTAGAAACACATCAAGTGTCGGAGCAGGGTTAGGTTAGGGACAGATGAAAGGGAGCTGATTGTACAGGGTGACTCTGACAGCAGCCCCATTGTCCCCCAGGGCTGCAACAATGAAAGAGAGACACCTTTCTGTAAGGACTGCAATCCCAGCACCAGCCCACAGAATAGAGCAGAACAGAGCGGGGCGGTGCCGGCTCCAGCGTTTATTCCGTGTTATGAGCAGCCGGCTCCTGGTGGGAGACTCTGGCAGTATCTCTCTATTAGGTGGCTTCCGCCGCTCTGCTGTAGGGTCTCCACTTTGCTCCTTTACTTACCATAGCGAGGGACTTTTTTATGAAAACAGAACATTTTCCTCTGTGGGAAATCTGTTCCTTCTGCCTCTGCTTCTGCCCCCACCGGATGTTCTTATCTGCTCCTTGCAAGGGCACCGGCAATTATAGAGCATCTTCACCCACACAATTTCGGGCAAATATTATAAAAAGCGTACAGATGGCTCCAAAGAAAAGCCTTCCTGCCGCTTCCAGCTCTTCCGCCTTAAGGAAGAGATAGCAATTTCTTTTTGGTTAATACCCTAACTGTTCATTCATTTCATCAGTGAACCAACAGATGTCTATCCTGCGTCTTGATGCTGGTCCACCTGGGACCGCAGGTGTGACCTCAGCATCCACACACTGACCATGGAGAGGTTTCTCATGGTCCCTTTGCCCCCCACACAGCGCCCACCTGACGGCTCTTTAGCCCCTTGCCTCCCACCAACTTATCTTTATCTTTTCCTTGTCTCATTTTTTTTTCAAGCAGGAGGGAAAAAAAGAGCATTGCTATTGCTGTCTTGGTCTGAGTCCGTACCTTTGGAGTGTGACCCCTACTGTACTTACTCAGCTATTTGTTTGGCCAAGAGTTACGAAGACCCCATCACCAAAATAGCAATGAACCTGACAGTTTACTCCTGTGTAGTATCCATTTTGTGTTCTCCACACACACAAAACACTTCTAATTTTATTCAGTCTTTGCAACAATTTCATGAGAAAGAAATTGCTATGAACCAAATTATTTTATCTTTTAACTTATTTATTTATATTTTGTAGCACGATTAATAAGAATCTAGAGACAGATATTGGGGTTCAACCTGAAGCTTAGAAAAGCAAAGCAGCCAGCCACTGGCTCTTACCTCTTCCTCATTCCAAAATGGCGATCCTGCCTCCAGAAATCTCAGAATGAGACTGTGACTGAGAGCTGTCTCCTCCTGTCTTAAAGGCCTGCGCCACTACAGCGCCGTTTCTACGGAAAACTTGTGTGGCTACTGGGATTAGAGGTGTGTGTCACCACTGCCTGGTCTGTAAGGCACTCTCTGATCTTCAGGCAAACTTTATTTATTAAAATACAAATGAAATATCACTACAGTATTTTATGTACATTGGTGTTTTTGCCTGCATCTATGTCTGAGCGAGGGTGTTAGATCCCCTAGAACAGGAGTTACAGACAGTTGTGAGCTGCCATGTGGGTGGTGAGACTTGAACTCAGGACCTCTGGAAAAGCAGCCAGTGCTCTTAACCATTGAGCCATCTCTCCAGCTCCATGAACCCATTTTAAAAAACAAAGTAAAATAACTTGGCCCCAAATCACATTTGCCTGAATATCACAGAGAGCCCAGTTATCAGCAGCTGAAACAGTCATTTAACCCCTGTCCCACAACAATCAGCGACCTAGTGTTATTTCCAGAGCTAGCATCTCCGAGAACTGGCTTACCTTTTGCTTCATGAACAATAGTGACTGCCCGGCATCCAAGAATCAAGTCCACATTTAGGTTAAGGAAAGGAAATGGGGTGATGTCATCTGGCATCTGCTGTTGTCCCTCTCAGTTGGAATCCAAAGCCTTCCCAGAACCCAGCTTTCCAGTTACCTTCCGTTAGACAAACCACATCACGAGGACCCCACCAGCAGCAAGAGAAATTGGGAGAGTGAAAATCAGAACAATTTCTTTTTTAAAAAAATCTCTATAATGAAGAGAAAAAGCTCAAAGAAATCCTAGAATGCTTGTTGTGGCAGCTGGTTGTCAGTATGTATGTTGTAGGTCATAGCTGGTTAGACAGGGTGGGGACCCGGGAGCTCCTCACGTGCAAGGGCTCTAACCATTATGCTCCACTGTCCTCCAGTGATAAAGGCTGTCCCTTGGTGAGTAAGAGAGGCATGGCTCTGCTTTTGTAGAGCCATGATTTCAACACAGGATTTTTAAAAATTCCCCTAAGTGCTAAAAGATAAAATAGTTTTTCAAACTGTTAAAAATAGCTAACAGTTCCTTGCTATTATTTTTATGGGCTACAAGAACTCCTACAGCCAGTGTTGGGAACTGATCTTTATGTAGAAGCTTCACACCAGGTTCACAGATTGAAGACATAATAATATAACTATATTATATTATACAATATTATTATAATACCTATTGAAATATCAGTGACTTTTTATAGAAATATGCAAATACAGTTCTAGAGTCACAAGTTATCAAAATGATTTTGAGAAACAAAAAAAATAAAAAAAACTAGAGGCATTGCACTTTCTGTTATCTAAATACCTTAAAGAGCATTGGTGATTCAAACTGTGTGTTACCACACCATCCAGTGATACAGCCCTGTAACCCTAACCTTCAGGAGGTAGAGGCAGAGGATCAGAAGTTAGTTCATGGTCATCCAAGGCCAGCCTGGGCTACATGAGTCCTTGTCTCAAAAAATAAAATAATCAGTCGCATGATACATAAGTTTTAGGGATCTAACATATAACAACATGAATTATTTATTAATAATATGGTTAATAATAGTACATTGTTTGCTTGGAATTTGCGAAGACAGTAGGTCTGTGTGTTCTTCATTTTAAAAGGGAAACTGATGTGTGCTGTGGTGTGATGGTTTGATTGCAGTAATCATTCCCCATTGTTTATCAAGCAGTCACAACGTGGGCCTCACATGTAGTTTTCATTTGTCTGCTATTTTGATAACGCTGGGGAACAAACTTGAGAAACTAGAGCTGTCACATGGGTCAATAATTCCACTTCAAGGTATTTATCCAGAATAGTTGACATCCAGGTCTTAGAGAAACAAAGGAACTGTCTCCGTTCAAAAAGACCATGATAAAAAAAAATACCTCGCCAAAAGCAACTGAGAGGAAAAGAAGGTCTATTACAGCTCCCAGCTCCCGGCTACAGCCCGGCTAAGCAGGGCCGTCACTGCAGCTGGAGCTTCAAGCTGCTGGTCATATCACATCCACAGGTGAGACCAGAGGGATGAACTCATGCATGCGTGCCGGCGCTCAGTCCATTCTCCCCTCTCAGGTAATCCAGGGGTCCTACCCAGGGACCCCTCACCAGCTGATATAACCAAGATCGCTCCCTACAGACTCGCCCATTGGTCAACCTGATCTGGACCATCCCTCGCTGAGACTCTTCTTAGGTGCTTCTAGACTGTGTCAAGTTGATATCTAGGGGGAACCGTTCCGGTATGAACTACAGAACTGTATACAATGAAATGCTCTTCTGTGAATGTATGGATAGGGAAATTGTGTGTGTGTGTGTGTGTGTGTGTGTGTATAACACATCTGTAATGAAATATTAGTAGGCCTTGGAAAAGAAGGAATTCCTGTCTTAAGAAGCAGCACACACAGATGAACCTTGAAGACTCTGTAGAGGGAAATAAGTTGTCAAAAGATGAATACCTTGTGGTTTAGCCTGTGTGAGGTATCTACAGTTTAACTCATATGGCTCTTGAATAGAATGGGGGCTGCTGGGATCTGGAGTATGGCAGTAGGAACCTACTAATCAACAGGAAAAAGTTTCAGTTACTTAAGAGGAATGAACTCTAGATATTACCTGCAAGTGTTGGGCCTCTCGTTAGCAATACTGTCCTGCGCTTAAAAGGGTTTCAGGAAAGCAGACCTGACAAGCAATGTTCTATACTAAGATAATAAAAAAGTAAATAGATAGATAGATAGATAAATAAATAAGCAAATAAATAAATTTAAAAAGCTATTACTAAGTAATTTTTAAAGAAGCCCATTGGCCCTACCAACTGCTCCAAGAAGCGATCCTTTGCATTCTTCCTGGGTCTTGCCCCACGCTGGCTGCATCCACCTTCGCGCCTTTGTCTTCTATGGTGACTTTCTAGCTAGAATTCTGGATTCCTTTCTCCCTGGCTGCACCACCGTGTCAGGTGAAGCCATGAACACAGAGATCACCATCAAGGACTCCAAGAGGGAAGTTGTGGAGGAGGCAGAGGGCAATGGAAATGCTAATGTGGAGATGAGGAGCAAGGGGCAGACAATGAGGTAGATGAAGAAGAGGAAGGTGGGGAGGAAGAGGAGGAATTGTTGATAAACCCGGGGGCAGCAGTTTGAGCATCACGCGCTTCTGATAACAGACAGCCAGGCCCGTGCATGTGTCCTTCACAGGCGGTGCCCGCTGCAAAGCAGCCGCCTCGCCTGAAGCCACCATCTGCCAACCAGTTCGGCTACCCACAGGTTAACACAGAAGCCAGTCTCCACTCCCCTTAGGCCTGACCTTCTTTTCTTCTGATGCATGATAATAAACAAACGATGTATATAAGGGGATGATAACCTTTGACCTAGCAGCAGAATTTGCTGAAACTTGGGATTTTGTAGCCTTTTGCATTTCACCAAAGTCCCTTTTCCCAGCTCACTTATTTCTCTGACCCAAGTGACAATAGAATATATGTAACATCTGTCATGACCACCAGGATACAGAGGCCCAGCTGGCTCTGAGACAGAACGCAGAATGGCCTGGGTACGCTATAGCCACATGAGCGACTCTGTTCCAAAAAAAAAAAAAAATTGAATGTAAGCCCAGTTAGCGTACCCATGGATTCATGAAAAGGGCATAGGGTGACCTGTCAGCTGTACGCTGCAGAATCCTCCACCCTGCTTGCCAAAAGCCTGGCTCCTCAACGCACACACGCCTGGCAGTTCACCTTGCCCGTTGACTTTCACGGGAAATCGCGCGCTCCAGATGCCTATCGGGTATCTGTTCCGCAGCCAGCTGACTCTGACTGGGCCTCGGCTTGCCCCAAGGTTCTGGGTGAGGAGAGTTCGTCGGGCAGGGGCTTCCCTTCAGGAGTCAGGGACAGCTGCATCTGTTGAAGATCAACGAGAACGATTTCTGTTGCCATGCACAAGGAGATGGCAACCACCGATTTCACACTTTCTGGCTCCTGTCAGTACCGTAATCTCGGCGGCAGCCAAGAGCAAAAGTGTGCAGTAACTGAAAATTCCACTAGGTGGGTCTGGTGTTCTTCCACCCAAAAGCAGGCGGCACCAAGAAGTGGACTCCATCTTTCCTGCCGCAAAGGCGAAAGCAAATTACGAGTGTGAAAATGTCCAGGTCACGTGGGATGGACCACTGTTGGGAGCGACTCATTAGAGATCACGAATGGCTGAGGACTGTCGCCCGCCTCCATTCTGCACAGACACACGAAGGCTACATTTTAACTTTAACCTTACATATTCAGTTTATGTGCCCGTATCTAATGACATGCATGACACAGTTTCCTCGTCACTGCTTTGCTGGCACCAAAGGCACAAGTTTCCAATAAAATACTTTCTCTTGTGACGCCTTCCTTCAATTCAAAGCTCTCGTGTTTAACGCTCCCAGGAGCTGCTTTCATTACGATCTTCAGTAACCTCTGAAAAAACGTGATCAGCTTTATCAGCTCCTCTCCTAATCCTTGTTAGGAAGCCTCCTATTACACCCTAGGCTAGAACAGTAAACAAAGCTCGCTTTGAAGATACACGGGGTCACCCTGGCTTCCGAAATCACTTCAGAGTCTTAAACCGTCTTCCAGTTTCCCGTTGATTCCCCCAGCTCCTGGGTCAAGCTGACACTTAAGGCTCGCCACGAAATGTCATATGTCTTTCTGCACAGCATTCTGGGTAAATTCCCGTGGCGCCAAACACAGTGCTGAGTTCTCGGAATGGATAGGACAGACAACAGCCGTTCCCTTCCTGTCACACTGGAAACAGAGGCCCAAGGACAGGTTCTGCACAGAACACCAGACACACATCCACCTGTCCTTGAAAGCCTTCCAACCCAAGCAGCTAGGAGGTGTTGGTGAGCATCAACAGAGGTGTTTAAAATGCCTGGCTTTTTTTTTCTTCTTCTTCTTCATTTTAAGTGAAAAGAAGTATCGTCAAATCTAAAATGAATGTTGAGATGAACCGTTTCAGCACAGCAGCCTAGGTGTCTTTCAGCAATAATTAAATGATAACATTGGGGTAGTCCAAGACCAAACAAAAAGCTCTCTGAGGGGGTAGGGACCAGAAGCACTAGGCATTTTCTGACGTAAGCCAATAGCACTGAAAAAGATGACCATTGGGAAGGTTATTATTTTTAATACTTTGTTTTATTTTTAGTGATAGGGTACAATTATTGTTCTGATTAGTTCAAACAATTCAGAGGCATATAGAAAAGTGGAGGGGCCTCCTTGTGATTCTGTCACCATCTGCTCCCCATATAGTTGTTGCCTCCAGAGAAAGACATAACCTTGTGAAAATGGATGGTATATGCCTTCCAGAAATCCTAAAATGACTGTTTATTCTAAATATGTGTAGAACATGCTTGGTACACAGATGAGCGTGCTTTTGATAAGACCTTAGCATGTCATGTGTTTCTTTTTAATTAAAATGAACATAAAATCTAGGTTGTGCTTGCCCTTGAATGTATGCAGTTCTTAGCAAACACTCCCTGTCAATCAGTCTGTATTCCTATTAAAGCCATGATCCAGGCAGCATATCAAGAAATGTGACAAGCAATACTAGCAACCAAATAACAGTCCCAAATATATCTAGGTCTTTCCTCACATATTGTTTAATATTATCTTTTTAAGCAATCTGGTTGACAGAACCCTCTGTGACTTGATGGAGATATAGAGGGAACCGAGTGTAGACTTTCTGCCCACTTCCTGAGAGTCTGTCTGGGAATTCAGCCTGGACCATAAAATGCATTAACATTCAGCTCCTGCTTCTTGGGCATCACTGGCCTTTGTTTAGTAAATCCCAGAGTATTAACAATCCATTGCTTCATATATCTGGGCTCCCCAGTTGTTTAGATTAGAGGCTGAATCTCGCTCTAGCTACCCCATTTTAGAAGAAACAAGATATCACACTTGAGAACAGAGTGAAATCATTGATCCAGTTGGATTTCATTTCAACTGTTCTATTTAATACCCAGAAAGCCTTGAGCGAGTCATTTAGCTCCTTTGTCCTCTGCTTCCCAATTTTAAAAATCAAGATAATTACAGAGATAATTACAGTTTTCCATAGAAATGTTATAATAGTTAGGATATTAATATATATGATTAGAAAATCTAGCAGATGGTAAACTCAATGTGTGTAACAATATCTTCAACACAGTAAAAGCCGTAACATTACTAAAAATCAGATAAATCAGAAAATGTATTCAAGGAATTTTTTGAAACATGAATCATATGTGCTGAGAAATCAGTTTCTTGACTAAAACAGTGATTACTATTTCATATAACCTCTTTAATTCATGTGCTTGGAAAATAAAAAACAAGCTCTACATTAATTACCATTTTCTTCATAATTTTCTTAAGAGCTATGGATCAAATCGCATTTTTCCAAAGCACTAAACCCCAGAACCCCCAGAATGTGACTGTGTTTGAAGACGGGCTTTTGCTGAACTAGCCCCTCACTTGGCATTACCTCATTTAGTAGTCCTAGAAAACCAACACACACACACTTGCACATGCACACATGCGCGCACACACACCCCAAGTCATTGGAACTTAAATTAAAAAAATGGCAACCTTCCTATCTGCTAGCCTTCTGTTTAAAGCAGAGTTTCAAACCTCACTAAACATCCACCATATCTACTATGGGGGCAGTGATAGCGATCTTGTCCGTCTACCAGAATATTCTAAGAACCCACTGATGACACGCATGCGATCATGTACTGTTTAATGACGGGGATATGTTCTAGTGTATCATTAGGGGGTTCCATCATTGTGCAATATCACAGTGTATTTCCACAAAGTAAGACAACTATGACATCACTGTGATAGACAGTCCTTCGGGACCACTGTTGCACACACAGGCCATCACTGACTTGTGCAGAGTAAGACAACTATGACGTCACTGTGAGAGACAGTCCTTCGGGACCGCTGTTGCACACACAGACCATCGCTGATTATGTAGTGCCTCACTCTATATCCCCACTTATGTGATACGCAACTGTGAGCATGTGTGTGCTAGTGAATCCCTGTGATATCCTGTGACACAGGCAGTATCGTCATCTTATAGGAGGGACTGTAAGAAGGACGGAAGCTTCATGAAGTTTGAAAGCGTGTTGTACAACCAAAGGATGCAGTTATAATACAGCCACACAAGCACACACCCACACAAAAGCACTTTAGAAGCAGGAAAATTATATAAAGTAAGAGGGTGGCCAAATTAATTATAATATGATAGCTAATAAATTCGCCTTCTATAAAAATTACTTGATAATTGAAAACCAATATGATTTCAATATCACTATAACTTATTTCGCCGTTTCAGACCACACTCCTTCTTTAGACAGGGCTGAGATGAATATGCTAGACGTCCAGGAGAAAGATTAAACATCATTTTATATGTGTTTACTTCACCGTGCAAATTACTGAAGTAAAATTAATGTTAATTAGATTTTTAAGCAGAGTTGAAAGCAGTGTATAACTCACACCATCTCTCATGTGGCTCTCTCAGCGCTTAGCCCACAAGTCAACTCTTTCCGTCTCTAAATATATTATAAGTGAAGAGTAAAATCCTTCCTGAAGCTCGCTGCTTCCTCGGAGGATTTTCAAAAGCCTCGTGTGTTCATTTATGTTTCCAGTCCTGCGGCAGCGGATGGATGATGGGGAAGGACACGTGAAGGTCATGCCAACTGTGCGACCCATGGAGCAGAGGGACCTTTGCAAGGAAAGCGGTTCCAGCGAGCCGAGCTCGTTGTTACTCCCCAGTAACTCCCAAGGGTGAGGACCGCAGATCAAAAAGACTCATGAGCCCAAACATGCCATCGGGCTCACTGGTGTTCAGAGGGTTCTGTGCTCTGATGACAATAAGGAAAAACCCAACCGTTCACCCTATGTGCAAAAGCATAGGCTAACGACCCAAAAACAGGTCAAAGAGGGAGGTCCTATCAGAGCCACTAAACTTGGGAAGAGTCTTCAGTTAAGATTTAAAACTGAAGGACATAAGATAGGAAAGAACACAATTGGCAAGGCAGATTTTTGCTATGGAGCTGTCTAGAGAGGAGAGATGGACCATAAGGAATATTAAAAACAGCAGACAGGGCAGTGATGGAGCACTCTGTGTAGGGGGCGTCTTCAACCTCAGTTCCGAATGCTAAAGAAGCCAGTCTTGCCAAAAGTTGCCAAAACTGTAAAGGCCCAGAGGCTGGAGGAAGTGTGACCTATGAGGAACAAGGATGCCTGTGTGTCTGTACTGTGGTGTCTGGCCAAAGGACACGTTTACAAAGGTGGCCCAGGAGCCATGCCACACAGACAGGTCCACTGCTGGGGCATGCCCATGACTGTCTTCTAGCATTACCTTTTTACATAGCAACAGTCTGTTCTCCCAGCTGTGCTGAAAGTTCCCTAGCAGCACCATAACCGTTCTGGGCTGGGGGGCGGGGGCGCACGGGGGAGATTCACAGAATTTTGTTTACAGATGTTGTGTTGCTAAATTTGTGCATTTATGCAAAATGCAGCCAATAAAGATGAAAATGAGTGTTTCAGAGTTTGAGCTCTGGAGCCAGACTGCCTAGAATCAAATGTTGTCTTTTATTACTTAATGGCTGCTGCTGACCAGCCTGTTCTCCCTCAGCAAGCTCATTCCCTGGTGATTTGATTTTTCTCATCAGTAAATAAGAAGATAGATTGTACCCTCTTCTCAAGGTATTTGTGAGGATTAAACAGTTGACCAATTAGCTTGATACTTAATGCTTACGTACAAACTATTTATTAACCTTATTATTAGATGATTGATAGATATGCAGGTGGGTTATTAGAATTAAAATCATGCACTACACAGCTATAGCCCTCTTTAGAACTCACTGAATGTTCATGGCATTACTATACTACAGATTATGGATTAATAATTTACATTTAAGTATTTTTGTTATGCTAACACATAGGATTTCTCTAATTTATGTGACAAACAGATCCTCTGTATTGAAAATGAAACATAACCAAATTCTCCTTCTAACGACCTATACAGACTACCTATCCAAAGGATAAATTCCCCACACAAGCAGGAAAGCAGGCTGGACACTACTGGAGGAGGAGACCTGTAGGAAGGGCAAGGAAGAAGGATTGAGGGATGAGAATGGGGGAGCAGAAAGTGCAATGATATATGGAAAATCACAATGGAACTAAAAATAATAATAAACAAATGAACAAATGAAACATCCAAGCCTTTCAAATGTGCACCAAGTATGTAGCTAGTGTGTCTGTCCCCTTGGTAAATCTCCACTTCATCCTGTTGATAGTCGTTTAGGAATTATTAAGGTTCACATCATGTGTAGTTGGTCTTTTCTTGGACCACCAGCCCACAAATGATGACACTGAGATTTAGGATTAATTATGATAGCTTGGCCTTTAGTTTAGGATTGTCCCCAACTAGCTCTTATAACTTAATTAACGTGTGTTTTTAAATCTACATTCTGCCACATGGTTCAGTTACCTCTCCTCTGTGCCATATGTACAACTTGGTCCATGTCTTGCCGGCATCTCTGCCTCTCTTCTTCCCAGGGTCCTCTCCCCCACAAGTCCCACGTACCCTTTCCTGCCTAGCTCTTGGCCATTCAGCTCTTTATTAAACCAATCAGAAGGTGCCTTAGACAGAGAAATATCTTTACAGTGCACACAAATATCGCGCAGTAATCACATGTGCCGTGCATGTCCAACATCCGACTGGCGTCTGTCGTTACTCACTGTCTTCCTCAGTTTACCAAATCAAATCTATTGTCAGTCTTATTGCCTTTCACAAGAACCACCTGAATTTCTCCTCTCTCTTACACATTTAAATGCCTTGGTTCAAGTCCAAATGTAGTTGCTGGCGTTGCTGATGCCAGGGCAGACTGATGAGTCACCAGAATCCCCCTTTGGGGATGTCACATGCACAGACAGAACCAGCATCCAGACACCATGACCTCAAACTAGGCAAGCCCCGTTCTCAACAGGACCACACCCAGCCAGGCCAGCGTCTACGCAACCAAAGTCTGAGATATCACAAGTCAGCAACTCAACTCGTTACTTCCAAGTCAAAACAAGCAGTTCCTCTCTTTCTGTTTTGCATAAGTTAGCATCCTAAGACAACTCTTGTTAGATCCAATAGCCTTGACTTGCGCTCTGTGACCTCTGCTGATCCACCTGCTGTATTTCAGGAATGTGATGTTTTGACTATCTGGACCTGGATTGTTATGCCTCCCTGTGCTTGCACTCTCCCAGAGTCCCTTATGAACATATTTTCTGCAGAATGTGTTGCTTTGCTTCATAATTGCTTTGCCCTGTTGCTATGCCTCGACTGGACAGTGAGCCTCTCAAAATATGCCGTTCATCTTCGCATTCAATGCCTACCATACCGAGACGAGAAAGTCGGTGTCAAATCAATACTATATGGAACAGTTGGTGGCTTCAATAAAACGTCTAATTCTTCAACTCTCAGCTTGATTGGTCACTAAGTGAGCATAGGGAAGGCTACTTTGGGGTGTGTCTGTTAGGACTTGTACAGAGAAGGTTGGCTGAGGGATAAGGATGCACTCAGCGTAGGTCGTGCTATCCCATGGCATAGGGTCCTCCACTGAAAAAAAAAGAGGATGAAGAAAGTCAGCCGAACCCTGGCACCCTCCTGTCCTCTGCTTCCTGAGCCATCCACCAATGTGAGCCAGCAGCTTTCTCCTGCAGCCACAGCACACACCTGCTGCCCTCACCATGCCTTCCCCCCCACCCGCTGTGATAAACCACACCCTCAAACCATGAGCCGCAATAAACCCTACCTCTCTCAATCTGCATCTTGTCACACACTTGGTGATAGCTACTGCCCATGAACTACGTAAAAAAGGTTTCTCCTCGGCCTTCCGTAAACTTTAACCCACTTTACAAGTGGGAGGAGTTAGTGTTGTTGTTCTGCTGCTCTTCCTGGAGAGAAAAAAAAATCATCATAATCTGTTCAGATGCCTTGCAAATATCGCAACCGTGTCTCTGAAATATTCAGTGTGATCAAGCACTTTCAGGAACGTTTGTCTCTGAATTATTCTTACTTTAATTTCCAAAGTTACTTAATTTTAATTAGGCTCGTCGGCACACTCAGACCTTCATTTTATTATGTAAACTTATTTGCATTAAGCTCTGTGTAGCTCACTTCTAAGAAATAATGATCAGTCCTTGCATAATTTTCAGACCATTTACCTGACACAGGAGCCAAGCACAGCCATTTCTAAGCGAAAATACCTTCTACCTCCTTCTCCTGTTCTTTTATAGGCAACCTAGCGTTCATTTAAAAACTACGACACAATCCTTGGAAGCAAAGGGGAAGAAAAGGGTAAAGAAGTTAATAGATTGGACCTTTGGGATGGCACAAGTAAAAATATCGGATGGGGTCTTTCAAACAACGATGGTTCAAATATTCGAAGAATATTCTATCCAGTAGAAAAGATAGACGAAAAGTCCGAAAGTGGGACATTGCATTGGGGATGTGGGAACCTGGGAGTGCCCTAAAGGGAAGGCATCAGACAGAGGTGACAAGCTCCTCTGATGGACCTGAGTCAGACTTCACCTGGTAGAGGGGCCATCAGACGCTCGAGAGCACATTCACCAAAATCACCTAAATCATGAAGAGACTCAAGCGTCAGAAGGGCAGAAGCAGACAGAGCATTCAAAGGTGTGTGGATAAGGATCAGGTAGATTAAGGACCGTCTGGAAACGGATAAAGAGAAATTCACAGAGGACGTGTCTAAAAGGTTGATAACTGTGAATCTCTTTAAACCTTTTTAGAACTTTTTAAACCGTGTATTATTGTGCGGCTACATAACGGGGGTGGGGCTTACCTCGGTGCGTGGGTAGAAGGCACAGGACAGCTTCACAGAGTCAATTCCGTCCTCACACTTTTTTTAAAATCAGAGATTCCAGGGCTCAAAACCAGGTCGCCAGGCTTGCCCAGTTAGTGCATTTACTCCTGACTAGTCTTACTGGCTCTGACGATAAGACGTCTGACTTAACAGACGATAAGCCACAGATTCAAAAAGCATAGGAGACAGCAAGATTGATGAATAGAAGCTTGTGGCTTGGCACATGATATAGAGGCTGGCCTTGGACTCCTAGGATGCCTCAGACTCCTGATCCTACTGCCTCCGTGCCTCACATGCTTGGGTTGTAGGCACCACCACGACATGCAGAATCTTGCTTTGTCTCTGAACTTGACCCCTTTGCTAAGCAGGGAGTTGAACCCTGGGCCGGGTGCACACACATGCACTGTGCCGCTGAGCTGCACCCCACTGCAGACAAACTAAAGACCAATGCTAATGAGAAAGTCTTGTAGATTTTCAAATGTCTTGTAGTCAAAAACATACACAAAGAATGACAAAAAAATATGTGTTTCACATTAAAAATTGGGAAAACAAAAAACAATGGAATAGAAAAGAGGACGATACAGAACTCTATAGCGTGCAACGTGTCTTTGAAACCGAAAGGGTAATAGAGACCATTTCATACTAATGAAGATGAAATTTGTTGGCGGTAGGTTTGTGTTGAAAGAAACATCAATCAAACTTCTTTGGGCAAGAGAAATATGACCCTAGATAGAAATTGGTATCTTCACAAAAAATGAACAATATAAGAAATAATAAGTGTGATAAACTTGGGTCATGTTTCTCAGGTTAATGATTTTAAAAGATAATTGCAAATCTGAAGCAAAATTATAAACGATGCAAGGAGTTTATAATGCATTAGAAGTAAGTTGTGCCAGGAGGTGGTGGTGCAGGCCTTTTATCACAGCACCTGGGAGGCAGAGGCAGGCAGATCTTTGTGAATCCAAGGCCAGCCTGGTCTACAGAGTGAGTTCCAGGGCTGTTACACAGAGAAATGCTATCTCAAAAAGTCAAAGAAGAAGAAAGAGGAGGAGGAGGAGGAGAAGGAGGACAAGGACGAGGAGGAGATGAAGAAATGAAGAAATAAACTGTATAACAATATTATTAACACCAGAAGAAGGGAATGGAAATTTAATATTACAAGGGTGTTTCATATTGTATGTGAGATAACATGCATTATTACATAATTTGGAAGTAGACTTAAATTCAAAATGAATAATGTAAGCCCTAGGGCAGTCACTAAAAATAATAAAACATTTCTTCAACTGTGGAGATTAAATTCATAAGAATATTTCTCAAAGAAATCAGGAAGAAAAAGAGAATGAAAAAACAAATTGGGAAATTGACAGATTTTCTACTGTAAATCATAATTATATTAAACACAAATGGCTAAATATCTTCTTTAAAAACAGTTTGCCATAATGACTAAGTAAAAGTTAGACCTAGCTAATTTTATCTGCATGAAACATGACTCAAATATGGTAAGTAAGAATCTAGACTTTATGAGTGTTGACAGTAGAATCCTCTGGGTACATGCCCAAGAGTGGTATAGCTGGCTCTTGAAGTAGTAGATCTATTCCCCTCTTTCCGATGAGCCGCCACACTGGTTTCTACATTGCCTGTACAAGTTTGCACTCTCACCAGCAGTGAAGGAGAGGGGCCTCCCTGATTCACATCCTCACCAGTGTGAGCTGTCACTTGTTTTATTGATCTTAGCCCTTCTGACTGATGTAAGATAAAATGTCAAACTATTTTTTTATCTGAATTTCCCTGATAACTAAGGATGTTGAACATTTCTTTATGCGCTTCTCAGCCATTTGTGTTTCCTCTTTTGAGAATTCTCTATTTAGATCTGTACCCTGTTTTTTTTTTACTTTTTAAAAATTTATTTTAAAAAAACTATCTTTTCTCATTTTATATACCAAATCCATTTTCCACTCCCTCTCCTCCTCCTGTTCCCTCCACCTCTCCTCCACCCCCATCTACTCCTCAGAGAGGGTAAGGCTTCCCATGGGGAGTCAACAAAGTCTAGCACATTGCTTTGAGACAGGACCAAGGCCTTCCCCCCTATATTTATGCTGAGCAAGGTATCCCTCCAGAGAGAATGGGTTCTGGTGTAGGAGGGTGGAGATCCTTCTGTCTTTCTGTTGCTTTCATTGGTTAAATAAAGAGACTGCCTTGGCCTTTTGATAGGGCAGCCCTTAGGTGGGCATAGTAGACAGAACGGAATGTTGGGGGAGAGAAGGTAATATGACAGATGCCATGTTTCTCCGGCCCAAGATGGCCACTGGTTAGACTCATGCCGGTAAGCCACATCCTCGTGATGATACACAGATTTCTAGATATGGGTTAATTTAAGATGTAAGAGTTGACCAAAAAGAGGCTAAAACTAATGGGCCAGGCAGTCATTTAATTAATACAGTTTCTATGTAATTATTTCGGGTATAAGCTAACCAGGCAACAGGAACGCAGCCCTCCTCCTTACTACAGGGTTCCAGAAAGCCAGAACAAGAAGTAGGGATAAATCGTGGTCTCACTACCATTGGCCCTACAATCTGCCCCAGCCATACAACTGTCACCCACATTCAGAGGGCCTAGTTTGGGCCTATGCTGGTTCCCTCGCTGTCAGGCCAGAGTTGGAAGGCTTCCTTTAACTCAGGTTAGCTATTTCAGTGGGTATCCCCATCATGGTCTGGACCTCTTTACTCATATTCTCACTCCCTCATCTCTTCACCTGGACTTTGGGAGCTCAGCCCAATGCTCCGCTGTGGTTCTCTGCATCTGCTTCCATCAGTTGCTGGATATAGGTTCTATGATGACATTTAAGATAGTCAACAAACTGACTACAGGGCAAAGCTAGTCAGGCACCCTCTCCACTATTGCTTAGGTCTTAGCTGTGGTCATCCTTGTGAATCCCTGGGAATTTCCCTAGTGCCAGGTTTCTTGCTAGCTCCGTAATGGCTTCCCCAATCAAGATATCCCTTTCCTTGCTCTCCCTCTCTGTCCTTCCCCATCTTGACCTTCCTCTTCCCTCTAGTTCTCCTCCCTCTCCCCTCCTTCCCTCCTCCTCCCTTTCCACCTTCTCATCTTCCCCCATCCCCATGCTCCCAATTTTCTCCGGAGATCTTGTCTATTTCCCCTTCCGTGGGGGATCTATGTGTGTTTCTCTTATGTGTGGTTCACCTTGTTACTTAGTTTCTCTAAGGTCGTGAACTATAGGCTCCTTATCCTTTGCTCTAAAGCTAGTATAACCGTGAGTGGGTACATTCTGTGCTCATCTTTCTGGGACTGGTTGCCTCACCCAGGATGGTTTTTTCTAGTTCCATCCATTTGCATCCAAATTTCAAGATGTTTTGATTGAGTTATTTGCTTTCTTGCTATCCATTTTTCCAGTTCTTTATACATCTTAGATATCATCCCCTTATCAATGTATAGTTGGTTAAAAAAAAAAAGAAATCTTTTCCCATTCTGTAGGCTCCCACTTTGTCTGAGTGACGGTTTCCTTTGCTATACAGAAGCTCCTCAGTTTCATGAGGTCCCATTTATTAATTGTTGGTCTTAGTGCCTATGCTAACGGTGTTCTGTTCAGAAAGTCTTTACTGCGCCAATGAGTTCAAGATGATTCCCTACTTTCTCTTCCATCAGATTCAGTGCACCTGGCCTTAAGTTGAGGTCTTTGATCCATCTGGAGTTGAGTTTTATGCGGGGTGACAAGTATGGATATGTTTGCAGTCTTCCAGGGACAGCCAGCCAGTCTGACCAGAGCCATTTGTTGAAGATTTTGTCTTTTTCCCTATGTGTATTTCTGGCTTTTCTTTAATCAAAAATCAGGTGTCCATAGGTGTATAGACTTATAACTGGGTCTTCAGTTTGATTCCGCTGACCAAGGTGTCTTGTTTTTATGTCAATACCAGATGTTTATATTATTATAACACAGTAGGAGATCAGAGATGCTGAATCCCCAGCTTTTTCTTCTGTTTGTTTGCTTTTATCTTATTATTTTTTATATACCCCTTTGTATTCTAATAAGAGATAGAAAGGAAGGGTGTGGTTTGGGGTAGGTGGGGATGTAAAGAGGATCTGAAAGGAGTTCGAGAGGGGAAACTGTAGCCAGAATATGCTGTTTGAAAATCATTTTCTAATAAAATTATAAAATAAAAAGAATGCTGGCAAGAAGGACTGAGACCGAAGGCAGGAACCCTCCGCTGGAAATGGACAAATCCAGATCAGCGCACCTTAAACAATGAGATGAGCTTTGAGGTGTGGCTAAGGAACTCTCAGGAAAACTGTTGAATCTGAAGCCTGTCTTCTTCAACTGCTACAGTGAACTGCGAGAGGAAATAAATAAGGAGGCTTTAAAATAAAGGGGATCGGGGATAAATAATTTTGAAAATATCCCTCCAGGTGGAAAACAGGCTCAAAATGTCAGAAATGGCGGCTGAAACCTGAGGGGGAAGTCTGAGTGTGAACTGTGCACGCATCTTCTGAAAACTCGGAAGAGTGAAAGGCACAAAACACACTCCTAGGAGATTAGGTGACTCTCCTAGAACTTCTCAACCAAGCTTGAAGCCCTTCAGAAAGCACCACAGCTGTGCTGTGCACGGTGGCAGAGGACCCAAACATGATGGGCCTGCTTGAGAAACCGTATGCGGGTTCCTCTATATGGCGTAGTGATCCCCTGTGATGTCCACTGGAGACACAACAGATTACTGAGGGAATTATATCGGCAGACATACTAGCCACAAGATTAAAGGAACAAAGACAGGGTACAGTGAGAGGGGGTTCCTTAGATCTTCCAGGCTGTGCTGCGGAAAGAGAGTGATGACCAGGGGGAGGTTCTTCCGGTAAAAGTGTTTCCCCACACGCAAACCTGATGACCCGAGCTGGATCCCTGGGACACACATACGGGTGTAAGGGAACAACTGACTGGTTCTGGGGAGCTACATCAGAAGTGAAGAATGCTTCCCGTGCAATCATGGGCACAAAGTGCACCAGCACCCACCTAATGACTCTATCCGTATCTCGAGCTCTGCCTGTAACTCCAGCTCTGAGGGATCCAGCACCCTCTTCTGGCCTCCACATGTGCACAGACACATGCACTCATGCACACACAGGTGCACACACACTCTTGCAGACACGTGTGAATTAATGAACTAGTTACCTAAGCTTTCTTAAAAGAAGGCTGCTAAAACTATCCAAATACTATGAAAAGAAAGGATGGCTCAGAGGTGACCCAGGGTCTGAACCAAATCAATTTTTCCTGGCTGGTACTTGCTTTCAACACTTCTTTGTATTGGAGATTATTGTACTTTGGCTCATATACTTAAACCCTTGGTCCTTTATTGGTGTTGTTTCGCTAGGTTATGGAACCTTTAGGAGATGAAACCTTGCTAGAGAAATGACCTACTTCCCTGTTCTCAGTCTCTCTCTCTCTCTCTCTTTGTGAATAAAATGTGGTCAGCCAGGTTCCTGGCCATAAGACTAGTTTGGCTCTGTTCCCATGCCTTCTATGTCTCCTCTGGAACTGTAAGCCACAATAAACCTTCCCTCCCCCAAGTTACTTTTCCTTGAGGCAGTCCATCACAGCAACAGCGAGGGACCTAATGGAGTTTTCTTCACCACCTGCTTGCCATGAGCTAGACTTTTGTACACTGAGGTTTTGGTGAGCTTCTGAACTCCAACCTGAGGCTGTGGGTTGGAGAAGTGGTGAATGCATTTTGCCGTGTGGGTGGAGTCTAGTGAGCCATGGAGGCCAGTTTGGTTGCCAGTGAATTGTAGTAGGCAGGATTCCATCTCCCTCCCCCTTCCCCCTCGTCTCTTCCCTGTGACTCCAGAATACTAAACGCCATGAGAGAAACTACTTGAGGATGTCTTAACTAATCCCATGAGCATGTTGGAAGCTGAGACTTCTCTCTAGTAAAAAGAGACTTGGAATGTAAGAGGAAGGTCATGCATATAAATTCTCCACGGATGACCTAAAGGGGATTTGGGGGAATGATGTCAAAGTGTCCTCTGATTGTTAGAGTGGGCTCTAGCTTACAGGTGACAAGAAAATGAGGTTGGTCCGGTGACTTAACCAGACTTTGCAGACAATGGGAATTGGCTTGGAAGCAGATTCTCCCACAGAGCCCTCAGACAAAAAGGTGACGCTTCAACTTTTGAGTGGTGGGACCCTGAGAAGCCAAGCTCACTTCTTATTTAAGCCCCGAAGCATGTGACAGTTTCTTAGGCAGCAGTTTAAAGCAACACAGATGAGAACACACAGATCTGCACAGTTGGTGGCAGTATAAAGCAATCAACCACCAGGTAAATACGTTGGCATCTGAACTGGCACTAAAGTGGGAAATGTGCATATCCTAGGGATGGGGATGAACATGTATGTGTACAGCATGATTAAGTCTCAATATGTGCATAAGGAATTTGAACAGGAGTTTTCATGACCGTATGAAATTGAAACTTCAAAGTCTATCAACAAGAAAATGTGTGTGTATGTGTATGCACATGTGTGTGAACATATATATACACACACACACACATTCACAGAGAATTCCATATAGCAATGAAAAAGAACAAACTGTAGTGATATTTTGTTTATAATCTAACAAATAAAGTTTGCCTGACGATCACAGAAGCAAAGCAGCCAACCTCTAGAGAGGTCTTACCTCTATGAAATCTTCAGACTGAAAAAAAGCGAGTTCCTGTCTCATCCTGTCTTATATTCCTTTCTAGTGCTGGGATTAAAGGTGTGCCCCACCACCGCCCGGCCTCTATGGCTGACTAGTGTGGCCACTGGGATTAAAGGTGTGCACCACCACTGCCTGACCTGTATGACTGACTAGTGTGGCTGCTCGGACTAACGGTGTATGCCACCACTGCCTGGCCTCTATGACTAAGTAGTGTGACCACTGGAATTAAAGGTGCGTGCCATCACTGCCCGGCCTGTGTGGCTGACTAGTGTGGCTAGTTTTGCACTCTGCTTCCTTAATCTGCAGGCGAGCTTTATTAGTTAGACTGTAAAAAATTCTCTATAACAAACTAAGGCTATTCATAGGAATATGAATGAAAAACAACAACAATAAAGGAATATGAGTGAACCTCAAAACATAATAAACAAACAAACAAACGAGTAAGTAAATGGCAGCTTATATATACAAGTGATTCCATTCATTCCTACATCCAACAACATGTAAGACTAAATGATTTGGGGAGATAACAACCATGTGTAGTAACATAATCAATAAAAGCAACATGATAATGAAGACATAATCAAGAGGCTAGAGGAAGGAAAGGGGAGGGTACACAGGCCCACCAGGGAGCCTGATAGGGTGTGGGTACGCACAAGTGGCTGTTGTGTTAACATCGTGTGCAGGTGCACGCAGGTGATGGCTGTGTTGACTCTACTTTACTCTTGATACTCAAATGATCGTCTGCAAAGCAAAAATGCAGGGTTTTGTTTGGAATGGGAAAGACAGGTCACGCCCACCCCAGATTGCCTGAAGTCGACTCTCCATTTTAACAGGATCTCAGGTGGTTTGTTTGTGCATTAAAATTTGAAGAGTAGTGCTCTAAAATTTACATATATTTTGTGAATATACTTTTGTATCAAATAAATATTTAATAAAAGCTACTTTAAAGTATCAATTCATGTTTGACATCACATTCCAGTTGTATAAGTAGCTAGATCTTTTAAATGCTCAGCTTTCTTATAATTACCTTAAAACCTTATCTATCAAAAATGAGAGGGAAAGTTACTAGCGCAACATGAAGCATCTGAAGCTAACTTTCATAACTTTCATGTCATCACCATTTAATTGAAGGGTGAATAATTGTCATTTTATAACTTTTATACATCTCAACATCTCAGTAGATTAAACTAGTTTCTTTCTTTTATGCTTTGCTTCATTTTGTTTTTGAGACCAAGACCTCATAAATTCCATACTGGTCTTGAACTTGCCATATAGAGAAGGGAGAATAGTGATTTCTACAGCTGCCTCCAGGTTTCTGCCATTATGAACCATAGAAGCAAGGATAGTCCGGAAGAGCTTGACATGACTTCTTTGCTGACTTTGAAGATGAAGAGCCAGAGTTTGGTGACGTCAGAGCGAGAAGTCTGCGAGCAAAGTTGTAAAGATTAAAGGGGGTTAGAAAACAAGTAAGAAATGACCAAAAAATCACAGCCCACGAAATCTGCATGGTCCATGCAACTTTATGACCAAACAAACAACCAGGGGCTACTGATAAGAACAATTCTCAGAACAGACAACAGGGTGGGAAGGCACTGGATATCTTGCTAGTTACTGCAAAAGGGTCTCTACAATTACCTAGGCCATTAAGTGAGACACGCCCAGAGTCCATGTCCGTATAGTGGGATGGACTATACCTGGCAAGGAGACTATACCTGTATTAGTTAACACGATCTTAAACTAATCAAGCTGATTTGTGTGTCATAGACACTAAAAAGAAAAACGTTCATAAACTTGAAAGAAAAGCAACAGAATAATTCAAAATGAATCAAAAATAAAAGAGCAATGACAAATGTGCTAGAGATGCAGTGGCCTGTGAAATAATATCAAGAAATTTGATATATGTATTAATTAGATTAGTGCGTATATCAAAAACGTAAATGGGGTGTATTTGAAGAAAAAATGGCCACCAGATTTTCTAAATTAGAATTCTAAGTTCACAGACTCAAGAAGCCCAACAAACCCTAAGGAGATAGTACACACACACACACACACACACACACACACACACACACACACACACGAGGTGGGAGGGGAAAGAAATAGATGCTCAGTAACAGCAAGAGCATCATAATGAAATGACAGCACCAAGAAGAGCCTCCAAAAGCATCCAGAGAAGAAAGATACATAAAGAAATAAAGTGGGAGCCGGGCGGTGGTGGCACACCCCTTTAATCCCAGCACTCGGAAGGCAGAGGCAGGCGGATCTCTGTGAGTTCGAGGCCAGCCTGGTCTACAAGAGCTAGTTCCAGGACAGGCTCCAAAGCCACAGAGAAACCCTGTCTCAAAAAACAAAAAAAAGAAAGAAAGAAAGAAAGAAAGAAAGAAAGAAAGAAAGAAAGAAAGAAAGAGGGATATTCTGTACACTTCTGGACATTAGCTATGGAAAACAGAGGACGGCCAGCAACAACTTTAAAATCCTTAATGTTAAGAAAAAAATCAAGCAAGCAAGCAAACAACAATATCCATTAAGTTTCTGTGCTCCATAAAAATAATTCTTCAAACACAAACCTTTTTTTTTTTTTAGATAACCGAAGGCCAAGATAACTGGTCATAGCAGCTCTATATTGTAAGAAAGAAAATAATGCTAGATAGAAACTGAAATCTGCACTGAGGTGAAATCTCAGGGATAGTGAATATATGGATAAGTGTAAATGCTTTTTAGCATGTTAGAGAGTTATTGAATTTATTAAGTAGAATCTTAAACACTATTGACTGTTAAAGAAAATAAAACTGGGTATCACGAGGTTCTTGTTGACGCGGTTCGGTTTTTAAATCAAAGGAGCAAAGGGCATGTTAACAGAAGCAGGAAGGGTAGGGAACCAGAAGTCTGTGTGTCAGAGGCTGCTTTGTCATGCTTATGTGCCTTAGTTATTTCAGATATGTTACGATAAGCTGAAAGTTCTTATGTAAAACCTTGGGACAACAAATAAAGCAAAAAGTGAAGGTAAGAGGCCAATAATAGAAACAAAATGAAACGTTGAAACCCATACTTCATCCAGACATAGATGAGAGAAAGGGAACAAGAATAAATGAATAGAAAACAAATAGCAACATAATAGCATTCAACTTAGCCATATTAGGAACAACATTAATAGAAATGAAAATACAGATGTTGGGGGCGGAGGGGTCTAGCTGCATAGCAGAACACACACCTAGCATGACAAGGCCTTGGGTGTGATCCCCAACATAGAGAACACACAAACGTTGAATTAACACAATGTAAAGCAATACCCAGCTCTGCCCTATGAAAACGTTACTTGAAATGTAAGATATGTGTGAATTGGATGAAGTAGGACTGTACTTCTCATGGCATGGGCACTATTAAGCTCTTTATAGATATTTAATACCTTTCTCATGCTCCATAGAAGAACCTAACTTGCTAAACTTCTCATTTGCAACAAGCTAACTATTACTGGATCAAGTTTACCATCTAGGTCAGCAGGTTCTCAACCTGTGTGTGGAGATCCCTTCAGGGGTCACATAGCAGATATTCTGAATGCCAGATGTTAACATTCATGACAGCAGCAAAATTATAATTATGAAGTACAACAAAATAATTTTATGGTGGGGGTTACCACAACCATTAAGAAGGTTGAGAACGACTGCTCTAGGTGACTACCCAGACAGTTCTTTCCTAAGCTACCAACAGTGTCTACCAACTGCTAGCACAAAGAACAATCTTTTGTGGTGTGGTCCTTTGAAGAGGAATGCCCCCCCCCCACCGCAGACTCAAGTGTTTGAATGCTTGGCCCCTAGGAGGGGCCTTGTTGGAGGTGTGGCCTCACTGGAGGAAGTGTGTCACTGGGAGGCAGGCTTTGAGGTCTCATTTATGCTCAAGCCACGCCCAGTTGGACTGTTCATTCCCTGCTGCCTACAGATCAAAATGTAGAACTCCCAGCTCCTTCTCCAGCACCATGTCTGCCTGCATGCCGCCATGCTTGCTGCCATGAAGATGATGGACTCAAACTCGGAACCCGTAAGCCAGCCCCAATTAAATGTTTTCCTTAATAAGAGTTGCCATGGTCATGGTGTCTCTTCACAGCAGTAGAAACCCTATCTAAAGCAATGCTCAATATTTGAATTTTATTTCCAAAAATTCAGAGCTTATGGCTGCTATGAAAACTTCATGCATTCTCTAGTCTTAACTGACCTAGAATATCAGATAAGAATTATATACTATTTATCGTCAAAGGAAAAAAGTAAGTTTCCCCCCCACAATCATTTCGTTTGATCAGATCTGATTGTTTTGCTATTTATAGATCAGCGTGGGTTTTTTTAATTATGTGATTTCTAAATGTGAAATCAGAATCCAGCAATTCTGTCTCCTAGGATTTCCATGATAATAAATAGCATTTAAGCACCAAAGTGAAGCTTACACTCCCATGCCTACACATGAATAGATAAATGCCTTCGGTTTTTCCCGGCTAAATTTAAACTTTCTGGAATTGTTGCTTTCCGAATGTGCTAATCATATACCACAAAATGGTGCTGACTTCCCTAACTCAGCCAAGGATACTGTGTTCCATCTTTGCATAGAAATGCAAATTTTTTTCTAAGATTGAACAAGGTTTTCCTAATAAAACAATTTTAAAACTCACATTTAAGACGCTAAACATATACCAACAATATTCTCTGTGCTTCTGGAATGTTGAGGTATTTACAGCTAAACTCATCCGTGTCCCATCTCTGCCACCAGAATTTTATTACAGATCCGTGCACATAGACTACAAATAACCAGAGATGCTGTATGATTTGCGTCAGTTCCATTGTACATGTTCATGCCATACGTGCCAGTGCATTTTCATTGATTGTTGCAGAAACGTCAATATTCCTTTCCATTCAGTGGCTTTTGTTACTACCTTCCAGAAATCCTTGATGTGAACATAATTTAATACATCTGGTCATGAATTTAAAAGAGAGAGAGAGAGAGAGAGACAGAGAGAGAGGGGGGGAAGGAGGGAGGGAGAGAAGAAGGGAGTGGGGAAGAAAATAGTCTCAAACTACATATGAGCAAATGTTTTCTGGTTGGAACTTTATTGAGTCGTGTTCTTCCGTTTATACCACGGTAACTATGGTGGAGCTTTGGTGCAACTTTCCCCATTTCCGGGAGCTATGTACACTTTCGAATGGTGAATTCTGTGGTATTCTGGTCTTTGTCTGATGTGTGGCTCCTGGCTTAAGTGTCTTTACCTAAGTCTTCCTGCCAGAGAAGTCTCTCTGCTCCCAGTGTGTACAGATTGCTGGATGTACCTGCTCAGGAACTTCATGGTCATGAAGCATGCGTGCTTCTTTTTTTTTTTTTTTCTTTTTAATTCTTTCGATGATTTGGTTACTGGTGGTAGAGGGCTGGGCCCCGTGTTTCCAGGTTCTCAGTTTCTTGTTCAAGGAAGTGAAATAATGGCACACACAGATTTGCAAACCAACAAGAAAGCTATCCAAAAGAGACAAAGTAGTACATATAAAAAAGCTACATAGGCAAGAGTGACAGCAGGCCACATGAGTGAGGTTCTCAAGGGCCCCGATTATTGTGTGAGGTTTTCTTTAATGGGGTTCAAAAGAAGGAGGTCTTTGGCTGCTAAAGCACCAGTATGATGATGGTGGTTCTCAATTTTGACTTACGGTCTTCATATTACATAATCTCTTTTCAACTGCAAATGTACTTTCCCATAATGCATCTAAAGCCTTAGACTTGTCCAACTATGCATAGGCATAGACGAGTAAAACGAGGCTCACTCTAAGAGTGCACTCCGGGGGGGGGGGTTGTATTACCGCACATGTTACCAAAATGGTCTGAGGCCTAATCAGCCCACATTTCTTCATTTCAAGATGCACTCCAGGACATATTTGACTAGACGTGGGGCATTATCATGAGGTTGCTGTGGGGAGTAATTCTCTCTGTTGGTTAAAGTCCGTATTCATGCAGCTTGATGCAGATAGGGGGCTTTATGTTTCTAACAATTTGCTAGGTGTGTTATTTGGAGAGGTGTGTGTACTTAGGGAGGTGAGGGTCTCAGGCTGCCAAGTGCATTATTAGAGGAGAGGTGCGTACGTAGCCCAAACCAAGTGGAGTCCCAGCTTGCTAAGCTATTCCCTATGCTTACTTTAGTCAGCTAACTCACTTCTAGAAGGTCTAGCCAAGGCATCTTCTTCTGTGGCCCAGTGGGGGGAACCAGATTCTCCAGGACCTGGAGAGCAGCTAGGCTTCATTCTCTTGTCTCAGTCCTACCTACCATGCCTCTTGGCAGTAGCTGTCTAAAGTTCCCTGTCTAAGTCCCCACATACATCCACCACCAGGTGTTTGCCTTAGGAATAAGCCCCCTCAGTTTGAATAAAATACTGACCAAGAATATGTTTAATGTGTTACTAGCATGATATAAATCCAGGTATACAGAGCCCATCAAATGTATATTCATTTTTTTATAGTCACAGTTATTTTTCACCTGAAGATTACAGAAATTGACTAACCCACATCCTTTCAATTTTGCCCTTCATTTACCTGTGTTGAGACCTACTTGTCAAGGACGTTGTCAAGGTAGATGCCCAAGTCTAAGCTCAAATACACATAAGTTTGGATACATGAAACTTCCTTTTGTTCGATCCACATCTTACCTTGTGATTGTCATGCATTCCACTCGGTCATCCATCCCCATCCATTCTCCCGGTGTTGGCATTCCAGCCACGCTAGGCTTCTTGGGAGCCTTCCACTCTCTTCTCTCCCAGTGCAGATTGGTGTCTGCTCTCATCTCTGCCTGCAACACTCTTTCTCTGGATAATCAGTCACAGGGCTGATCCCTTCATCTCACATAAGTCTCTGTTCAAACTCCACCTCCTCAGAGTCATGACGCTCTTTTCTCTCAAAACCCTTTCTTCACTGAAGGTACAGCAACATTACCTACTGATGTCTCCTTGTATCTTTGCAGCAGAGGAGACCACAGAATAGTGATTCTGAAAATGTTTGGTGAGTATAAGACAGGAAGTCAGGAGGATTATTGTCCTGGTTTGGGGTCGCGTGTTCCCATCAGTTAATTCTGCAAGATGACTATGGTTTCTCCCTGGCTTCTCCTTCTTTCCAACATCAGCCTATGTGGATCTCCTCCAGGCCCTATAGTTTCTCAGAGTCTCTGTGGGATTTATTCTGCACTGTGTGTGACTCCCTACTGTCTTTCCAGAGATATGAGCTTCATGGTTCTCTTAAAGATTACCTTTTTATGTTATTTATTCAGTTCACCACTCCAGAAGGTCCTGTACTGGGCTTGAGTCTCAAAAAGAGCAAAATGGAAGCAATAATAGCTACTCTACGAATGTTCGTTGTGTGGCAATCATGACCCTGAGCCCTTTGCAAGTCATGAAGTCAACCCTATTGTCAATACTCTTACCTTCATTTGACATCTGACAAAAGCCAAGTTCCAGAGAAGCGAGGCAATTTCATCTCAGTCATCCAGAGTGTAAACATGGATAGTGCGGTTCTAATGCCCATGTTCCTAACTGTTGTCAGTACCTACTGGACAGAAACAGCCCTAACTGGCATTTAGGCAGCATGGATGCTTCTCTTTGCTCTGCTGCTGGCTCTGGGGCCTGAGATGAGTCCTTTCAGTTTCCTAAGGTGAGCTAGACAAGGGGGCAAGGCCTACAGTCCCAGCACGTAGAAGGCTCATGCAGAAGAATCACAGGTTCAAAGCCAGCCTGGACTACTAGGAAGCTCAAGCCAGATCAGGCTACTTTATAAGACTATCTGCAGAATTTTGTTTGAAAAAGCCCCAGGGTTAAGGTCTACTTTCTTCAAATAAAAGCATTGGTCAGCACAATCTGTAAAGACTCAGTTATACCTGCATACGGTGACTGGTTTATCATGAGCTGCCTTGACAAAGATGCAGGCAGAAATGCCTTCAAATACTATTATGGATTTTCTGTACTACTTGTACCCCCTGCCAACTCCTGCCTTCTGTTGTGGCAGCTTCAAAGGAAGAAAAAGGAAAGAAAGGGGAAAAAAGGATTTTCTCAGAGAGTTAAAGAAGTTTGAAAAAGCACGTGTGCATGGCTAGTAAATATTCGATAACCAGTGAATTAATTTTTACTCACTTTAGCTACATGTAAGTTTTGAATGCCTTACAGATATTCAAGTTATCAACCGAAAAGAATGGATGTCAAGAAATGTTGAGGTCTGTTTCCGACATTCACTGCCACGCATTTCCTTTCTAAGTTAAAACAAGAAATCCCAGGTTCCTCTATAATTTTGCTACTATAGCATGGGATATGAAACACCTATCCTTCATCTCTGAAAATGTTAAAAGTGACATAGACATCACTAGGGACCACCTGGTAATGCCACAGTCTAGGCTGCATGCTAGGACCCAGTGATATTAAGCAACACACATTAAGTCATTTGATGTTCCTATATGTATATACTTCCTACTATGTGCTATGAAAGACATCCGCTGGCGGTCCAGATTCCCAGTTACAATAGCATCATCTTTAGTACTGGCTTCCTTCCCCTTCAGGCGGCCAGAGTGCCATTTTAAAAACACTTTCCTCTTACATACATGCATAGCATAGTAGCACAGACTAGAATGTGGAACCGGAAGCCACAGACACGTGTCTCAGGTTTATCTCTCACCAACCTGGACAATGTTCTGACCTTGGAGATGGCTCTGAATCTGTATCTTTATCTGATAAACGATGATCAGGACGCAGTCAACCATATCATGTAGTTAAGAAAGTTACATGAGATGACGCCTGGAATGCCCTTCTTGGTCAGATTTGACTCTAAGGAATCCAGACAGGATTGTTCTTCCTCCAGCCCAATCAAGAAATTCACCTTAAACCATAGAAGGTCTAAGTTAAAAGCAAAAATAAAGTCATCATTCCAATGGAATCAAGCGTAACTCTGGTCTCCTATTGCTATCAGAGCAAGACAGTGGATCAGGAAACACCTGATCTACAGATCCGTTCGTATTTACAGTGAAGTTGCCAAAAGGAGCCAGGCAAGCCTCCTCTATACTGAGCCTTTAAATCGCTCCTCGGTGAGAGTGGATAGCGCCAGGATTGCCGTGTTCCATGAAGATAGCTTTCCAGTCTTCCGTTTGACCATCGGAGTGGGAGCCTCGACTACCCACTTAAGGCTGGCTGCTCAGCCTCCCCTGAGAGTAGAAGACCCACGCTGTCCTTTGTCTGAAGGTCAGGTGAGCCATCCAGTCTCCACCCAAACCATGTCATCTGCTCACCTCGGCTCTCTGTCCTCATGACTGTTTGTACTGTTTGTCTCCCCAATTTCCAGTGTGTATTTTGCAATCATGGTAAAAACAAGAGGATATCTAGGTGGATGTCCTCACGGCTGCTTGTTGTAAATGGTTTCTTCTCCTGTTATTTTAGCACACGTGTTGTGGATGCCGCTTGAACAGTATTTTCTCTGTGTCCAGCATTTTTTTGCTGAGTGTCTCATTTAATTATGAAAGGACAGTGGTTACTATGAGCCTGGGCTTCAGAGCCAGAAAATGTTGGTTTTAATTCAGATCCTACCATCTATACATTCATCATCACCCTCAGTCTCTAATAAGAAACTGAGGCTGAGAGACTTTAAGTCTTAGCCAGTCTCAGCCAACAGGGGGCAGAGGTGGGATTTCAGCCTCTAGTCTCCCTTACCAAGGCCCCGGTTCTGCAGGACTTCCTTGAAGAACCCTTGCTACTGGACAGTTGTCCCAGAGCCGAGAAGTCACAGTTCTCAATAACAGCCAACCTTTCCAGACTGGTGAGTTGCACTTAGAAGGGACTCAGTTACCAACCCTCCCATGGTATGCTGAGCATGTCCTATCCGGGAACCAATCAAGTATCAGAGGATGAGATGCCAAAATCAGGGAACATTTTTCATCGACATAGTATATGGAGTCGATTTTGGTTCACATGAACCATTTCTTTTTCTTTTTTTTTTTCTTTTAAAGCCAATTTGAAGAAAAAAAATTAAGTTGGCATACAGCGAAAGGGGTGGACATTATTAGTTTACAATTTTGTGTAAGGTTATAGCAAAATTACTGAGCTCATTTATTTTCATCCATTTGAGCAGTCATTAAACACTGAAATTGATTGAGGGTCTGCTCTCTACCAGGTGCCAGAGAGACCAGAGAAGCCTGCCATTGGCAAGACTCACGGCCCTTTTGTGCTGTGTAAATAAAAGAGGCAGAGAGCCATTCAGCAGTATTCTAGAGAACGCCCCAAGGGTGAGATGGGGTGTCTGTCACAGAGGACTCTAAGGGCCAGAGTCGAACACACAAAAGTATGATAAACAACAGCAACAAAAATGAATGAAGGTCATTGGAGAACACTCTAGTGAAGAAAGAGGGATGATGGAACTTACATGAGGGGATAAATATATCTAACCAAGGCTCATTCTTAGTCTTAAAAACAATACTCTACTATTGGAACAGAGGCCGTAATTGAAACATAGCCGCCGCTAGACAGGAAAGAATAATAAATAGTCCCCGGGCATTTTCAGAGGCTGGAATGAGATGAACGGAAGAGAAAATGGTCCTGACAGCGGCTTCAAATTGCTAGCTCTGTGTCTGCAAATGACTCACTGTTTCTCATTTCCCTCCTCAGAATCTCATCCTTGTAAGCCCAGAGAAGCTAGCTGTGCGGTTTGAATAAGCCCACGGTCACTGAGTACCTGACTTTAATAACAGGTACCCGGTGGTGGTCTCATTTCTCCCCACTGATGGCTGCCGAAGTATTGGTAGTAGGGTCTCTGTTCACAATAATTCACAGAAATGGCATTTCGCAGCCTTGAATCGAATGAAATTAGTAACTGGCTTACAACCCAAAGGCTTTACCCAACACTGTCTGTTACATGCAATTTGTGTTTAAAATAAAAATCGCATGTGGCATTATTTTCTCATAAAATAAACTTAATACAGGCCAAAAGGCAGGGGGGATTTCTATTTATAAAATCAACTATCTCGGATTTTGTTGACAATCTTTATTTAGCTGTGTATATATAATTCACATATAGGAATATATTTGGTTTGATGATTGAATTATAAGGACAGTATTTATACAGAGTCCATGAGTATGAGGGAATTAGTTAAAGTAAATTTTTTAAAATGTCCATAAAGTTTTGACCCACAATTAGCAATTCACCTTCAACGGGTTTTAGTTGAGTTAATTATGCCCATTTGCCAGGTGACACAGTGAGCCTGTGCAGTGTGACACAGTGCTTGGCTGTGGCTCCTGGCCCACTTCCCAGCCCTAGACAGACGAGCACTCTGGCATTTCAGTTCATCTGGGTGAAGCTAATACCACCCTGAGTTGGCAGAGCCCAGCTCCCAGCCAGGAGCACATCCCTCCCCACCCAGGCGGAGGGAGGGAGGTTCCTGTCCCTGCCAGCCTTGTCCCTAGCACAGAAGAATGTGGGCGCTGCCAGAGAATGTTCTGGGGGCTGGATGGCGCCGCGAGAAAACCAGCGCATCATTAGACTATGTCCTTATGCAGTTCTTGGTTCATCCTGAATACTAACTGCTGGGGACTTTATTCCATTTTATCAGCATATCAGAAACATGTCCCCCAAAAGCCACTGTTTTCGTGAAGTGGAAAGGAAAAGGAGATTTTGCTTTCGATAGTTTTCTGTTCTTTTTTGTTTTTAGAGTTTTCTCCTTCCCTGGCCTGAAAAGCCTTTCGCCCACTGAATACCTCTCCATGCTAGGTGCCAGGGCAGCTGTCTTTGCCGGTGGTCTCCATGGCTTCCGGAATCACTCTCTGCCTTTTGTTTAAGATCACGTGGCCTAACTGGAATGGCTCTCTGATTCCCTCCTACGAGGTTTAGTGGAGATAACAATGGAAGGTCAGACTCCTCTCCACTCACGCTCTGGTGGGGTGAGTTGCGTGAGAGTTCGTTCTTTTTTAAAGTGCAGGCGGGAATCACAGCGGACATCCAGCCTGAACTGAACTGTTTCTCCCTCCCTACCTGCCTTGACGTTTTTTGTTTTTTTGAGTGGGCGTGTCTGACTTGACTGGTCTCAGATAATGATTCCTGCCCTAAGCCCTACTGGGTTCATTTACAACCCTGTCGTTGGATCTGGGTGGCACCTGAAGCCTGCATTTCCACAGCTGCCAAGGGGACCTTGATCTGAGGGACACACTCTGTGCACTGTTGGCCCAGACCGTGGTTTTCTTTCCCTCCTGGTTACACTAGAATTCAATCCCTAGCCCCAGAGATACCCAGAAGGCAGTCTGAGGGTGAATATAATCGCAATACACTAAACACTCAGATGAAGAGGTCTTTATGAAATCCATCACTGTGGGGGAAAAAAACCACACCAATTAAGATGTATATTTGGAAAAAATAACACAAGAGCTCTTTCCAGGTGATTTGATTGTGTTCGGAAACCTATCTGAGAGTTTTAAGTGCCGGGCTCCCGTTTTTCATGAGTTTCCTGGTCTGTGAACGCAGCCTGAACTCATCCTTCCACTGACTTCCACCAGGATCTCTTGTTTTCTTCTAATGCCAGCCCTGGGAGCCACCCTAACCCCAGCTAATCGCAAGCAGAGCCTCCTCTGCTTGCCTCTCAGGTGATCACTTAGAGCTAACAGATTCAAAGAAGCCAGTAGTCACCGCGGCAGCAGCGTGAGATACACAACCCCCAGCCTAGATGGATTTCTGGATGTTTTGGTAAAGGAGTGTATTACGCAGGTGATTGATTTAGGACCTTCCTTTCAACACTTGAAAGTACCTCGTGGCTTTTTGATGCAACTAATTCAGTTATTAGGGAACATCACACAGCTCGATAGTTAATTAGGCCTACACAACAAACAGGAGTCCTGTCCTCTCCTTGAGTCCTTTCAATGACAAGATAAAACTGAAACTTCTTCAAACAAAAGGAAGGGTCTGTTAGTTAAACATCCCTGATCTAAGGGCTCTAATGCCATAGTTCTGATATTTAAAATACATGTTGTCTTGAATTGGGAGATTTTCTTTTGTCCTTAATATTTTTGAGTCTGTGCTCTCTGCACAATCACCAAAAAAAAAAAAAAAAAAAAAGAGTTAACTGTTTGTATTCTCAGTCTCCTGAAGGGAAAGATACTTGGCTATTCATCTTGTGTGCATCGTCTGGAAAGCAAAACACGAGGAACACAGCAATTATATTCCCATTGTCATGTTCCCATTCCTATTCTGTAAATAAATGCTGCCCAGCCTTGACTAAGAGCGTTGAAGTCAGAGGCATTTCAACTAATGGATTACATTCAGAACCAATTAAATTGATGGCATAAGTATGGCTTGCATCTGATTTTTTTTCCCCAAGATTAAAAGTAACTGATATTTAAAGAGAACCGGGAATAATGTTTCCTTTATGTGCATTGCTACAGTTGAGTCTCCCAACAAACATGAATCTGGTACCCATCAGAGGACACTGGAGCTCTGTCTGTAACCATCTTCACCAAGATGGCATGGGAGTTAAGATTGAACATAAGCAATCATCACAATAGAAGTCTATGAAGCCATTACCAACCTCACTACCCCCCCCCCAGTATGGTGGATCATGCTCAACAAATATATTTTCAATAAAAGAATCAGTGTGCCTGCCTTTCGAGCTCTTATTATTGTCCTCTGATATAATGTGGATTTGAGGCAGGAATGGGGGCACATGCCTGTAATTCTAGCACTTGGGAGGTATAAGAAAAGATCAGTGAGTTCGAGTCCAGCTTCGGCCATATAGTAAATTAGGTGCCAACCTGGGATGCGTGAAACCCTATCTCAGAATAACATCTACAACAAAGTAAAACCTCCCTGCCCAAATGACTGACCTGGGGCAGTTGTCTGAATCGGAGCGAAGGGGCTTTGGGACCAGCAAATGTGATACAGCCTCGACTAGCCTCTACCAGACAGCAGGCAAGGACCACCCCACCTTTGACTGAGCGCCTGTATGAAGTATGTGCAGAAGTCTGTGACTCAGCCTCCCAAACAGAGACGGGACAGAGGTAGGCAAGGACTTTGCCATCCCCAGTAGTGATTCAAAGTTATCCGTGGGGCTCTGGATATCCCCAGACCCTGGCATCTCATTGATCGACTAAACACAGCCAGTAAAATTGCTGACACATGATAAGACACTGACTGCAGTGAAATGCTCATTGGTCAAATCAATAGGAACCTAATTGAAAGCTTCAGAGTCAATACTCTTCTACCTATCTGCTCGCCGTAGACCTTCCTTACCCATGTTAGTAAATGTGTGACTTCTGTTGTAGAGGATAACCACAGGGGTTATTAAACTGCCATAATTGCAAGGCACTTTATAATCATACATAATAAGGCTCCGTAATCAACACAGTCTCCTTAGTTGATGTGATTTTAATTTATAAAATGTCTCATTGATACATCCAAATGCTGTGGCAAATTAATACATAATCATTTTCCCACAGACGCGGCTACGTTTTAAGTACTATCAGAGAAAGCATCTCTTTAAATAAGTTAAACACATCAACAGTGTCTGCCCCTGCTCTCTGGTAAAGCTGTGGCCTTTGTAAATCAGCGTCCTTACAGCTTCGACACACTGCCGATCACTGCTGCAATCTCCATTTTAAATGCTCAGTTGAGAAAAAGAGGACTAACCCTGCTGTGGTGTTTGGGGTATGTGTTCATATGCGCGTTTGCGTGGGGACATGAGATCAAAGCCACGCTAAGAAGCATCCTGTGTGATCAAGCTGGAGACTGTAGTCTTATCATAACCAGACTGGTTTTGTGCTGTCCCTCAGATGCTTCACTGGTGACCGAGCTGTTAACTGTCTAACATCGCGTCAGCCGTAAGACAAGGACCAGACGTCCATTTTCACGGCTGACATGTAAGATAAGCCACACGCACGCTCTGAGCCAAAAGCTAGGGAGCCAAGAAGTTGACTCCGGCTTTTTGACTGCAATGTTGGTTAAATGTAGTTAGTCTTCTAAACCATCTGAACGTGTGCGTGTGTGTGTATCTGAGCGTGAAGGCAAGGGGAGAGATACAAACAGAGGCCGAGACTCCAGACACAAGAGATGAGACTTCTCTGTCCACCAGTTGGCGTACTCATTCAGCAAGTACTCCCTTGGTGTCCGTGTGTGCTCCTTAGGAGGTGTGAACAGACAAGAGAGGAAGGGTTGCCACCTTTCCTGGTTCCCATCCTCCTTTCCTGCCACCTCTTTTCCCGCTACATTTTCTGATAGAAGCTGTGTGGCTGCTCTAAGAGCTACAGCTCACAACGGATCAGGGAGGAAGAACAGGTGTACGTAAAGGAATTCACCTGTCATCTTCCGGTACAGTAGTAACATTAAGGGCAAGTTTATGTCTTTATTTCCATGTCCCTTGCTCTCCTTTTTCTTTGTGTATTTTCTCTCTCATTTGTCTCCTCTGTTATACTAAACAATGTCATGTCTACCTTCATTTTATATAAACGTACATGATTTTATGTGGCTACATAAAAATCTAGGAAGCATCAATGAGAGAGAAAGAAAGCTACGATATTTTTCTTTCTGAGACTGACTTAGTTTGCTTAATAAGATTATAGATCACATTTCTTTATCCGTTCCGCTGTTGTTGGACACACTTAGGTGTTACGGGTATGCTGCAATGGATATTTATGTGTAAGTATCTCTCCGGTATGTTGACTTAGAGTCCTCCCAACAAATTCCCAGGAGTGGTACAGCCAGATCATATGATAGATTTATTTTTAGTGTTTTGAGACACCTCCATACTGATTTCCACTGAGGCTCGCCTAGTTTGCATTCCTACCAGTAGTACATAAGTTAGCAATTCTCGACCTGTGAGTCAAGAGCCCTTTGGGGGTCGCATATCAGGTGTCCTGCATCTCAGATATTTAATTATGACTCATAGCAGTAGCAGAATTGCAGTTATGAAGTAGAAAACAAAATAATTTTATGATTGAGGGTCACCATAACATGAGGAACTGTATTAAAGGGTTGCAGCATTAGGAAGGTTGAGAACCATTGATATAAGGGTTTCCTTTCGTCCACAGCCACAGCCATTCCCATGCCAGGATTTATTGCTGTTTGCTGTCTTCAGAAGCATTCTGGCGGGGTTAAGGTAGAATCTTGATGGAATTGTGATTAGCATTTCTCTGGTGTCTGACCAAGTTTATTGTCCTGTGTTTATTGGCTTTTCATATTTCATAATTTGTGAATTGTCTGTTTTACTAGTTATTTATTGATTTGGTCATTTGTGAGTTTTGTTGTTGTTGTATAGTTTTCTTTTAAATTAACTTTTGTTGTTTCTATGCTAGAGGTAGACTCCATGGCTTTATCCATGTGAGGCATGCATTCTACCACTGAGCTTCATCTTCAGCCCTCCCCTACCCTGACAGCCTCCCACCAAACCATCGCAAACACGAATACATTAATATGTGTGAAAATTGTCAACAGGCTGTGACTCGGCTGCATGATAAGCTACCTAGTTTCAGCCAGAGTGCCACCATTAAACCTTGTGTCTACTGCAAAGCCCTGTTGTACCAAGTACTACAGGTGAAATGGGCTCACTTACCCTGAACCCAGTTAAGACTTATTGCCTTACATGCAAACCCTAGGACAAATCCAGAGAAAAGAGGCTTTCTCCCTCTAAGACTCAAGAATGAGATTCTAGCCCAGGTGTAACTTCCTGGTTCAAAGCAATAACCCACATTCTGAGTAGACACTGGAGGGTATTTAGAGTTAGCCTCGCCGGCAGAACTAATCAATTCAGTAACGCCATTTGAGGGCTGGGGTGCTTTAGGGTTAGCCTCACTAGTGGAGGTAGTCAATTCAATAATGCCATTTGAGGGAAGAAGCGTTTTTAAAGGTGCAGAGATTAAGAGAAGTGTCAGTCCAGGATTTCCACAAGGCAGGATAAGAGCAGGGTATCCAAGAGGAGTCCGGGTGAGGGTCTATTATTGGTAGCGTAGCAGAAGCCAGTGGCCTCGAACCAGACTGATAAAAACTGCGGTGAACACTTCAAGTAAAGATGTGTGGACTAAAGGGTGTGACTGTGTGTGCTAAGACATGCTACAGCTTCCCAGACTAAAGGGTGTATGTGTGGATGTATGTACTGTGACACACTACAGCTTCCCGGACTAAATGGTGTGTGTGTGACTGTGTGCTGAGACACGCTACCACTTCCCGGACTAAAGGGTGTACGTGTGACTGTGTACTGAGACACGCTACAGCTTCCACAACAAGATTTTTTTGTTTTGCTTTTGTCTTTTTAAAAAAATCATTTTATATTGGGGCAGGGAGGTTGCAAGGACAGAGGATGGTAACAAAGGGACAGGGAGATGAGTGGAATTGGGGGCGCATGATGTGACGTCCACAAAGACTCAATAAAGATTAAAAAAAAATAACTTCTTTGAAGTCCTGAAAGAATTTGAAAGAAGAAAGACAAAGAAAACGCACTAATACAGGGAGATGGAGTGAGCCAAATTAAAAGGTGGGTTGGCATTCTCTAAGGGGCTGGTAGGTGGAAGAAGTGTGGACGGAGTGAAGGGAGGGGCACAGGGTGGCAAATTGAAGGCAAGTGGTTACAAAACCGCAGCTATGGAAACTGGAAAGGTGTGATTGCACCAGATTGCACGAGAGCCGGAACTGAGGCTGCTGGGTCCGGCCTTGTGTCACGGAGCTTAGCTCGGTGCTCAGAGCCTTCCGCACGCTGTTCATATTTGACCACAGGCTGTTCAGTACGGCCAGTGGGTAGGTGTGGTGTGTGCAGACAATCTCAATAAATCTGAGAAATGAGCAGGATCCTGCCGACCCCTAGAGACAGGCCAGGACTTGAGTTTTTGAGTCGATAGATGGAAAGCAGAGAATGAGAGAGGAAGAACATGAAGTTAGTTGGGTAAGGAGATGGAAGGACCTAAGAGAAGTTGGGACAGGGAATGACTATGACCAAAATAGTTTGTACGATAAAAAAATGTAATACAAATCTTTGAGAGAAAACAATAAACATGTGAATAGCATGGCCACACTTGTTTTTCAAAAAAAAAAAAAAAACCCACTGAGAAGGACGGGTTGAAACAGGAACCAGAGAAGAAACTTGACACATGAATCAAGGAAAGGCACTAAGCAAATGTAATTTCTTAAAACGTGAAGATTAAAGGGAGAGAGATGAATTTTAGACAGGATGAGAAGCAGGGTCATCTCTTGGTGAACAATAGACATAGGGCGAGCAAACGAAAAACAGCTGTGGCTCTTGCGTGCCTGTCTGGTAGCATCGCGCATCCACCGCACTCACAAAGGCCCAGAAGACAGAAGCAAGTTCCACTTTAAATGTCTTGAGACTCTGGGAACATGCAAGAGCTGTGGCCCACAGGCTTGTCAGAGCTCCAGGCCTGGAATTCAAGCCTTGGTCACAATGTCTAACCTCCAGCATCATATCCACAGGTGCTTCTCAGTGTTGATTGACGTTCAAAGGAGGTTAAAGTCCGGCTTATGATCCTGCTTAGTCATTCACTCCACAGATATTCCCCTGCCTCCTCCACATCCCCACTCATCTAAAAGGAATGTCAGTTCAACAGTTCCGAAACTAAGTTCCTCATCATCGCTAAAAACCTCATCCTGCAACTTTCCCTCATCTGGCTGGATGGCAGCCACAACTTTCTAATTGCTGGGGCCAAATCTTGAAGTCTGGGCCCCGCATGGCTCTGTCTCCTGTACTCCATCCAAATCTAGCCTTCCAGTAAATCCTGTTGGCTCTGCCCTCAAGGGACAGCTCAATTCTGCTGCCTTTCACCTCTTCCACCACTGCCTCCCTAGCCCAAGCCACCATCACCTTTTACTCGGTTTATAGCAGTTGTTTCTAACCAGTTTTTCCACACCTATCTTCACCACACACACATACACGCATATACACACACAAACACATACACACACAAACACATAAACTTACATACACACTCTCACACACATACACACACACAAACACATACACTTACATACACACTCTCACACATATACACATACACAACACACACCAACAGACACACTTACATACATGCACACTCACACACACAAACGCACACTTATACACACACATATATATAAACATACACTTACATGTACACACATATATACACATACACATAGTATATACATATACTATATGCATAGTGTGTATACACATACACACACTAACACACACATACGTATACTCACAAATACACACATATGCACATATATACACAAACACACACTTATATACACACTCACACATACACACACATCTTTCCTCAATATAGCAAGCAGAAATGCATTATTATGACATAATACCTGACCTCATCTTTCCTATCATTTTCAAAGCTTCTGGTGTAGCTCGAGAGAGCTCTCTTTCTCCTCCCTGTTATTCTGGCACATGCTGACCCATGGCTCTGGATTCCACCAACTGGTAAAAGCTCCATCCTTCACCACTTCAGATTCTTCCTTAAATTTTACCCTCTCAAACCATGGGGGCATTTTAAACTCCTTACTTAGTTCACAATCCATTTCTCTGATTTTTTTCCTCCAATAGATACCACAATAAAACTATATAGATCACTTGTGTGATAATTGTTTCTCTGGTTTTTTTTTTCCTCCACTAAAATACAAGACCTGTAGAAAGGAGGAATATTTTTTTGAGATAGGGTCTCATGGAATCCAGACTTCTGACCCTCACCCTGCCTTCAACTCCTTCATCTACCAAGTGCTAGGATTACAGATGCTCATGGCTACACCCATGTTTATGTGCTGGAGATGGAACCTAGGGCTTTCTGAATGCCAGGGAAGCCTTCCACCAGCTGAGCTACATCCCAGCCCAAGAGAAGAATTTTTATTTTAAGAAATGATGTATTGCTAGCATGTCTAATAGCACTAGAATATTCTAGTCTGTGGGTAGAATAATATCTCATATTTTATCCCAATTATTCCATGTGCACAGGGAGAGACAGTTAAAAGGATGGAGGAAAGTTGTGTGTGTGGAGTGTTATCAATTATGCATAAAATTTATACAGTGCGTGTCTCTGCCCTCTTTGCAGGGGCATATTGCTAGAAATACGCCACATTCTGGGGAGGAGTGAGTTGCTCACCTTGCAAGCATAAGGACCTGAATTTCATTCCCAGAACCTATGTCTAATAGGTTAGGCATGTTGGCAAACACATTTTCAATAGTAGGGAGGCAGGGACAGGTGGGTCCCTGAGACTAGATCAGCAGATACAATTTCGTAACAAAGTTTGTGCTAAGTTCCATCTATATAAATAAGCTGTATCGTGCCTGAAGGGCAACACATAAGTTGTCCTCTGTCCTTCACACGCACGTGTGCACGTGTGTACACACGCACACCCACACACCCCTGTACATTCACAGTCGCCTGCACACACACTCTCTCTCACACACACACACACACCTGTACATTCACACGCACCTGCACACACTCACAAACACATATACCTGTACATACACACCTGCACACACACACACAAAGGGAAAAAAGTTAAGTGGTAAGTGCATGCTGGAGTTCTTTACCACACTCTACGGCATTCTTTGAACTTTTTTGTACCTAGGTTAATAAAAGAGTTAAGTGACACTACCGGTTCTACACTGCCACAAGTTAAGGTGTTCTCCAGACACAGCGTGGAAGTGTAAGATGACATGTACCATCAAGCTAGATAAACACTGCTTTGTCTTCTAATCCTTCACCGTGCACTTGTTTTGTTGGATGAGTTTGTCGATAGTAAGCACTCTGTAGTGCAAATATGCTTAAAACCTCAGCCTGGCATGGGGGCCCAAGCCTTTAATCTGGACACTTTGGAGGCAGAGGCAAACAGCTGGCTATGAATCCAAGTCAACCTGGGCTTTGCAGCAAGTTACAAAGCAGCCCAGGCTACAGTGTGTCAAGAAAACAAAGACTGAGATACTTATAATTGAAAATGTTCTTTCCACTCTAGGCTTTATGCCATGACCATCTCCATGGTCACCTGGGATCTTTGCATTCCTTATCATCTTTCTCTCATCTTTAGTCTTTAAAACTGAGATGTGGTAGCAATAGGAGGAATACAAGGGGGTGCATCTCTGGCTTGAGCATCGTCTCAGTCTACCTGTTAGGTGGGATGCAGTAATAAATAAACCCTAGCTGGCTGGAGGAAGATGCCTCCAGCCAAGGCTGAGGTTTAATCTCTACAGTTCATTAGGGAAGAGAAAGAAGGGAAGAAATGATCCTGGGGTACCAAACCTAGGCTGGCAGAAGGAGGAAAATGCAACTTGCCTTTTGAATGCATCCTGCCTACACAAAGTCAGACTTCTGAACCCACAATTGTCTTAACTGGCTTTGGCAATGTGCGACCACGTTTGTACTTCATTCTCAGGACGCTGCACTTTGGAAAGATGTCCTTGGAAGGCCAGACTTCCAGTCCCGGCTCTGTCACTTCCCGGGTGCTGCCTACCCTCTTGCCTCACCAGACAAAAGAGGGGGAATTCCTCCAATGCTACAGGCTTCCTGAGGATAAGATGCAAAAGGAAAGAGCATAAAAAATTTTAAAAGTACCAGTTCCACAAGCCATCAGCACAGTTCTCTGAGCCACGAAGAACACAGTGGTTAAGCTTAAGCCAACTTAACTGGGGAACGAGACAAACACAAGTGTTTTTCTGAATTAAAATTAACTAGGCTTTTAAAAATATATTCTTCAGATCTTATAAAAGTTTCTCTCTGCTTTGTACTGTGACAAACAATATACCAGATGCAGAGTTGCCTCGGGGACCTTGGCAGGAACATATTTAGAATCTAGTAAGGAAGAAGAGAAATGAGATTTGAGGATAATAAAGCAAATCAATATGTAATGAAGGTGATAAGACCATGTGAACCCAATGCAACTGATGCTCTGAGAGGGAGAATTAGTGGCTGAGGGATGGGCAAGAGGAAGGCCTTGAACAAGGGTAAACTGTGACAGATGGGGAGGAGAGGGAGGATATGCCACGCAGGCCCAGAGGGAAGAGGACACCGGCAGGACCTGAGCAACAATGAGGAACACAGTTAGCTTGGAACACAGAACAATTAGGGGCACAGCAGGAGACAGTCAGATCATAAAGGGCACAGATGTCACATTAAGGAGCCAGGTCTTTTCCTGGGGACAGTGAGCAGGAGTAGGGCAGGAAAAAGAGAAGCCAGCTCACAGAATTAAGATCAGCTGGCCATCAGCTGGCCAAGAAGGGAGCTCCTGGGCCAACACAGAAACAGCAGCGTTCCAGTGAAGCTCATCGATTTCCAGTTGCTCATTACAATGAGAGAGCAGCATTCTGTGAAAAAAAAATATCGCAAGCATATCCCTCTGAAGAAATCAATTTTGACTCAAGCATGGAAGAGATCGCCTCTTTCCTGAGTTTCAACACATGTCTCATAGTTAAATGTTAAGTTTCCAAGAAAGGAAAGTCTCCAGTAGGAAAGAGAAGCAGCCAGAGCTTAGGTGGACAGTTGAAGTGGCCGCCTCGAAACCCTCTGAGGACCACAGGTGCCTTTGATACGGTCCACAGAGCAAAGTCTCCTGGGAAATTTCACAGGCAATTTTTTTTAGAGATTTTTCAAACCCTAACCTAAACAGGTATGTATAACTCAAGTCCACAGGCTGCATACCTGAGAAGACACCTGTAAACAGGACCCAACCTGTTTGTTGATGACAGTGCCTTGTTACCATGTCAAAAGTCTCATCACACCAGGCCCTATCCAATAAGCCTCAGATACTCAAAATCTCTGAATTGGGGGTGGGGTTTCCAGAAACCTCTCAGAAGTAGCACACAGAAACCCCAGAATTATAGACGTCGGAATCGCCTACCCGTGATTCCTCTTGAGGCATCTTAAAGGAGCTACCTGGGAGGTTCCCTCTGGTGGATCAGGGTTTGAGAAGCAGGGCTCAGAAGTGTGGATTTTTGCTTAACCAGAGTTATTCTGATGAGAGATCATGACCTGACGCCACGTAGCTATTTTCTTTCAAGCCACAGCTATTGCCCTCCTTGGCAAGTAGCCAAGGTGCTCCCAGGGGTCACTGTAGTACGGACCACATAGGAGAAAGCACTTGAACCTGACCTTCAGGGGTGAAAGCATCTACATCACTCGGCTCACTCTGTCCTTCACCCACCATGGCCACCAAGCCTCTTGGAAGATACCCATTCCTTCCTTCAGCCTTTGCCAGCCCAAACCTTTCCTGCTATCTTGTTTTAGCTCATCATCTTTAGAGCTCATTTCTAGGACCTAGTACTAAGCCTGCTCCCTCAAAGGCTTCCTCTTGAGACTGGGGCATGCTGGTTGCTAACCAATGTGTTCTCATGATTTGCAGAGAGTCTACATAGAAAGCCCTACACTTCAGCAATCAGCGGGTTTCTTGGCTGAACCTTGACTTCCATGCGTCTCGATTCTTCAAGCCAACCTTTCGAGAGATTGACCACCAGAAGGTGGTCTTCCGTTTCAGGCCCCTGAAGGTAGCATTCTTATTTCAGGAAATAATGTATGGCAAAGTCAATTTCTTGTTTACCTCCAGGCAGTCTTGACCTACAGGGAAGATCTTTTCCAGTGAGCTCTAGAATAAATCTCTCCTTTCTTAATTCCTTCGCCCTTCACACCTCATCCTTTTATCAGTTCTAGGTACAACAAGACCCAATCCAACAAACCATAAAGCATCAAAATTGACATTTCGAATATTGACCACTGAACAAACTCTTGTTTCTATGGTCAGCTCACTACAGGTAGCCAGGAAGAGATTGGCCAGGCAGTGAATGAATTCACCCTTTAGAACCAAATAGGAAGATGAATGTTTTGGCTGCATTGCAAGGGCACAGCAGGGCAGCCGGCTGGGTGGTAGCTAGAAGCCCACCTGCGGTGTAAGGATGTGTGGGGGCTTTCCATTTGGGAGAGGGAATTGCTTAGTTACAGTGAGGCTCTTTATGCATATTTTCTAAGCACATGAATCAAGGCATGTGAATGAATAGTCCAGAGGTCAGTGTGCAGCTTGGAGGAGTTAGCGCCAAGTGCTTGTGCACGGAATCTCCAGCTAGCAAAGGTCGTCGCAGAAGACCTCGGAAACTGAGCTGGGGGAATGAGGGCAGTCCTGGCTGGTCACAGTGCAGCGCTGAGCAAGGGCTCAGGTCACAGGTCTGAGAAGTGCACCCTGTGATATCAGGCTGTGGCCCTCTGCGGCTAACAGTTCGGGATCTTTAGACCAATCTTGTAAAAGCTCCCTGATGGGAGACTGAACCTATTGTCTGCCTGTTCTCTCTCTCTCTCTCTCTCTTTCTCTCTCTCTCTCTCTCTCTCTCTCTCTCTCTGTCTGTCTCTCTTTCCTCTTTCTTCCCCTATCTTGCTCTCTCATTTTTGATCTCTTGTTCTTGCTCTTTTGCTCTCACTCTCTCACTCTCTTGCTCTCTCTCTCTCACACTCTCGCTCTTGCTTGCTCTCTTGCTCTATTTTTTGAGATTATAACTAAATCTCTCCCTTCCCTTTCCTCTCTCCAAACCCTCCCGTGTACCCCTCCTTGCTCTCAAATTTAGGTCCTCTTTTTTCATTAGTTGTTATTACATGTATATATGTGTATGTATAAGCTGCTGCATATAACCTGCTCAGTCTGAATGCTGTTATTTGTATGTTTTGAGGCTGATCATTGGCTATTTGAGAGCAAACAACCGTTGGGTTTGTTCTCCCCCGGGGAAGACCATAAAAGAACTGCTTTTAGCATTGTTTTGTAGTTGCCTCTAGACCTTTGTGTAGGTTGAGTCCCCATGGGCTTTTTCTGTCCACCTTGGCATGCCTGTTGGTGTCCTTCTTCAACTCATGTTTATGCAGTCATGTAGGGAGACATGCGTGTAGTTTCTTCTCTGCGTTCCCAGGGCTGGAAATCTAGACCTCAGATATGTTAGCCAGCTACACCACCCCTGAGCTATCCTTCTCTCCCCTTGAGGTGTGACTTTTCCTGGGAAGATACAAGCAAGTATTTATTTACATCCCTGCAGAGGGCATCTACAATTGATCAAAGAGACAGTTCCGTGCATGTCTAACTTGGGAAACCAGTGAGGAGATTGGATTTACTTATACTCAGCGTGAGTGAGGGTTACATACAGGAACATGAGTGACTCAGAGACACCTGTGTGAACAAAAAGCCTACCCCAGCACAGGTAGCAGCAGCCTCACAGCGCACAGAAACTGCGCCCATGCAGCTCCTTGCAGGCGCAACTTGCAGGCAGCTCAGCCAGAAAGGGTGTCCTCCTCCTTTGTGTCGGGTGACTCTCGTGGCTTTCTGAGCTCCCTGGTATTCCTCCTTCACTCCCTGAGCCCGGTGAGCCTCCCTCCTTTCTCCAGAGAGCGATCCTTCATTCCGAGGAAGTAACCAAGTGACGGTCTCCCGTTTCCTAGATTTATGTTTGTTTTTTGTTTTAAACAGACTGATGACATTGTTTGGCAACATCTGCTTCGCTCAGAATAAAAGGAAAGGGGACGTTTCAGAAGCCTGAGCCAAGGACAGCTGCTGTAAGGCCAGGATGCTAAACCACCTTTCCCCAAACTCTTTCAGGTTCACAGCCACCTTAGAAGTACCTAATGCTCGCCCTTCACCCTTTCTAGAAAATTTCCTATTATTCTTTTCTTGGCATGGTTAAAAAAAAAAGTAATTAAACTCTCTCTCTCGCTTTCTCTCTCTCTCTTGCTCTCTCTCTCTTCCCCACTACCCCCCCCCGTGTGTGTAATAGACACAATCCTGTCTTAAAAGGTTGTGTACATCGGGTAGTCTAGGATGCAAAGCTCTTAGCTCAGAACAAGCGTTCACTGGTCCATTCCCATGCTCAGCCTTGTTATCATTGGTTAGTTGGTTTAAACAGCGAGGTACTACGCAGCCCTTAAAGAATTCATCCCTGAATGTACGCCCATACCCAGTGCCCCAGAGCACAGTTTCACGATAAGAATCCAGATGGTCAAGAGCAATTTTGTTAACCACCCAGCACCTCAGTTTCTTCATCCTTAAAACAGAATGACCTCCAAAGCTCCCTCCAGCTTTTACCTCCACTGGCTTCAGGTTAGACATAAACCAACTGGCCCTCCTACGTTATGCAATGCAACAAGTGTTGCTGCAGGGATTTCTTAGGCTGTAATAAACACACACACACACACACACACACACCTTGCCTATTTAGAATCTCTAGCTTAGCCATTCGAGGCCCCGCCCTCAACACACCAAGCAGCAGCTGCCCCATTCCAGCCTTGCCATAAAGAAAGTCTGCCAAACATTAGCTCCACCCCTGGAGGGTATTTAAGGTCTGACCCACAGCCTTCCTCTCGTGGTTCGTGGTTCTCTATTGTAGATTTCTCTCCTTCCATCCAGGAATGCTTTGCTCAGATTAAACCTGGCCTTATTAATTCTTAATTTTTCTGGGCTTGATTGGCTGCATCAACAAAGAGGCTTCATACCAGGGTACAGAAACCTTTCACAGCCCAGGGGCATTCAGAAGAGGGGGACGTATTCAAGGATAAACAGAGTGGGGCGTAAGTGGTACAACCAGGTAGAGAGAGTTACAACCAAATACAGCCCGATAATGCCAAGTTACAACCAAAGGGAGGAGGGACTTGTAGCAACAAAAGCAACACCAGCAAGAGTTGTAAAGGGCACGATCTACGATGCACGAGAAGATGTCACTCCCCAAGGTTTTTAATAATTGTGCTTCTGCTAGAAGATTCATAATTACAAACATGAACAACCCCCAGCATATATCATTTCTAAAGATAGAGGCTATAATTCTGTTCCAGATGAAGAACCAAAGAATATCCCCCACCGGTTGGCAAGTGATGGGCAGTAAACACTAGACAATTAGGGTGATGCGTCAGCAAAATTAGTATCCTGTGTACAGATGTTGGGTCCATCCGCCAGAAAGAGAAATTGAGCCACAGAAGATGCTACAGGAAGCCACACTACACAAAGATAAATGGAGAGGTTATATTTGTAGAATATTTGACAGACAGTTGTCACTTTTGTCCTTGCTGGGCTGATGCTGAACAGCCATGGAAGATGACTTCATTCCATAACAACGGCCAGGGAAACTCTTCTAAGTGGAGGGATACAGCTGGTGAAAACATGAAATCCTCCATGTTGAATTTCTGGTTTTCAAATAAATGTGTCTGTGGCTTGTAACATCCATTAGTTATAAAAACGTTATAGGTGAGTCAGGTCCGTTTGTGAATGAGTCAGCCCGAGTTATCTTTGACCCTTTCTGACACTTACATCCCACGTAATCTCCACCAAGATAATGTTGCTGGTTCTGCCAACAGTGACTCCAAACTGCTTCTCAGGGCTCCACTACCACCCTGGACCACAACAACCGTTGCAGCTCCAACTGGGGTTAGCCCTGAGCTGCCAAATCGAATTCCTGTGCTTTCCTTCGCCCACCCAGCATCTGCTGCCTAGGCTGTCTCCTGATTGGCAGTTCTCGCTGCTCTGCCCCAGGGCCTTCAGTAGTTCCCCAGTGCTGTACACTGTTCCAGAACCTGCCTAGGGCTGCCTGCTTCCCTCTTAGTTCCTGCCTTGCTGGCCTCCTCTCTTCGCTCAGTCTCCCAGTCAAGCTCTAGACAGACAGTTTGCCCGCGCAGTTTCCCCACCAGCAAAGCTCTTCCCCAATTATGCAGAGCACACATTTTCATCCCTGTGAAACCTGACTGTCCTATTAAAATGATAATCAGCTACTCCCATCTTTGACCCTAATCCTGTAGGATCCTTCATTTTGCTCTGTGTCTCTCCTTCTGACCCACTCATTCAGGTTTTTTTTTATTTATTATATATGCGTAGGTGTATATTTGTTTGGGTAGTTTTTCGATTGTTGTTGTTGTTGTTGTTGTTGTTATTGTCTGTTTTCCCCCACAGAGAGCAAAGGAATCAAACCCAGAGCCATCAGCATGCTAGGCAAGTACCCTACCCCTGAGGGACATCCAGGCTAGACTGGAACCTGCAGTCTGTCTGTCTGTCTGTCTCAAGTCCCGCCATCCCCACCCCCACCCCGCTACTGCAATTCCAGCTGTGCGTCACCACAACTGGTTGCGATTCATTTTGTTTATTACTTGCCTTGGTAAATCTTCCTTCTAGAAGATAGTGACCCCAGGGAATTTGGGTTCCCCACCAGGGCTGTCAGTCTCATATGTAAAAGGGTTTAAGGGTGGACTAAAATGGAAGCTCGAGGGAATTTTCATTAGCGTTTAAAAGAACAGCTTCAGGACCAGCAAGTGATAAATTTCAGCCATTTCCTAGACGAGAAGAATGGAGTGGGGGGTGGGGGGAGAAAAACCATGCCACCTGAATTAGGCCCTCAGGGGCCAGTCACATAGCAAAAAGCAGCCGTGTAACTGGGACCCCTAGAAGAAGAGTAAGGAAGCCAAAGTATTAAGGAAAAGCATGATCTCGACTTCTGTCCATGATCTTGACTTCTGTCAGCATCCAAGGGAGAGACAGAGGAGGGGGGACCTTTCTAAGACAGGGCTTGGAAAGACTTGCAGTCCCCGCAAAACCTCGTGGCAGCTCACAAGGATTAGGCTAGAGAGTGGGAATTCTTGGAAGAAAAGAATATTATCTCATTAAAGGGTTGATTACCCCTCCTCTCATTCCAGCATAGCTTAAGGTGGGTCTCCCTTCCTAAGAGGTGGTTTCTTGGCCAGATGATTGATCTACCCAACTGGATTATCTTAAGGGAGGAGACAAGGGCATGTCTCCACCCAGAGACACACACCACTCTACTGTAGCGAGAGGGAACTCTTTGCCCATGCGATGCCGCAAATGCCTCCAGCAGTACTTGGTACTTAGCAAACATCTCTAGCTACATGTCGGGAAGAATTGCAAAAAGATCCCACTCCAACAAGCTACAGCGAAAGGAATAGAATTCCAAAGGTAGGATGTTAGGGAGTGAGTTCTGCACCCCACAGTTCTAGGCCCATGGCTTCATCAGGAATTACCAGATGTCTGAAAGAAAAAAAAAATCTGTAAGAGCAGCTAGGAAGATTGAAGAAGGATCTCTGAGTCTCTTACTTGATTGAAGACACTGCCTAGAAGCGCCATCAAACCTCTGCTGCCTTATTGAGCCCAAATTGAACCAGTCTTTGTTGCCCAGGAAATGGCGCGTCGTCCTTTCTGTCGCAGGGAAGAGGGATAGAAAAGACACCGTTGACCTTAGCTACATTCATCAGAGTCACTTCACCTGCAAGATTGCCTCACAGTGGGGGAGGGAGATAATAGAGACAAACCCCAGTGTCCCCTCTTCAGCATGAGCCGGGTGAGACAGGCTGGCCAAAAGGAATGGGGCGGCGCGGGGGGGGGGGGGGACGGACGGTTCAAGAACTGAAGCTGCAAGGTTGAAAGCATCGTAATGATTTTGCTGGTGGCGGAGGCCTGAATTTAGAAGCACTTGAGCTCCGTGATTTATTGGCCTGGCCGAGGCGCGGTGGAAGCGTTGATGTGGATTGCGCAATTGGCCAGCTCCAGCGTGGTAGTCTCACACCGTCCCCACTGATCCATATTCACAGAGCAAATATATTCTTATTTATAGGAGTGCCTGCAGAACAAATTTGTTATTGATTCCTGTTCCACTCAAAAGCAAATACAACAAAATGTCGCGTATTCTTGCAGTTCATAGATGGAGCAGGGTGGGAGAGTGGGGGCTGGACTACGGAAGCCTTGCGTGTTCTGTTTGTTAAATGTGCGGCGTGGGGTAGATGGGGTCGTAGGCACCGAAGAATCTGACATTCCTCATTCCGCTGTGTTTTGCCTTTGCCTAAAGGACACGCGGAGAGACCTAGCACCCCTGCAGATTTCCAGTCAGTAAGCCCTCAGCCCGAGACTGCCTTGAGTCTGCCTCCGCTGTCGAAAAAGCAACAGAGGATGGGAAAGCCCAGTCAAATTAGAGAGATACGGGAGATTCCTGAGAGAGGGATGATGAAGAAGAAGAGATTTTTCAGGCCAATTTGTGCACACACGCTCAGGCCAGCAGCAGACAGATTGATAGCCCCTCTCTGCTCACACTGAAGGGAAGACATCAAGGAATTAAGCTGTGACCAGGTATTTCCCCACACAAGTAATGCTTGGGCGTGTTGTTCTTAAACCCGTATAGCAAAGGAAGAGCCTCACTTATAGTTTCATGAGTGTGCGCATGTGTGTGCGTGCATGTGTGCGTGTGTGTGTGTTTATGACTGAGTAAGTGTGCCAGTGTATACATGTGCGTGTATGTATATGTACGTGGAGGATAAAGGACAACCTCCAGTGTTGGTCCTCCTCAGGTGCGGTCCATCAGTTAAAAAAGAAAAACAAAACAAAGCAGGGCCTCTTAGTGGCCTGTAACCCACCGAGCAGACTGGGACTGGCCAGTGAGCCCCAGGGTTCTATCTCTCTCCACCTCCCAAGCACTGAGATTAGAGACAGGCACCTGAATACCCTGGCTTTGAGAAAATGTGGATTCTGGGGATTCACTTCAGTTCCTTGTACCCTGAAGGTAAACACCTCCTTAAGACATCTCCCAAACCCTGGTGACAACTTCTTAAGTGACTTGCTGTATTTCTAAGATTGTACATAAACACAGTGTATCCACAGTTTGGGTGTGGTGTGTGGAGCAGTGCCTCCGAGGATGTCTACATCCTAGTCCAAGCAATTTGTGAGCGTGTTGCATGAGATAGCGAGGGAAAACTAAGGCTGCAGAGGGAAATGAAGACCCACCAACTTTTAAGACTACTCTTAAAATAAGGGGTTTTTTTCTTAAGTTGTGATTTACCCCAGGGGGGTCCAGTATAGCCACAAAAATTTCCTTAAAAATGAGAGAGGAAGTAGGGGCCAGGCAGGTAAGTTAGCAATGAAAGGTGCTGTTGCCAACCCTGGGGACCTGACATGGATCTCCAAGACCTATAAGATGTCCTCTGACCCCCACATTCATGCTATGTCACATACCTGTATACACACACACACACACACACACACACACACACACACACACACACACACACCAGCATACACATACACCAAAGAACCAAAGGGATGGCAGTATGAAAATAACTCAGGTTTTGAAGATGAAAGATGTAGGTCCTTAGCTATGGAAGGCAGGCAGCCTCTAAAGAGTGCGGGGATGTGGCTTCTCATTTTCGAATTTCTGGAATAGTATGAGCCCCACTTCCACCTTGATCTTTGCCCAGTGAGGTCTGGGTCAGCTTTCTGATAGACAGAACTGCAAGATTAAAATTGGAAGGTTTTGAGCCGTTGAGCTGTGGCAATTTGTTGCAATTGCTACAGACAATTAAAACAGTTATCATTTTATAGAATCACGCCGTGCAAGTGGAACATCCTCAGATGCGTAAGGAAGTAAATTCAAGGCTGAATCCAACCCACCTCATAGAAGCGTATTTCAGAAATTGAGCTTTCTGTGTAAGGTCACTTCTTGAAATTGCTGTGTACTAGACAGTGGTCACAAGCCAGAGGGTCGCCCAGCAGCCTGTGCAATTTTAAGAGCTGTGTTTGCTTTTCAGATGTAGCCAGGTTCTTATTTCTGTTATCGCTCTTCACCTGGCCATAAATAATTTTTTTTTAAAAAAATCTTGTCCTTGTATTAATACTATGAAATTTTCTTATTTGAACTCTTGTGCATTTTTGCAGGAGGTTTGGTGTTATATGAGTTTTGGCTCCATGTTTAAAGGTGACATTTCTAACAGATATTCTCTTTTGAGACACTTGATGCATGACCATGTCGTTATGTGTTGAACACATACTTATTTGACTGCCGCTGTGTAGCAAGCGACACCATATGCAATATAGCTCAAGAGTAAACAAGCGACATTTGGTCCTTTGACTCCACAGGGTTTAAAACTGAGTTGGGGGTGTAGATACTTGCCAGAACTTACAACATAATGCAGAGAGTGCTATGGTAGGTGTGCAGGGCCACCGAGACTTGTGGAGCAGGATGGCTCGGGGATAGCCGAAGCCAGTCAATAGGTGACGTGTGTTTGCACGGCTCCGTCATACCCAGGCTTCCGTTCCCTCCTTCTGGTCCAATCGAGTCCATCCTCAGATTCACCCTGTTCCTGACTATACAGCCCATCAGCCATTCAAAAATATAAGAGGGAGTTAAGACTACTTTCCAAAGTTATAACTCAGTATGTTGGGACCACCATATTTGTAGTTTAGACAATTTTATTCTCAAACTTACCGTGTCAAAGAGCCAAATTAATTTCAGGAATCTGGAAGATTACATTAAATATAGTGATGTGTATGTGACCACAATGCCTCTACTCCGAGAACAGCTTGGCCTTCACTTGCCATTCCTTTGAGCATGGATTGTCATTGCTCATCATTTGGAGATTCCACACCCACACATCCACCCACTTGTAAAAAAAAAAAAATACAGGCAATGCCCTATTGGCCAGCCTACCTGTCAGGCTGCACTTCTAAATAAGAAGTGTGGCGCACCATGCTCCTGAGTATTCCCAGAAGTCAGAACCCCAAATTCTAAAGCAGCCTGAGTAGCCAGTCGCTGGCCTTCTTTGATGTGCCTCGTATGTGGTGATGAGAACGCTCCCTATCCAATCTGAGGTAATGTGCTGACCTGTCACAGTCAGTAGGCTTCCACTGTGTAAGTAGTAGCTCACGTGCAATGGTGAAATCGTCTCCAGAGTTGTTCGTCTCTGAGCCCTTTACCGATCGACGGGTATTGCAGTCTTATCAGGGGACGCCCGGGGAGCTACTCACCTAAATTTAATAGCAACCTCAAAATTAGTACTCTTGTGTTGTTTGTCATTAGTGGGTGTGTGCATGCACAGTGCTGTGGGGAACATGCGTGGCCAGTGCTCACCTTCCCAGCAGAGGCGAAGTGGGCAGCACTCCCTTGTTTCTGCTCTTACGCCAGGAGAGTCTTTTGTGTGGTCGACTTAGTGCCGTTCTGTTCACATTTTTGTGCTGTTTGTTCATTATTTCACTGATTAAAATGGCAGTCGAGTATAGTGCTCACATGCTTTCTAGTGTCCCCAAGCGTAAAAAGGCTGTAGTGTCTCTTAAAGAGAAATATATCTGTAATTTAAGCAGGCATTACGCAGCTGTTGCTCAGACTCAATGCTAATGGATCACTAATATATATATACTAAATAAGATGTTTAAACAGAAATGCACATAAAACAAGATTATGAGTAGTGCTGGAGATGTGGCTCAATGGTTTAGCGCTTATCTAGCTGGTGTGAGGACCTAGGTTTGACCCACAGAAACATAAGGCGGAAAAAGGAAGGTTATCTATTGATTAGCAGAAATATTGTGGCAAAAGACTCACAGGTACCTAAGCCTGAACTCCTTGTATGCTGTATGTGCAATGACTCAGTAATTATCAGGTCAGAGTCTACAGTGAATTTCTACACTCTAGTACAATGGTAAAAATTGACTGGTTTTGTTTTATGCCTGTTAAGGTGTTCCACATCAGTTAATTTTTTTGTATCTTACTTTTTCACTTAGCCATATGCTCTGAACATTTGTATATGTTCTTAAGTATTTAAGACATGTTTTTTTAAATGATGTGTTTCTCAAGTGGATCTCCATGATTTGTTTCTTGATAGATGTTATATTGTTTCCAAAGATCATTCTTGCTCATGTGTTTTTGATTATCCAATTGAGTCTCTCATTTAAAACCTATTTATTGAACCCGAAGTAACATTTCTCAGCTGGGCACAGTGAACTTGGAACCAGAATATGCTAAATTCCCAGGTGTGAAGCAGAAGAAAGGAGGCTCCTCTCCTTCCTCATCCCTTGCCCACAGGAGAAGCCAACCCATGCATCATAACCCCGAGGACCAGACTCCTGTCCAGCTGGATACGCACAACCCAGCACCGTCCCACCACAGAGAGAACAATGGCACAAGAGGAGTGTGGGGTGGCCCTGTTAGGTTGAAGAACACCTGCCTGAATGGGATCAAACCTTTTGCATCCAGTAGACGTTCTAGGGACCAGCTAGCAGAAGAGAGGGATCAGACATAAATGTAGGCCTTCTCAGGGCAGGTCACCATAAATACCAATAAATACCCCTGTACACTGTCTCCAGATGGAGCGGCTCTCAAACTCTCCATTTGTTACTGTTTCCGAGATCAAATTCAGAGGGCAGTACTGTTCTGAGGAATCAGTGTAGAATGCCAGAGCCAGTGGGTAGCGTTTAAGAACCAATTGGAGGCATTCCCTGGAAACAGTTGTGGCGGCACGTGTCGGTAGTTTCAGGTATTCACAAGGCTAGATTGTGAGAGGATTACTTCAGTGCAGGAGTTTGAGTCCAGCCTGGACTCAAATCAGTCAGTGACTGAATTAATTTTCGGTGGTCACAGTCTAGTCCTTATGGGCAGCATCACTTTAGGATGTCTCTGTCAATCAGCTTTATGTTACTATTGACAGAAGACCTAAAACCACAAACCCTAGCAGGAGGAAACGCTTCTTGTGGCTCGTGGTTTCAAATGTTTCTATGACGGGGTTGGCTCTGTTATGGGACCTGTGATGAAGAAACACATCAACATGGTAGAACAAGATGCTCGCTCACAGCATCAGGAAAGCAGAGAAGAGAGAGGGAAAAGGGTAGGCTTCCAACACATGCTTCAAAGACATCCCCAGCCTACTTTCCTTCCCTTAGGACCCACCTCGTAAAGATTTCACCACTTCCCACAGGCCAGCAACAAAGCACATAGTCCTTTGGGGGTACATTCTACATCCAAAGGTTAGCAAGGTCTCAAGAGTCCAATTGACCGGGTTGTCCCGTCCAGCAGATTTGTCCATTTGTTTTTGGAAGGAGGAGTGAGGGTTGAGGAAGAAATAGACAAGAGACAACAGATAGAGTCGGGAGGGCATCCAGTGAGTACTGTGATCCACCCAGAGTTTATTATTCAAAGTTCTTATACACCCAGTCTATAAAAGGGGAGAAGGCAAAAGGCTTCCTTACCACAACACAAAGAACAAACAAAGTCATTTGCTCCTCACATCTCAAAACATCAAGTAACCACACTCTAGGTCAAGACACCCTTTTGTCTAGGCTGGACAGGACCCTGTAGCCACACCTTAGGTCAAGCATCCTGTTGTAAAACCTCAAAGGAGCAAGAATAGGCCTGAACTCTCTGACCTTTAGTCAAGATCCACTTCTGTGGGCCTTCACACCGGGTGAGGGGAGGGGGATTTTGAAACGACTTCCTGTGTGTGTTCAAAGAAACATGTCCACAGAATGAACTTGTGGCAACTTGAACACCAGAAACTTGGGCCACACAAAAGGGAATAAGGATGAATTAAATTAAGAAACATTTGAGAGAAATGTAATAGGCAATGCTAACTGCTCACTAACTATGGCCTGACTTCAACAGGCAAGCAAGTCTGCCATGTGCAGACTGGTGGGATTTGTAACATGGGGGCACTGGAGGATTTGAAATTCTTTTTTAGAAAGATTAAGTGCAGTGGCCTTTGGCACACAACCCATCTGCTCAGCAAATTCTTTCCTAACCCGAAGGAAACTCCAGCCAGAGTGGAGGCTAAACTGTTTGCAAGCCCAGAAGAGCAATGCCCACATTTGTATGCAGTGCAAACAGGTAACTCCTACCCAGGAGGACTTGATGTTTGGAATGAAAATGAATATTGTCTTATTTAGTGGCTTTCCATTGTGATTCTCTAGAAATTTTCATGCCGACAACATATGCCTAATCCTAACAAGGTTTCTCAAAGACATTCTTGTAGACACTGCAAATTCTGTATCCTCCAGGCTAATATTAGCCGATGCTCACTCACGGTGCTCACACAGAGATGCAGCTGGAATCTCATCTGCAGTCTCCCTTGACTTTTTAACAGCCCCAAGGTGAAAAGGGGGTGGGGGTCAGCTGCACAAATCAGGGTCAGCTCCAGTGAAGATTTGCCTTTCTGTTAGCCACATAATCTAACTGAGACACCTTCCTTGCCAGTGAGTATTAGAGAAAGCCCACCTCACCCTGACTCTATGCCTTCTTCCAAATGTAGCATCATCTTTCACAGGCCTCAGAATGCTTCCTGCAAGTCACTGCCTTAAAGCCCAGACCTGACTTCCTACAACTCACCTCCACGGTCTTCCCACCAAGGCCTTTTCCATTTCATGCCGCACGGGTAAGGTGTTGTCCCTTTCCCGGCCGTCACGTTCCTTACAAGTTCATCTCTGGGTCTGCCTTTGTCAGTGTCTTCAGCTTTCTTTCCAAGGACATGCCAGGTTTCCGAGGCGTGGTCTATTCTTAGTGAACCCCTGCTAGGGAATCTTAGATGTTCACATTTTTGCTTAAGTGACCTAGGAGTTTGGTCTCAATAAATAATCTCTCTCTCTTTCTCTTCCTCTCTCTCTCGCACTCTCTTTCTTTCTCCCTCTCTCTCTCTCTCTCTCTGAGGGATGTAGGGGTGTGTTCTCCCAAGACATCAACCCTAAGGAAACAGGGTACTGAAGGCTCTTTCCAACCTCACTTGCATTCTTGGGTTTTCCCTGGCACCTTTCTCTTTCTGTCCATGGCATTTCCAGCTGCGGTTCTCAGCTTTAACTGCACATTAAAAAAAAAAAACAAAAAAACTTCTGGCTTTAAAATCCACAGATGCCTGGACTTCATCGCATTCAAAAGGAGTCAAAATTCTCACGAGTGGAGCCTGACCTTGCTTCATTTGCAAGTCCCCAGGTGAGACAGGCTGCCAGTTGAGAACCAGCTCCTATCAATGTCAGTGATTTTTTTTTTGTCACTTGATTAAGATTTTTAAAGATTCCACTGACACCCACTGGAATTCAACATATGTTAGTAATAACGATTCTAATGTATGGTACTCTCACAACTGGTTTTCTGTTTGCATAATTAATCAGTATTTATGCAGCACATACCAGGAGCCATAGAAGGTGGTAAAACAAAAATGAAAAATTAGGCAGCTAAAGCAATTGCCCTTCAGAGACATACAGACTAGGAAGTGAAGCCAAATGAATCACAAAGGTTACTATAAATAGGGTCCTGATAGATAGGTCAGTGTGTAAAGTGCAAGCATTAAGTCCTGAGTTTGATCCCCAGTATCTACACCAAAAAGCTAGGCATAGTAGCACATACTTGTGATCCCACTTCCGAGGAGCTGGAGACAGGAGGATTCCTGGGACTAGCTGGCTGACTGGTTAGCCTGGCCCAATTGATGAGCCCATACCAAAAAGAAAGCCTATCTTGCCTGGCAGTGGTGACGCACACCTTTAATCCCAGCACTCAGGAGGCAGAAGCAGGTGAATCTCTGAGTTCAAGGCCAGCCTGGTCTACAGAGCGAGTTCCAGGGTAGCCAAGGTTACACAGAGAAACACTTTCTCAAAAACGAAAGCAAAATAACAAACAAAAAGTCTATCTTTAAACACAAAGTAAACAGTGTCTGAGAATAACACCAAGGTTGAGCTTTGGCCTCCACATATACATGCTCGCACATGAACACATGTACACACACACATGCACACACATACATACACACATACACACACACGCACAGAGACTATAAATGGAAATTCAGTATTCTTCACCTCCTTGGGTCATCTTGCTTATCCCTCGAGTGTGTGCATTCTACTTCAATGCTACTTCTGCAGACCTAGAGAGCCAATAAAAGATTGAAGCTATCTTTCACAGAGACCATGAAGCAAAAGGAGGCCTAGGCGAATGCAAATGTGCCTCAACTTATTACAAGATTACATCCCATCAATCCCATTACAGGCTGAAAATATCATAAGCCAAGCATACATTTAATATACCTACCAATGGAAGATCATACCTTAGCAACCCAGTACACTGCGGGCCATTGTTGTTTCCCCTAGGAATCATGAGGCTAATTGGGAACTGCTGCTCTTTCCCACTGCCCAGCACCTTGAGAGAGGATTGTGTTGCATATTGCCCACTAGGGAAAAGATCGAAATTGGAATTGCAGTTCCTACTGGACACGGGTCACTTCCACACTACCATAAATTTAAAAGTCAAAATCATTAAGTCAGGGACCATCCGTAACAGGAAAACCAAAACCTCAAATACAGAGCGACTTGTCATGCAGCTAGTGAAAGCATAGAGCCTACTGGGGCTTCTGAGTAGAACTCAAGTCAATATGTCACCCATGTGGCCTTCCCTGAGTTACACTCCTAACCACAACCTGCTGTGAAGCAAAATTACAGCTCTGCTTTCAACTATATGACCATACCTTGTATCTGAACTTAAGAGATTCCAGCAAAGGGCCACTGAGGTTAAGACTGAACTAAGGTCACTGTCTTGAGATCCAGTAGGTGAAATGCTTATTAAAAATGAACAAGAAATGAAGTAGTCTCAATCGAGAACTCTTAGGTACACATAAGAAGGAACTACTTACTATATGTGAAAGATGGAAACATGGGATAGTAGAGGCTGAACACCAGTGTTAAGGTTGGGGGATCTAAGCTTGAACCCCTGTTCTGTCACTTAATAAGCCTTGTGTGAACTCGGAGAATTCACTTAAGCTCACTCATCAATGAAACGGAGTTGAGTAATTTCTGCTCCAGCAGACCGATGAATACTGTAAGAACTCCTGACAGTTGTTCTTCTCCTGTTCCCTGCCTCAATAATTAGAATACAAAAACTTTGCTAACCACTGAAATTGGACTGAATATTACCTATAGTTTCCTCTTTCCTAGACCGTGGAGAAGACATTTTAGAAAATCCATCATTAGTGTAAAATAAAGCATGCTTGCTTGATATTGGAAAAAAGTTGGCCTAAATTATCTCTTCTTCTATAAACAATAATAGATACTGTTTATTGTGGCCCACTAAGTGCATTTGATTCTATTAATATGTATACAACATTTTATTTGACTTTTACAATGCCATTTGCAGCAAGAATATTTTTGCAGCCAGGCGGTGGCGGCACACGCTTTTAATCCCAGCACTCAGGAAGCAGAGACAGGCAGATCTCCGTGAGTTCAAGGACAGCCTGGCTTACAAGAGCTAGTTCCAGGATAGCTAGATCTTTTACACAGAGAAACCCTGTCTCAAAACAACAACAACAACAAAAAGAGTACTTTTGCTAATTGTCTAAGTGAAGGAAATTTGTAGAGGACCAACAAATAGAAGCAAGTCCTACTTGCCAAGTTTTCTCTCTTAAATGTTATAGTAGGACACAACATAAATTTAACAAATTTATATTTCACAAATTCTTTCACAAAGCACTACTTTCCTGAGATACAGGTATTCACCAAAGCAATCTATAGAGTCAGTCCAACACCTGTAAAGATTCTAGGGGTATTATTTTTACATAATAAAATAATACTAATCCCCATAACCAAAATCTATATTGAAAAGCAAGAACAAAGCTGAAAGTCTTTATACTCCCTGGTGTCAAGTGTGTCACAAAGCTTCAGCAAGGAAAACAGTGTGATAATAGAATAAAGACAGACATATACACTAAGAGAATGGAATAAAAAGCCCATAAATAAATCTGTACATATATAGTCAACTGACTTTTACCAAGTAGGTCAAGAACACACAATACAAAGAGGATTAACCTCTTCAGCAAATGGCACTGGCCTAAGTGCACATCCACCTGCAAAAGAATGAAATTGACTTTTGTCACTGAGACACACACAAAAAAATCACATCAAAACAGCTATTTTATGCTTAGCGTCCTAAAGATACATCTTGGAAGTGTGAGTTGTTCTGATGTTTGTGTCGGTGGTCATTTCATGGAAGTGGCAGCAAAATGACGGGTGACCAAAAGAAAGACACACAACCATGATATCAAACAAAGAGCTTATTCACAGGGAAGGAAGCAAGCAGCAGAAGAAAAGGCAGCCAGCTGAGCGAGGGGCATGTTGGGAGACCACATGTCAGAGGAGGGGTTGTACTAGAAAATAGAAATACTGCTCCTACGACTCAATGTTTTCAAATTGCCTATGTTTTTGAAATGGGCTAAAGGTTTGGCTGGACATTTCTCCAGAAAAAGATATACAAATGACCACAGGTGTATGAAAAAAAAAAATGTTCAGTGTCACTAGTCATCAAGGAAATGCAAATCAAAGCCACATGAGATGCCACCTCACACCTGCCAGGATGGCTACTTCCAAAAGAAAAAAAAAAAGCAGCTAGTATTATCAGGGATGTGGAAAAATTTGAGCCATGCCCACTTTTGGTGGGAATGCAATATGCTACTGCCTCTGGTGGAACAGTGGGAGGCTCCCCCAAAATTTAAACATGGAAATACAATATGATCCAGCCAGTCCAACTCCAGGCACTTACGCAAAAAAGAAAATAGTTAAAATCAAAATCTGAGAGAGAGATGATCTATGCTAGTAGCAGGTCCTCTTTTCAATAGCCATCACATGTAAATGATCTTCATATCCATTCATAAACAGATGACTGGATAAAGCGTGGTGTGTGCACACACGCTGTATAAACGGAACAGTAGTCAGACTTTTCAAAGCAGCTTCTGCCATCTGAGACATAACAGAGGAGTCGTGAGGGTGTTTCATGGAGGGTAATAAGGCAATTGCAGAAAGACAAGCATGCGAGATTGCAGGTCTGCATGAAGTTATCTACCAGTCCAATGCACAGAACCAACGTGAGCGAAGGTGGTTTGCCAGGGCTGCCAGGAGGCACAATGGCAGCTGCTAATCAACAGGCCAAAGTTCCCGTTATGCAAGAGGAACAGGGTTTCGAGATCAGCTGCTCATTACACCTGTTGGTCACGAGGATGATGATGTTACACATGAAAAGAGAGGATGATTTTACACATGAAAAACCCTGCTAAGTGGGTAGATCTTGAAATTTTAAAATATAATAACGCCAGGTGGGTACACAAAGAATTTTTTAATTAAAGCTAATTTTTAAGAGAATGGTACTAAATAAAACAGTCATAATTATAAAATTTAAATCAAATTAAAAATTTAAATTAAAAAATTAAAGTCAGTCTACCACAGCCTGTTAACCACATTAGTGTTACTGAAGATTCTGTGAAGCCTTCCAGGAGAGAGCCAATTTTTCAGATTTCTTTAACCATACAAACCTTTCCAGCTTCTAAGAATACATATCAACATCACAGAGGAATAAATATTCAGTTTAAAAAAAATAGTTTGAGAAATACCTAAAAAAACAAAATCCGTAAGATATCTTCCATTTGGTATGTTCTGCAGTATTATCAGAAAGCTGAAGGCAGATGAGATCGTGTCTCCCAGCCCTTTGTAAGATTTAGCAGGCACAGAACGGGGAAAATTATACAGCCTTTTCCAGGACAGTGATTCCGATGGCCTTTAGGCTTTGTCACTTGCCACTCTTCAAACTTGATCCCTTTCACGAGTATAAAATTTGTTTCGGGAAGGCAAAAACTAAAGGTATCATGGACTGGTTGAGCATCCGAGAACTAAATGATCCCACCCAGTTGTGAGCTTTGAGAGAAGATGGACGCCTGTACCGCAAACCAAACAACTTCCCTTCCTATTCAAGTGATTGTCAATAAGGAGAGCAAGCTCCTCAGAGAGGATTCTCTGTGTGGGGCACAGGTTGACTGGGTAGTGAGGCCTATCAAGAGTAGGGGTAGAGCAAAGAAAACGGCAATCAAAACCAGGAGGAGCAGATGGTGCCAGTCTGTGATGAATCCTGGTCTCCTGCTGGAGCTTGAGGGTGTTGAAGAGAGATTTTGTAGCGAGAATACAGAGAGAGGCAGAAGGGGCTGTGGCCAGTGAGAGTGTGGGGGGCTGAAGCTGATGGAATATGTCAAGCTGCTGAAGTGACTGAGCTCTTTGGAGCCACCACCGATGAACACAATGTAGATTTCCTCAGATCAAATGCACAGGTGTGCCCCTTCCCAAGTGTCCACCGAATGCTTTGGGAGAGGATTAGCTAATCCCTTCCAGGGGCTTGGAAGCTTCAGAAAACAGGGAGATGAAACTGAAGCACTGATGGAGGGCGGTATTTAGCCCCCCACACAAAAGCATCTAGAAAATATTTGACAGCATATCAAGAGGAGTTTGGGTCTTTCTTTCCCCTCCAAGGACAAAAGCATAATTGTAACAAGACATCGGCACAAAAATAGCAATACAAGATGCTCTGTTGCAAAACTTCTGAAGTCTGCAGAGTTCTTACTACAGTCCTAACAGCCTTTTCCCTCATTCTCTGTTGAAAAATCCTTTCAAATTAATTTCCTGGTTGCGCGTACAAACAATAGATTTTTTTTCCCCTTTGACCCATGACTGGAAGACCTCAAGTTCTTCTGATTTGAAAGTTATCTTTTAGGTATGTTCAGAATACGAGGCTGAGGGTGTTGTTGATTGGACTGAGTGCTGGAAATATAACAAGGGACGCTAAGCTTTAGAGGACATTCGTCAACAGCTCGAGTCACCAGTGTCCATGATGGGCAGAATCGGGTTGGCTTCCCTTTCCAGGATAGGAGAGTAACCTAACAACTCTGATTTATCCTCGGGCTATTGCTCCCAGTGCCTCAAACGCCACTCCTGACATGTCACTTGCTGTCACCATCATTTTCTGGCGAAGCTACCAGCAGCACAGAACCTTCTGACTTGTCCAAATAGATGGGAAAGAAAGGTGAGAGCTAAGAATGCCCAAATTAGACTGTGTGGTTTTCCATAAACAATTTGATGAGCTAGAATCCACCAACCATTGAATTTACCTTCTGTCCTTCAGAATTATGACTCTTACCTGATTTTAGACCAGTTCACCTGAAAAAAGAACTTCACACCTCCTAGTAAATTCATTCTCCGTCCCCTCTTTCTCCTCCCCTGTCCTGGGTGTTTCTTAGACATAGAATCATTTGATAGCTGGTCTTCCTGATTTCTTCCGCAGCATAATTTCTCCAAGTTCATCTATATTAGAGTGCGCATAAGTACTCATCTTAATTTTAGACAAACGTTTATTCATTGTAAAGATACGATACCACTTATCTACTCAGTGATTTATTTTTCTCATCATTTGGTGGACCTTCAGGCTAACATTCTTTGGCTTTATTAATGCTGCTTGGAACATTTATGAATGACTTTATGGACATTGGCTTCAATTCTCTTGGTTGTATGCCTATGAGAAGAAACGCTGGCTCCTGTGGTAATTCTAAATTTAACTTTTTGAGGAACGGCACTACAACCCCTCAGAGTGACCACACTTTGTTACAGTCTTACCAGTGATATAAAGGCTTAAAATGTCTCTTCTTTGGTCAACACTTATTACTTTTATTTCAGTTGTTTTAGTGGAAATCAAGTGTTATTTCTTTCTAGCTTTCATTTAGTCTTTCTTTAATGGTGAATAAGGGTGCGTTTTTACAGCATATCTTTCTAGAGATTATTTGTCTAAATTCTTATCCCGTTTTTAGATTGGATTGCTGGTCAATACCAGCTAACTATAAATACTGGGTAAAATCTTTTGTCAGATTTGCTTACAGAAATTTTCTTCATTTCTAGTCATAACTTTCTTACTCTTGTCCTTGACTCCCAAAACTTTTTAATTTTGGTTAAATCCAGTTATGGATTTCTTTTTAATCATTTGTCACTTGTTCCTGTGGTCTTTTGAAAGAAGCAGTTGCCTAACCCACGACCTAATGATTTACTTCTGTGATTCGCTGTGATTTTTGCATATTAATTTTTGCATAATTTTAGGATTCATTTCACCCCTCCGAACTGACCATCCAGTTGTCACAGAGCCATGGCTCTTATTTGTGTGTGTGTGGTGTATGCATGCGTGTGCAGACAGATGCATTTGCCCACATGGGTATCTGTGGGAACCAGATGCAGACACTGGGACAGCTGTCTTCAATTGCTCCTCCACCTCACCTTTTAAAACAGTCTCTCACTGAACCTTGGGCTCACCACTTTGGCTGGACCTACTGTCCAGTGACCCCTAGACTATGCCTGTCTCCACCTTCCTGTTACTCTGGGGCTATAGGTACATGGTGCCATACCTGGATTTTAAGCGGGCGCTGGAAATCCAGACTCAGGTCCTTGTGCCTGCACAGCAATACTTTACCCTCTAAGTCACATCTCCAGCCAACTTTTTTATATCTGGCAGATATTAGTTGTAAGGGGTTTCATCAAGACATTTCCATGTATGACGTACTTGATTATAGTCACTTTTCCATCACTCTTGATTTAACGCGTGTCCTCTCTCCTCATTCCCCTTTTAATCTCACGTCCATCTTGATTTCCCTGTAGCTTTAACATATGAGAGAAAACGTGTGATATTATTCTTTTAGCGTATGGTTTATCTCTTGATGGGGAAACTATCAACCAATCACATCTAGTTAGGGTGTGGCTACCTGGGGTCCAGGGAGGACACAGGTGCCCGCTCTCTCCACGCGGCGTCCGCCGGACGGATAGGACGTTGGACCTCCCACTCTTGTAGCGTGAGTTTCCCCGTTTTAACCATTAAAAAATACCCGTTCTTCTTGAGCTGGCTTGGTTATCTAGCGTACCGACCTAATTCCCCAACAATCTCTTGACATGATTGTCTCTAATTCCTTCCTTTCCTACAAATGGTATAATTTTATTCATTATAGGTGAGTGAAACCTCAGTGTGTGTGTGTGTGTTATTTTCTTTATCCGTTGATTTGTTGATAACCACCTAGACTGATAGCATAATTTGGCTACTATGACTAATACCGCAACACATATACGTATGAAGGTTTCTCTGAAGAAAACTTCTTGGGTGTATACTCTAATGCTGTGGCTAAATTGTACACAAGCTCTTACTGCAATTTGTTGAGGAGCCTCCATATTGATTTCCACAGTAACTGAACTAATTTGCATTCCCACCAGCCGTGACAAAGGTTCCCTTTTCACCTCACATTTTTACTGGCATTGGTTATTTGTCTTCTTCATGGTAAACACTCAACACAGTTTGAATTTGCATGTCACTAATGGCTAAGCACATTCAGCACCTCCCATGTTGGACTTTGTTGGGTATCTGTACTTCTTTTGAAAATGTGTTTATTTCCATTATCCCTTTATTGATTGTATTGTCTCTTTTTGTTTAACTATTTTTTTGTGCCGAAGATTTTTGGACCCTCTTTTCCTTCCATAAGGATGTCCTGACATATTTATTGAAAATTGAGTACAAGAGTCAGTTTCTGGACTTGCATTTCTATTCCATTGATCTGTATTACTATCTTTATACCAGTACCACCCTATCTTAATTAATGTGACTTTGCAGTAAGTTTTAGAATCAGAAAGTATGAGATCTCCATCTTTTTCTCTGATTCAAGGTTTTTTGGACTATTCTGAGTTCTTTACATTTTTATGTAAATTTTAAGAATAGCTTATAAATTTTTGTAAAGAAAAGAAACTGTGATCTTGGAAGTGGGGATGCAATTGATCTATAGATAAATCTGAGGAGCATCAATATTTTAACAATATATAAGTCTTCTGATACGTCAAAATAAATTAATTCTCTTATTCGGTATTACTTAATTTCTTGTAATGATATTCAGTAATTTTCAATATGAAAGTTTTCATTTTTTAAAAATGTCTATTCCTAGGTATTCTATTCATGATGCTATTGGATGAGAAATTTTTTTCATAATTTCATTTCCAAATAGGTCATTGTTAGTGTGTAGAACTATTTGCATATAATCCATCCTCCACGTCTCTGAGTTCCACACTCATGGATAAAATCAGTTGTAAATATTTGGGCTCCTTTTTCATCTGTGAATGTATGTAGATGTTTTTGTGTTATTCCCTAAGCAACAGAGTATAAAACTATTTGTGTAGCATTTTTGCTGAATTTTGGGTATTATAAATAATCTGTGTTATTTAGGTTCTATAGTATGCTGTTCGTAGATTACATACAAACTGTCAATTTATATGCGGGACTTGGGCAGCCACTGATTCTGGGATCTGTAGGAAGTTCTTAAATGAATTTCCCGAGGCTGCTGAAGGATGGCAATCGTGGCCTCACAATGACATTATTAATTAGTTTGGTAGATAAGACTTCGTCATGGCACTTGATGATGCAATTCTCTGACACTATTTTTCTTCATTCCTTTTCCCTCTTTGTTCCTGAAACTCTTTCATCTCAGCTGAACTAGATTTGAGTTTGTTCATCCTTTCTTCTGTTGAGGGTGGCAGTAGCATTTTCATGTGTGTTGTGTTGCTAAACTCCAGAGTTTCTATTCTATTGTTTGTATACTTTTTAACTCTTTGTGAGACATATTTAACCATGGTTTCCTTTAGTGACTTGAATATATTTATAATAGATTGTTTAAGACCTTTGTCTTGCAAGCTCTTCTGGGACAGTTACTATTGATTTCTTCTTTCACTATGCATGAGCTATTCTTTTCTCTTTATTGGCACATTTACAATTTCTTATTGAGATCTATACATTTTGAATATATAATATGACAATTCTCTCTCAATTCTCTCTTCATCCCATCTCCTCATTCTCCTCTCTCTCTCTCTCTCTCTCTCTCCCCCTCTCCCTTTCTCTCCTCCCCTCTTCCTCCTCTTTTTCCTTTCTCCTCTCTGTTCTCTCCTTTCTCTCTCTTTTCTCCTCTTTCTATTAGCGACTGAACCTGGGGCCTAGTGCATGCCATGCAAGCTCTGTGACAGGCTGTCTTACATGACTTGAACCAAGAAGTCTCTGCACCATTGCAAAGAGCAGCCTTTTCATTAAGCTTGCAAAGAACCTCAAACACAGCCAGAGGCAGAGTAGGACTTCCTGGGTTCCTGGGCACTCGCAAAGCCCTGCACATACGTATGGCCCTCACGGTTACCAGAAACATGTCAGAGCTCCTCAGACCCCTTGTAGACATCTGTTTCTCCAGTTACCTTCCCTATGTGGTTTTTGATTGCACTCTCCTCAGCCTTCATCAATATCACTGCTTCTTGAAGCTTTTGTTGTGAAGCAGTTGCTGTTACTGTTTCCACAAACGTCCTAAGGATAGAGTTGTTCCCACCTATCGAACTATGAGTGGAGGCAAAACCCTGAGAATGCGGCTTTTAGGGATCCCCCCAGCTGGTTAACTAGCAAGCATTCTCTCAGAATGAGGGTTTCGGGGGCGCTCCAGTGGCTGCCCTTCCCGAGAAGCTAATCTGGACAGTTTTATTTGTTTTATTTTATGTATATGAGTGATTTTTGACTGTATGTTTGTGCAGCAGATCAGGCGTGGTGCCCATGAAGGTCAAAGAAAGCATTGGATCCTGTGGGACTGGAGCTACAGACAGTTGTGAGCTACCATGTGGGTGCTGAGAATCAAACCTAGGTCCTCTGGAAGAGAAGTCAGTGCTCTTAACCACTGAGCCATCTGCCCAGCCCATGGTTTTGACAGTTTTGCTAGTGGTCTTTCCTTATATAGAGAAGTAAGCTTTGGGGGATCTTTATTAGCTATTCTGGAAGTGTTTCTCTGAACTGTGTTGGTTTTTATGTTAAATGTTTCCAGATACACCCAGAGATCTGTTAGTTGCATTGTCTAACAAGGGTAGGATGGGGGAAAGTTAAAGAGAATTACGGATCGATGCAAGCTTGTTCATTTATGAAGAGATGACTCGGTGCTAACTGTATTGTTGTTTAACTAGTGCAACTATGATGTCGTAGGCATTAGGAACAAAAACGGAAAAGGTAAAATACACTACGAGGACCAATGGAAACAGAAAATAAATAACCAAATATAATACAGTGTGGATTTAGTCTAATAAATGTAATAAATAACAGATTTGGGTGGGCAACATTAAGCCTGAAGAGACGGAGATTAGGAGTGGAACATGACTGATGAGTTATAGTTTGCCAGAGAAGAGAGGCCAACACCCAGACAAATACAAAACGGTATCCCTGGAGTCTCTACACTGCCGAGACACAGGAGAGCAAGGTGACCGATTCCTGGAGAAAGTTGTAGCTGGAAAGAGTATGAAGCGAGGTGAGGACTTTGGCAGAGGACAACATTGGGTAAGACTAAATTTTATTTTTAATATATTTTAAATAAAGTATATTTACATGAATTTCCCCCACTTTCCTCTCCCATGTCCCTTTTCTCTGATCCCTCCCATGTCCCCCTCACTCCTTTTTTTTAATTACTGATACTCATCTATATATACACACATATGTGTAAAATATAGACATATTTATACATAATATATGTATATATGTGAGTACCAGGAATATTATGTATTATAGATATATACATTTATACATATATAAGCAATAAAATTTTATCTATGTATAAATATATACATATTGTATATGTATAAATATTTATTATAAATATATATTATATATGTATAAATATATATGCACAAATATATAAATAGAATCTGCTGAATCCACTTTTGTTGTTTGTGTATGTGATTTCAGGGCTGACCACTTTGTACTGGATAACTAATTATGGGGTTCACCCCTAAGATGAGCTAATTCTCCCTCTCTCAGTAGCCCTTAGTTGGCTGTAGCTCTTTGTCCAGGCGTTGGACCCCATGGGATTTTCCTCCACTCACGTTACTATGTCTGTAGATATTGTCATGTTCCAGGTATTGTTTAAGCAGCCATTTTGAGGAGATGCGACCTCACATCAGTCTTCCTGGCCCTCTGGATCTTAAAATCTTTTCCACCTCCTCTTTCTGAGAGGCCCTCTGAGCCTTAGGCTCAGGAGTTGATGCTGTAGATTGGTCCACTGGGGTTAGGTTCCCCATCATCCTTTGACCTCCGCATTGTGTCCAGTTGTGGTTTCCATGACGGTCTCATCATGTTGTAAAGAGAAGTTGCATTGATGAAGGATGAGGGCTGTACTTACCTTTGGGCATAAGGATGAATTTTAGAATTTGGTTAGGAGTGAGGCTGGTCTAGTGAAGTGGTGGTAACAGATTCTCCTCAAAGATCTTTGACCTCTCATGCCCCCTGTCGTTGACTAAGTCTCTAGTACCAGGCATGGTTTCACGCCTATAAAGTGAGTCTTAAACCCAGCTAGCCAGCTGTTAGCTCCTGCCGTAACCACCACTCCTGCGCCTTTAAGGATGGCTTGGCAGGCTAGTCATTACCGTGGCTCACAGGTCCTGCAGCTGGACAGGACTATTGACTGCTTGCCTCCCTTGGCAGTTTGCATAGTGCATTCTGGTCTGAGGAAGCTAGACCACAGGAAGGACTTTCAGGTTAGATCCATTCCAAACCATCTGAGTCCTGTGTTCTAAGTGTGCGGTGTCTTCAGCAATAGGATCTTAGCTTCACCCTCTGAGAGACAACCAAGGACAACAGCAATGACCTACGTTAACCTGGGCAACCCTGATCGGCGACTCAAATGGAGTGTTCTCATATTTAGCACTGGATTTTCATTGCTCTATGGCTCTTGTGGGGAGCACCGTTTGACACATATATGTAAATAAGTGTGTATATGCAGACACGTATGCACACTTATATATGTTGTATATACTTTTAGGTAGATACGAAATATGATTCCTGAGTCTTTTTCAAACAACCTTGATTTTATTTGTCTCTCCGTCCTCCTTCTTTTATATTGGTCTCCCCCTGCCTCCCAGTCAGAGTGCCCCTCATTCTTTCCTCTTTCCCTCCTCAGTGGTAGAGGACTGGCCTTCCAGGTGTGGCACCCCTGGTTGAATCTGCCGTACTGTCCAAAAGTGAAAAGGCTATCAGTATCAAGTTCAATCTGTGTCGCTCTTGTGAAACACAAGTTCCGATCTTTAGCGCTCTCTTTATAACCCAGTCTCGGCTTCGGCATTTTTGACTGGTCCATTATAAACCAATTAACTTCAGATGGTTACTATTAACGGTAATAGTCATTAAGTGCTTCCTCTGGGCAATTGGTAGACACAGAACTGTATAAGAAAGGTCTCTTTCTGTTCTTCTGCGGAGTGCGTATCAGCTCGGAGGTGCCACATTATGCTATTCTGCTGAAGTTCATTGTTCTCAACAAAGAAAGCGTCAATGGACATAATAGAACCGTATTTTGTGTGTTACAGGTCACTTTGGTTTGGGAGCATATCTAAGCAGAACAATTTTTTTTTGTCTCTTTGTCCCACCTGGAATTTGAATATGAAAGTCTTCAGAACAAGTTCAGTGCTGGCTTTAGCAAATAATGTACTTTGTCTTCCTACCCATTGGACTACGGAAATTGTAGTCTTCTTTATTATTTGATAACCTGCTTCAAAATAATGTCTCAGCTTGAGGTTGGGGAGAACAATTTCCCTGTGTGATGGAGACTCTGAGAATTGATTAAAGGAAAAAAATCTAGAATTAATTCTTTTCTAAAAACCCTTAAGACCTTCTTACAAATGGAAATTTTCTTTTGATACCATAGAAGATTTTAATACTCATCAGAGGAACTGTATGACCTCAGAATAAAGCAACCAAATCAATTCCATGTGTGAGCCCCTCGTGCAGTGTGCCCTTGCATTGGTAGAATGAATATATGGACAAGGTAAAATTAGAAAGACCAAAGGGGATTTGAAGGTAGCTACTTGGTTACAGACATCAAATACACCAAAACATAGAGCATTATGGTGATTAATTTTGATTCTCCATCTAGTTTGTTTGGCATTCATGAGGCATGCTTTGGACATGTCTGTGAGGGCATTTCCATAGATGATTTCCTGAGGGAAAAGACCTGTCCTAAAGGTGGGTGGGGGAGTCCCAGACTGAATAGAAACAGGAGAACAGCAGTGAGACCCTGCCATTGTTCTCTCTCGGCTGAGCCACCCAGATGTGCGCAAGCACCCTCCAGCGCCTGCTGCCCCCTCATTCCTTCCTGCTAGCTTGACCCTCCCCATGGCGATGGACTGAGCCCTCAACTGAGGAGCCAAAATAAATTCTTCTTCCATTCAGTTCTGTCTTGTCAGTTATGTGGTCGCAGCACGAGAAAACTAAGTAACGCAAGAGAGGAAAAGGAATAAAGTCTCTCAAGGAATGAGATGCGCTTTCTTAAAGCTTTTATCCCCTACCCCGTTGAACAGGTGACAACGACACTTAGTTTAGACACTGAAGGTCACTCTCGTACAGTGTGGAAGCAGAGGGAATGTTGGTGCACTTAATCTCAAAATAATGCCACAAGCCTCTGTGCAATGTTAGAGACAGTACGCGATCCCAGCCCTGCAGCAATGGCTCAGTGGCTCGTTTCTGTTTTAAGCAGACTCTGTCACCTCTTCATCCTTTCCTGGGGAGGAATGGGAGAAATAGAGAGTGTAGAGGCATGTGTGACAGCCCCCACAGCTAGGGTTCACTGTGCCCAATTCCCCGTTTGCTGTGACACTTATCTCCTGTGTCTAGCCTGAATGGGTCAGGAAGGCAAGCATAAACCCGTTTTTACTGAATGCAGAGAGAAATGACTTCTTTGGTGTCCCCCAGAGGTACTAAGTACAAAACAGGACAAAGTATTAGGAAGCATGAAGTGGAGAAAAAGCGAGAAAAGTCGGAAAGACAGAAAATGAGGAATGGCTGAGAGTTCCGGAACTAAGTAAATCTAGAGGGTTGGCCTTTCCATTGATACTGAAAGAGCTCGCTGTTTCTCCTCGGTTCCCAAAGGTAAATGGGAATGATTTTTGTGTTCTAAAATATCAGTCAGTGGCTGGGAGCAATGATGAAGTGATTAGCATCCAATATTCTATCAGTTATCCAAAAAGTGGTTTCTGGACTCTCCCTCTGAATTTATTGTGTTCCTACTCTGTCCAGGAAGTTTTGAGTTTACTGACTGTCGTTGTCCCATCAAGCAGATCAAAGCCTTCTTTCATGCGACAAATGCATATTTTTTAATACCGCCACCCTCCCACACCATTACACTCTATGGAAGGCCAAAAAGCATCTGGGAACCACATTTTTGCATATAATAGCAAGTGTCATGTTTTTCTAGGAAAATCTTATTTAAACACAAATCTCTACAAATAAGTCAGAATTTATTTCTGATGTGTATGTTTGTGATGTTCATGTTACAATCTTGAGAGAATTGTACTAGTTCAACTTCATTTTCCTATGGTTGGGTAATTAGGGCGAGTCATGTCCTCAAGGGAAAACTTGCTGTGAGTTCCAGTTATGGACCAGAGAGACCCCTTCCTGAATAACATATGAATCTTCTTATATTCAGATATTCTGAATACTAGAGGCATAAAGGGTTAAAAACTGTACAAGAAGAGAAAGGGGGAACCACAAAATGTGTGCATCTTAGAGTCGCACAAAGATGCCTCTGGGGCTGTGATAGTATTAAATATTAACGTCACACAATAAAATTACAGAAAACTCTAAATAATGAAAAATATCACACTGGAGCAGAAGTGCCACTGGAGGGTGAGACGGGGAGCACCAAGCAATCGCAGTGTGATTCCGGAATGTGCGCGGAGGCGAAGGCTAACTCAATCATCGTTTCCGTGTTGCTGCCGTGAAGTAATAAAAGTTGTAAGAGCAGACAGCCCTCACATTGCTTGAGGTTATAAGAAAACACTTTTGCGCTGTACTTTTTTTTGGAAGATCTGGTTTGCACAGTATAGAAATTTACTGCGGAATGTATCATTTATTAAAATTTGAGCCTTGAAACAACCTGGAAGGCGGATTCTTTTCTTCAAGTCAATCCTGATAGTCACCGTCTTTAGAGATGGATTTCACCTTCATTTATAATCACTTCCTTTCAAGTGATTTCCTTAGAGAATCTGTCCATGGTAATCAAAGCAGGCAAATGGATCACAGCAGCGGCCATCTAGCGACCCTTTAGTTCATTCTTTCTTCCTCCCCTGTACCTGCTTCACGAGACAGGCATGTGGGTGGTCGCTGTTCCCTAGATAACTAAATGCCCTCCAGAAGGACAAGTATTTTCTTTAAAACCTCATTAGAACATTGTAACTTGTGTCAGGGACAGAAAGCACACTGAACTGCTTGCATGAATCCTGTGCCACTGAGGCTATTAAGATGAATTCCAGAGGGAAAAGGGGGGGGGGAACAAAAGAGAAAATCTTGGAATGCACAAAAGACATCTGAGAGATGAGTCGTTTGACCCAGATATCATAGTTTATAATACGTGTTTTGATACTTTCCTCGCTGTTGAAACAAAGTATTGGGCAAAAAGCAACCTAAGAAAGGGAGGTTTGCTTTTGGCTCAGTTATTTTGGAAGTCTGTCTTGGTGGGGAAGGGTAGGAAGCGGCTAATCGATTGCATCTGCCTTCCGCAAGCCAAAAGCAATCAATGCTCAGCTCGCTTTCCTTTGCTCCAGCCTCTGGTATAGTGCTCCCCACAATCAAGATGGGTCTTCCCACCCTAATTTACTTAATCTAGATAATCCTTCACAGATATACCCAGAGACTCACCTCATCTAGATAATCCCTCCCAGGCTTGCCTGAAGGCTTATCTCCTAAGGTGATCCTAGATCCTGACAATTGGATGATCAATATTAACCTTCACAAGGGGCCTTCCAGTGAGGAGCGACTTTGCAGTTCTCTTAGATCATGAGTTAGTTGGAAGTAACTGTCTCTTATGATTTCAGAGTGTGTGATGTGTGTTTGTCATAGGGTACGTGCCGTGATGTGTGACAGATGCTCTCTATATGTCTGTTGAATACATGGAAAATATGAAGAAAGAAGGAAAGCGGGAAGGAAGAGATCTTCGAAAGAAAAAGTGATGGGGAGAGAAGAAAGAAATCCTTTCAACAAAATCTAGAAATTATTTTCTTTCCCTGAGACCGCCTGGTCTTGGATCTTGTTTGAAAATGGCAGTCTATGTTAACTGGCTTCTATCAGTGTACCACTTGAGTTTGTTTTGCAATTCTCATGGAATCTACTAGACTAGCACTTAGTAAAACAGCACGTTCGCATCTGTAAGTGGTGCATCGAGATACTGATTGAAACTCTGCATCTCTGGAGAGGTCATATCAGCAGGTGATGAGGTGGGTGGAGCAGAACTCCTTGAGTGCTGTGTGCTTAAGGAGCCTGGCTTTTGGAGTAGGTACATTTCCTGCCCCCCCCCCCGCCCCTTCAGCCAATAGTTGGCAGGGATATACCCAGATGCAGATGCTGAGCCTGAAATACACCTGAAAGCACAGAGTGCTATTATCCCTCTGCTCTGCAAGATGCAAAACCTGCAGGAAATCTAAAGAGGAGGCAGACACAGGCGTCCCATAGCATACGACAGCTCCATCGTACAGCTTTCATGGCTAGCGCGCGAGCCAAGTTATCACATATATTAAAACTTATGGACCACAGAGCATTAGATGTGAAAAAAAAATGTTTGCAAACGTTTGGTTAGGGGCGAAGCCGATGCTCTGAAATTTGTATCTCTGGACTTCTTCAGACTATAGCCCCCTCCCACTAACGTGAGTTGCTTGGAGTAGTTTTGATAAGTCAATGCCAAGGAAGGGCTCAAAGATGACGAGATTGAATTTGAGCCAAGCCTTACCTCTGTCACAGGTGAGCTATGTCACTATGGCAACGTTCCTTGACTCCCCAAGACTCTGCCACCTCACCTGAAAATGGGAGCCAAAGTAGAAATACCATCCTTCTGTCCACACCTCGAACAAATATTTGCATTGCACATATTTGGAGAGCATCCCATTCCATAAGCTCTATGAGAAAGAGTTCTTGCTCTGATAAGCAGCTATTAAGTGCCTGGCACAGGAAGAATCCAAAAGCATCAAATGATGCCATCTACCGTAGAATGAAGACAAGCTTCTTGGATTTGAAAACCATGCCTTCTGCTTCTCGGTGGCCTGGTTGAGCCACGCCATCTCTGTGCCAGTTTCCATTACCTGCGGAAAGAGAGGCTGAATGGACAGTGCTGGATCGTGTGAAGACTGAACTGCGTGCAAACGTTGAGTGCTCAAACAGGAAATGCTCCACAGATGCGAGTGGCTTTTTAAACAATAATAATAGCATTGATCATACTAGTGGGGGTATAAGAATGAAGATGGTATAGCCCTCGTCTTCAATGAGTTTTTTTACTAGAGACTGACAGTTAAGCAATCTGGAAACAGGATACAGATGCAGTGACTTGATGTGGGAATTCCCCTCTGTATGCTGTGAATACCATTGGTTAATAAAGAATTTGCTTTGGGCCTATTGCAGTACAGAATAGGGCAAGGCAGGAATTCCAGGCAGATAGAGGAGGAGAGAGTAGGTAGAGTCGAGGAAAAGCCATGTAACCACAGCAGGAGAGAGATGCTGGTCACCTGACGCTGGAGGGAACCTTACCGGTAAGCTGCAACCACGTGGCGATACACAGATGAATTGAAATGGGTTAATTTAAGATATAAGAGCTAGTTAGGAATACGCTTAAGTGGCCAAGCAGTGTTCTAATTAATACAGTTCCTGGGTGGTTATTTCAGGTCCGCGTGGCCGAGAATGAGCAGTCTTAGGTTACAATGCCTGGTAACCATAGAAGTAAATCAGGTATTTGAAGCATAGCTTGTGTTGTCAGTGAGTAGCAAAATGGCATGTGAGCTCTGGGCAGTTTCTCAAACCAATTCCTCCCTCCCTAGTGGAAAAGAATCCTGTATGTGGTCGTCAGAAATCACTGCTAGAATCTGTGGGCATCACAGGACGTATGTACCGATGTGTACCAATGCGATTCCCTTTCTCTTCTTTGAAAGATGCTTCCTGTCATCCCTACTTCCCACTGTGCAGGCTGTGGAGGACTGCTGAGCAAAAAGCCTTTACTTCCTTCCTCTCCAGGGCAAGCCCTAAACACAGTGGCTTTTGGACTGCATTCCAGTGAGCGCTGGGATTCTGAAGGCCCTCCTTAGCACGGTATCTTCCAAGTATCAGAAGATAAGAACTGAGAAGGGATTTCCAGAACTTCCAACCAGAGCCAGAGTTTGAAGATATGGGGTTTCTTTAGAAATAAATACCTTTCCCTGGAAGCTAACAATATATATATTTTTTTAACCAGCTGCCTTAAAAGTTGTTCCAAAAAGGTATCTTCCAGTGAAATCGTGGTTCTCGGCTCTCAGGAAAGGCAAATGCCTCTCAAGAAGTTTTGAGAGACATCTGAAAAAGTTTTCTGGCTGGTATATCCCCCAGCCTATCATGGAGAACAAAGTGAGATATTTAATTTTCTTGCAATATTTCAGGGAATGTGGACTAGTGAATAAAACATCAAATTTAGCGAACAGAAATAATATAAATCTTCTTAAAAATACTGATTCATAATTTTTAGTTGGTTTTAAGTTGGATCACATGTCCCAAAGACTGAACATAAGTGACATAAAAGATTATAGTTACAGCTGCATTTATACTAGGGGGGAAACCACGGATCAATCCATTGCAACTACTCTATTTTAGTGATGGTGCATATCTGAGCTACTTTTAAAGATCTTTTAACTTTGAAGAGTCGTTAGTGAAGTATAGCAAGAGTCTCAACCTCTATCTCTCTACAGCAAACTGAATATGGTCCCAATTCTGAAACAGATCTAAGCCTGTCAAATTTGAATATTTCTATCATAAACATAGAACTAGATCCTTATGTGGGAGCAATAAAGTATTGAAGTAAGACTCTCCCATTGTATTTTTGTTTCATGTCCTTAAGTTACTGGTATGCTCTAAGCATGTTCAGGTACAGAAGTAGAACATGCTAAGCGTTTCACATGTAGCTGACCCTAGGAGAGCATTCATTTGCTAAGATGGCTAACTCTTGAGTATAACAGCCTGTCCCCTCTTGCAGTGGGAGAAGCAGACCCAGGGAGGCTTCTCACTGTTGCGGATCTAGTAAGAGCCAGGCTGAAAACAGTCTGTCCACAAGATACCCATATCCTATCCATACCCATATCAGAACAATTGGCTTGGTAATTTATGACTGTGTATCTAGGTTTGGAGTTCAATGTGTCCTCACCTAAATTTATATTTTTGAACTCTAAGCCCTGTGTTTCAGCACATGATGTTATTTAGAGATAAGGTATCTTTACAGAAATACTCAGATTAAGAAAAAGCCATGAGTTGGGCTTGGCTCTGATATGGTGAGGTTCTTGTTAGGAAAAAAAAAGGAAGATTTCTTCAGACACTCACACAAAAACATGTGCACGCACACACACAAATATGCACACAGATAGACAGATATACGTACATATATATACATACACACAAACACATACACACATATACAAGCTCACATGCAGACAGATATACATACATATACATACACACACAAACACATGCACACACACATATACACATGCACAACACACACACATATACAAACACACAGATAGACAGATAATACATACACACACACACGTAATATTGAAAGGAGTAGAAGACCTGTTCTACACAGCAAATGAAGGTGCAGCTTCTCTCAGGAAACTTAAGGTGGAAACGCCCTATAACCGAAGGACACCTTGCGAAAATAATCAGAAGTGACACGGATATTGATATATAAGGATATTCCTCACGGTATTCATTTTAATACAGAAAATTGGAGTGATCTAGCATTAGGGAGACAGCTTTAAATAAGCTGTGGTACATTGAGTACCCTCTCATTCCACACGCTTGTCTTCCCTGAACTGACCAGCTTCCTCAAGCATTCATGAGTGCTCTCTGTGCCTGCAGTTCATCTGCTCATAGCTCCTGCTGACGCATACCGTTCGTGCATACGTGGTCCGCTTAGCCTCGCTCCGTTCCACTCCCGTCTCTGTTTTTTGAGCACCTTCTTGGTTTCCACCCCTGTAATCAATTCTTCAATATTCCTTCTACTCAAATGTAGCCTCCTAAGAGGAAGAATCGCTCATGTAGCCGAGTCACAACCAGCTCTGTGAAGGGACTCAGGAACTCTCTGTGAGGGAGTGGTGGTGGTCTTGCCTGGTGCACAACACAGGTGTCCTGTGTGCAGGCGCTGCAGACCGGGCAGGTATCATCTTAGCGATTATAGCAGGGTTCCTGGCTGTGCATTCTCATAGCAAAGTACCGCACTGACCTAGGATGGCTTCTCTGCTTTTCTTTATCACCTCACTTCACTTTGCTTTGCTTAAAGGCTCAAGAACCATGATGTATGTTATTTCATAACCCCAGTGTCTCCTGTAAGACCCAGGACCACAGTGTTTGCTTGTATTTAAAACAAATGTTTCACTTTGTAGCCCAGGCTAGTCTGGAATTCACTGTTTAACCCAGGCTGGCTTTGAACTCATTGAGATCCTACTGTCTCAGCTTCCTGGGTGCTGGGATTATAGGTATGCATCACCACACTTGGCCAGAAAGTGTTTATTGAATGATTGAGCTTCTGTAAGAATTAAAGGAAACAGTGACGAGCAGGTACCTAGAGTGGGTCTGGCATGAAGTATCTGTTCAACAAAGGTTGGTTTCTGTCCCCATCCCTCCGTATTATCCCGAATCCTGTCACCCCCTTTTATCGCCCCTCAGTGGGGCTGCCAAGATGGGGATCAGCAACCCACAGATGTGGAAGATGCTCAGGAGTGAGCTGATTTAATTGCGCTGTTCTTTTGGATCAGCCCACCGAGGCATTTGTCTACTCCACTGTGACATCATCCTGACTTATCTCTGCTGATCGTCTGCTTTAAACCGCGGATTGCTCCCCATGGCTCGATGGCTCAGCAATGAATCATTCTTTTCTTCCTATATATTATGACTACAACTTTTATTACTTCCGGAATAATGGGAGAACCTTCCACGGGGCTTTCCTCTGAGAGATCGGAGAATCGGCAAACATGCACGAGTAATGTCAGGGATGGGTGGCTGTGTGGGGGTGTTCAATAGGAAGGCAGCGCCTCCGGGGACCCCTGTGCGTGCAAACTGTGGTGCTTGAGAGCCGGGTGGGAGGGAGGGAGCTGGATTTTAGGCTTGCTCCTGCTAATTTGCCACTTGGTGTTTCTGGCAAGCTTCTCACCATCACTGGGGTTCACTGGGAAAATTAATCTTCGTTTATTCAACCATACACTTTTCTTGAGAATATTTCGGAGCACTGTGTGAATTTGCTTGGGCTGTCCAAACGAAGTGCCACAGACTGGTGATGCAATAACCAAAATGTATCCTCACAGTTGGAGAAGTTAGACGTCTAAACCCAAAGTGTCAGCAGGATAGGTCCTCGGGGCCTCTGTCCTCGGCTTATAGATGACTGCCTTCCTCTTGTGTTGCTGTGTGTCATCTCCCCTCTGCATTGGTAACTTTTCTGAGCCCACTGTTTTCATTGGGTTAGAAGCCCATGTCTACTGCAGCATCCTGTGTGAAATCCACAGCGATGGTTCTGAGCCCTGAGGGTCTTGGGTCAGACTAAGAACTAGACTCAACAAGATGATGATGTCAGAGAGTGGAATGTGTATCTAAGTGGGATAAGTTAATGAGGAAAGTGGGGACCGCTCTCTATGGACTCGGCAGCTTTGCTGAAGGGCCAGGGAGTGTGGGTTGTACTAAATTGGACATCTCATACCAAAGGCCTTGATGCTGCAAATCAGTGAAGTAGTACTTGTGACTGAGTATGGTGCAGAATGTGGAGAAATTAAACAGGCTTTACCAGAAGGGGCTCAAATTTGAAAAAAAAATAGAAAAACAGAAACAAATAGTGATGTGTGAAATAAAGATGAGCTAACAAGAGCCTGGCTTCTTTCTGAACTGGAGCTAAGCATTTGCTGCAGTTCCCCTGGGATTTCTGCAGACCTTTTATCCTTAATTTACTTGCAGATGTTAGAAGCTGTGGAGCTCGAGAGATGGCTCAGCTGTTAAGAGCACTTGTTGCTCTTGCCGAAGACTAGAATTCAGTTCCTGGTACCATGTCAGGCAGCTCACACATCAGCCCGTGATGCCAGCTCCAGGGATCTGATACCCTCTTCTGGCCCCTGAGGGCACCCACATACCACACACAGGCACACGCGCGCACGCCTAGATTAAAATAAAATAAATATTTAAAACCTGGAAGCCAGCGCGACAGAATGAAATGTCGCCACCGCAGAAGCTGTCTATCGTCCAGACAAATATTTGTTAAGTGGTGGCTCCATTGTCAGACACTGCTCTGCATACTAACAGACGGCTCTTCCAAGAGCTCAGACAGAAAAGTGTTCTAGTGTTGGGAAGTGCGGTGTGGACCGTGACGGAAACACACACACCCTAATCTGGGGCATAGTGAAACCAGGAAGGCTTAATTGGAGCAAAACAATGCCTGGGATGAGCGCTATGCAATTGATTGACTTTGGATAGCACAGAAAGAGGAGGTCACAGCAGGGCTGTAGTGTGAGACAGCCTGTTCTCTGGTGGTCTGTGCTCAGGCCACTGTGGGGTAGCCTAGGGTCCCTGTGCTCAGAGGAGCAGACATGCCGGAGCCAGGCTGCCCTGGTTTGTAGCCACAGCTCTGCAGCTTCTCTGTGACGGTAAATAAGTGTCTTAGCACCCCGTCTTGAGATGCCTCTGTTTCTAAAATAGAGACTGTAATAGTCTCTGCTTCGCAGGGCTCCAGTGAGAACTGGAGTGCAATTAAAGAGCATTTGCCTGGCACCAATGCAAGGGCAGAGTTTGATTCAGTCGTCAAGGAACACTTTCAGGAGAGGGTAAAGGGCAGTTTGCCAGGCAGAGAATTGGTTAAAAGCAGAGAAAGTCCCATAGACAAGGTTCCCAGTTAAAGACTTCCCTGGAGGCAGAGTAAAGGGTCTGACTGATGAAATCCCCAAAGTGAGGCTAGAGAGGTAGATTAGAACAGGGCCCTAAGTATGGTGTGGTCATTCTTCCTTTTTGCTAATAATAAATGAGTTATTCAGGAAGCACTCAAGGGATTGGTTAGCTCAGACTAAACCACAGACTGTTTGCAGGGATGGGGAGACGTGGGAATCCTGCTTTCGGTAGAGCAGACAGTCGGGGTGTGTGGTGACCACAGAACAGACTCACACCTCAGCTGCATTGCATACAGGAAGTATTATGCAAAATTAGCATCTGGCATGAATCCATTGGTCTGTTGACCCTGAATCACCTGCCATAGTCCATTTAAAAGATCACAGTCTCCAAATTGATTACAGTCAAGTTAGTGCTTTAATTTCTTTCAGCAAAAGTAGTCCAACTCCTAGCCCTGCTCTCCCTAAGGAACTACTCAATAAGATTTCACTTAGTAAATATTTGGGGAAAGATTGATGCTGGTGATCTCAACACACAGATTAATTTCTCGGGGATGGAATTGACATTGCCACCAGTATAATCTTCATCTCCTCCAGCTCTATAATGCTTTGTTTAGGTCTCTCACACTGTTGGAATCACCTCAACTTTATCGCCTTCCTCCTTTAATTCTGCAAATACAACGGCACTGGTTTCTCAGCAAAGCATAAATCTATTTTTAACCCTAGAATCAGGCAGCAAACAGTCGCGGAGTAAGTCGTTCTAGAGAACCTTGGCTAGGATCTTGACATTGATACAAAGTTCATCAGTAAGATATCACAGCTTTTATTTAAAAAAAAATCTATCATGGAGTTAATCTCCAGATGGTGGTGATAGGGTGCCCCTGAAACCCTGCTTCTGTTGATTCCCTTCCTGGGTTCTCCATATGTTGACACGGAGCCCATGCAGACATCCCTGTGGATGTTAGTGCTGTCTGAAGGCTGCCACCAGCATCCTGCCTTCCATTTTTCTCAGATGTTCCTGTTTGGCTGCCTCGAGGGCTGGGTGGCTTCATTATCTCACATCTCTAGATCATGGACTGGAGCAGTTCCAAAGGAGATGATTGGATCTACGCTCAACAAAACCTCACCAAAGTCATAAATATTGAACAAATTGGCAGTGGAATGTTTCCCGTGTACCAGGGAAGACATTTGGAGCCATGTTGGCTTGACTGTGAATTCTGTTTTACCATTTTTCTCATCACAATAAAACTAATTCTAAATGCACTATTGACGACATCCCTCCAGCTCTCCTAAGACCCCTCTGTACTCTCTGCTGACCTACGCAGTGGGCCATCCATCTGAGCAATTCTCAGTGACACTTTTTCTGGTGGATTCCATCTGCTTCCTGGACGAGTTAAAGTCAGCCTTCCATTTTCTGAACTCTCAACACACCTTCCGTTTGCAGTGGAAGCTGACACTGGTGCCGCTGCTCTTGGGGAGCCAGATAACCGAATTCATGTTAGGTGCCACCAAGCTAGGTCTCCTACACCTTTGTGTTTCTGTCCCATTCTCTCCTGCTTATTATTTGTTTTAAATATCACCAGATCATTATCAGGGAGAATGAACAGCTACTGACTGCCCATTCTGCCGTAGGGCCCGTGTTCTAAGTAAAGTGAAGGATTACCAAATGTCATGTGTGCATACATGCTTCTGTTTTATTTCTTTTGCCCACCCATCTCACTTAAAGAAAACATGTACTTCCTTCCAGTCCTCCCTCCTTTTGAATCCTGCGTACTTTCTTCTTTGTGGGTCTCCTGACAGAACATTGTTCAGAACACACAGGGTCTGTCAGGAAAAGAGTTAAAAGCCGCTACCTCTCCAGCTAACTGTGGCCCACAGGCTGCTAATTAGCTTGATGGATCAGCACCTGGTCTGGTTACGAATGCTCGCAAAAGCATTGGCTGCTGGCAGCTGATTCGCGGCTCCCTGAGGTCTGGAGATGTATCAACCTGAACAGAGAGAGCTGGCACCCGCTTAAAGGGTAGCCACAGCCAATTATTCATGCACTCCTTTGAACTTGACTAGGCTGAAGCCAGAACCATGCTTCCAGACACACTGGAGGCAGCTTTTTCTTGAGCAGCGGGTTGCAGCTTCCTGGCACACTTTCCGCTTCTGGTGCCATTACAGTCCCGCGACTAATACAAATACAGTTCCGCGGTCACCTGAGGTGCGGCTGGGCTGGGCTGTGTACCATTGCTTTCAGGGTCTACTCTTCCTTCCGCGTCTCTACTCTTTGCTCTGGAGGGTCGCTTACAATCACTTCGCTTCCACTTTCTTATTTTGGGTGGCATTTTAAAGCTCACATCTATAGGTCATCGAAAAATTCAATAAAATATGCTCAAGAAGACTACGTGACTGGGGAAGCAGCCCGTATTGAGTGCAGGTTTGTGCCATTATTTAGCTATCTCAGTAGATACCAGCCAAGTTTCTTAGCCTCTTGGAGCTTCCCGAAGCTTATCAATAAGTGAAAGAATATCATTCCTACATCACAGGGTCCTCGAAGCGATGGCACAACACTGTGTTCGTCTCTTTCCGTTGGCATGCACTGTACTGCCCATACTGGTCAGCACCAACATCTGTGCCTGCTGTGTTTTGAGCCTGGTGGAGGGGCTTGTAATGGAAGAGAAACCACTGTCAAGTACCCTCCCCGATACCCTAAATGCAGAGGCCGCTGAGAAGAAATGGTCCAGGGGTGAGATTCTAACTCGGCGTTAGCTCCGCGTGCATCCTCCAGCCTATGCTGTCTGTTTCCATTTATGCCAACATGGATGTGAACCTCAGCCTCCTTTTCCCCTATGGTAACCTGATGGCACACCCGAGCAGGCTTCTTTGTCTTGACTGAAGGTTTCCTGAGGGTGACCAGCTGGAGAGGGGTCAACGTAAACTCTGTGCAAGCGGCTCATGAAAAGCTCCATTCGTAATTTCCCTTCACCAAAGACTACATTGCCATTATTATCTCCCCCCATGAAGACCTTGCCCTCACTGATGCCCCCTTCCTCTTGGAACAGTGCAAACATTACTTCAGATGTGCACAAGATAAGCAGTCCTCTGTGTCACCATGAGATGTCAACCCACCGCCCAACGGTGTTTGGAGTAATTCTCCAAACAAAGACAGTGATGGAATAGTACAGGCGGGCAAAGCTCTCGATGCACACACCGTCACATTTCATCCCCACGCTGTCTCTATGAGTATGCATTACTCTGCCAATTTTATAGATGAGGAAACAGAAACGCCGGGCCACTAGGGAGCCACCTCTGTGAACAAACCCTGCCTTGAATATTTGCTGTAAGGATTACTGGACGATGGATTGTCGATCTGTTCCTAGTACGCGTCACAAAGACGGCAATGGCAGCTTCCTCTGGAAATGATAATAGCAGAAACAAACCTGTCCTGTTTCACGCAGACAACATAATGAATGTCAATCATAGTGCTTGCTATATAGTTCGCAAAGTCCAGTGAAAGCACAGGCAGGGGCAAGAGAGCCAGTTTCCCCTCCACACACCCCTGTCTCTCTGACCTACAGTAGACAAATGACGCTTCACGGGGATGCTGACCTATAGAATGGGTGAGAGGTCTGTACTGAGTTGCCTAGGGAGCAATCCAAGAAGCCACGGGGTGAGGATCCCTCCATGTAAAGCACCTTTGTGTACCAGCACTGGGGAAAGAAGAAGGAAATGGACTGAATGCAGGCCAACTCCTGTTAATGCCAAATAATGCTACTCAAGCAAGGAGTAGCAATGGTTGTGGGACAAGCTAGAGAGAAGAGGCTGCGTGAGAAACACAAGATAGAGAACAGGTAACTGGACCTTCACCCTTCATCCTAGGACCACAGGGGCATTGTGACTTGAGACTCCAAGCACCAGCAGGTGGCCCCATGTCCCATCAGGCTTCACATACAAAAGATAAATTCAAAGTCGAAATGATCCAGAATAAATGGGCTATAGCTTCAGAGCCTTAAACTAAACATCGGGCCCAGTGTCAGGCAGAGTTCTCTGGAGGAACAGAATGGATTGGATGTATATATAATATAAAAAGGGTCTTTATTGGATTGCTTGATAGGGTCTGAGGAGGCCAACAGCAGCTGTCTGTTCCCTGAAAAGACAGAACCCACTGGGAACGCTCCAGTAGTTCCAAGCCAGTGCCGAGAGCCCGAAAGCTCCCTAAAGAAGGACTGGTGTGGAGTCCACAGAGGAAGGCTGAAGAAGCTGGGGTCTAATGGCAGCAGAGGATGGCATCGGCAGTGACGGACAACTCAGGGAGAAGAAAGTAAGGCAGCAAGTACACAGTGACTTTTCCTCAGACCTCTTTGAGAGCAGGCCTCCCTGCCATCCCCAGTTAATCTCTGGAAACACCCTCCCAGAAGTGCCCAGAGGTGTGTCTCCTGGGTAATTCTCTATGCTATCATGCTGACAAACAAAACCAGCCATGGCAGGCCCTCGGAGATAATCCTGGAACATGGCCAGAGAGCCAACCTTAACAACAATAAATCCTCAAATCAGAAGTTGTTCTAAGAGACAGAGCTGGTGGTGTAAGGGGTCTGGGAAATGGCTCAATGGGTAACAGCTGTGTAAAGCAAGGAGCCCTGAGTTCAAATCCCTGGGACACACATTTAAAAAAGATCATGCATCACTGTGCATGCCTGTAGTCCCAGCATTGGGGGTTTGGAGACAGATGGATCCCAGGATCTTAGGGCCAGCCATTAGAACAGGAGCTTCCAGTTCAAAGAGAGACCTTGTGTCAAAAACTAAGGTGGGGAATAATAGAGGATTCCTGATATCTTCCTCTGGCCTCTGCATGCAAACACATAAGCATGTGCACCTGCATACATGTCTGTCCATATGCCACACATATAGACATGTGTACCTGCATACATGTCTGTCCATATGCCACACATATAGACATGTGTACCTGCATACATGTCTGTCCATATACCACACACGTACACATAGGCATGTGTACCTGCATACACATCTGTACATATACCACACACGTACACATAGGCATGTGCACCTGCATACACATCTGTACATATACCACACACAAACACATAGGCATGTGTACCTGCATACACATCTGTACATATACCACACATATACATAGGCATGTGCACCTGCATACACATCTGTACATATACCACAGACGTACACATAGGCATGTGCACCTGCATACACGTCTGTACATATACCACACACGTACACATAGGCATGTGCACCTGCATACACGTCTGTACATATACCACACACAAACACATAGGCATGTGTACCTGCATACACATCTGTACATATACCACACATATACATAGGCATGTGCACCTGCATAGAGGTCTGTACATATGCCACACACATACACATAGGCATGCATACCTGCATACAGGTCTGTACATATGCCACACACATACACATAGGCATGTGCACCTGCATACATGTCTGTCCATATGCCACACACATACAACACATGTACAGAAAAAAAGTGAACAAATTTAGAGACCTAATATACTGCATAATAACATGTTAATAATAATATATACAGTATAATAACTCATTAATAATGTATCATGTACTTGAAATTCACTAAGCGTCTTAAATATTCTCAGTATATACAGAGGAAGAAGGCAAGGAAAGAAAAGCTATGCAGGGTGATGGATTTGTTTGTTTGCGGGAGTCATTTCATACATACATTCATAATACGCACCTTGACAAGTTTCATTTGCCAATTATATTTCAATAAAGGGGGGAATAAAACAAATTCTTAAAATAACCAATATGCAAAGGCTTCCAAATCTCTGACTGCTGTGTAAATGCAGAGTACCTATGGGTATAACCGTCGTTACGTAATCACATTGGGCCCTCGCACGTTTATTGGGCTTTTACTTAGCGGCCCCAGATTTATGAGTGCAAAGGACAGTGCCAACACTTTCAGCTCTCCGCCAGGGAGGGGAATTGTTCTCAGTTCAGTGCACTCACAGCGCTCAGGCATTCCGAGTGACAGGGTGAAGCCAGTCTGAAGGGAACACCCTGCCCTTCAAATGCATCTCCAATGGAATACACATGGGGGAGATGGAGCAGGTGCTTACTTCTCAGACCAGAACTGTCTCTTTCCTTCCAAGAAAGAGAGACAGACAGACAGACAGACAGACAGACAGACAGACAGACAGACAGACAGACAGGAGGAGGAGGAGGAGGATGCCTGCCTCCCGGCCCACCCAGGTTAGAAAAGGGTTTTTATCATACATATACCAGAAGGTTAAGGCAGGAGACACCCTGACCACTGCTCAGATGAAGCCTGCAGCCCCTTTCCCTGACATGTAGGTTTCATGGCACACATTTCCATAGAGCAGTAGGTTTTTCATATAGGTAAGTGTGTTCAGGGATCCAGAAGAAAGCAGTTATTAAACATCTTCTGGTGCTCTATCGTAACTGGAGAACGCAGCTGAAAGATGGAAGAGGCAAATTAGGACATGCTCGCCCTCCGTACCCACTAGGAGCCATTCAGAGGGAAGTAGTAATTTACTAAATAGTAGCCTAATAGCCTGAAAGAGTTAATGGGCTTCCCTCATTACTTCAACCCAGAGAGTTGCCATTGTCCTAAAGAGCCCCAGGCTCTTTCTCTCCAGAGACCGTGTGTGGACCTAAGAGATTAAATAGATTCTGCCCTGAATGGCAGACCACACCCTGGCATTCAGTAGGAAGGGGCTGGGGTCCCTTAAGGATCATCCCCTCCACCTACAGTTAGGAACTCCAGGGATATAAATCCGTGTTTCATTTTTTCTCTGGAGTTTCTGTGCTGTGAGACAATGAGGGAGTGATACCAGCCATCACCAAGCATCAGCTGAGGCATGGTTCAAGGGAAGGAATGTTTTACAGCCAAGCTAATACTGTCCTTGCTTGGGAGAAGACCAGCTTTTAACAGTTTGCCCCAAGCAGGAGTTATGGGAAAACACATGACACTGGGAACTGGTGAATGTGCTCTCTCTCTCTCTCTCTCTCTCTCTCTCTCTCTCTCTCTCTCTCTCTCTCTCACACACACACACACACACACACACACACACACACACACTCTCTCTCTCTCTCTCTCTCTCTCTCTCTCTCTCTCTCTCTCTCTCTCTGGTTCTGCTTACCTAGTGTTACCCTGAGCCAGTGACATCGTTAGGGCACAATTTCCTCACCTATATAATAGGAGCAATATTAAGACTCCAACTACACAGAGTATTTCGAAGATGGGATGCACACTTGTATATTGTGAATTAGGGAAAAAACATCTCACACAGTAGTTCCTCTCTCGTGGTTTCAGTTACCTTCAGTCAGCTGCGTTCCAGATATATTAAGTGGAAAATTCCATAAATAAGCAATCAGTAAGTTTTAAATAACTTTTCAATTGCAAGCATACTTTACTGTTATTGTTGTTCATCTCTTGCTGTGCTCAATTAATAAATTCACGTGTGGAGAAGAGCAAACAGTTCGTATGGGGCTGGTATTAGCTTTGATTCCAGGCATGCACTGGGGTTCGAAATGTACTCCCCAGTAGACAAGGAGGGACTGCCATTGCCACTGACTATTCGGGGAACTAATGAGTATACTGCTTAATCTTAGAAAGATTGCCTACGTTCTCAGGTCCCCCACAATTTCTTCATCTGGAAAGAAGTGGTAGTAAGATAATGGCAGGGTTATGTAGAATTACTGGAGCAAGGCATCTGAAGGGCCTGATACACATCAGGTACACAAGAGGCGTGTTCCTTTCCTGCGTACCTCCTTCCCACACGGGGAACATCTTCGGCCAGCACTCACTTCCTTGTGCGTCCTGGAGCTGTGGCTTGGGAGAACCGAGCTGTATTCTCAGGCTGAGTTTTCTGCTCTTTCCTCTGCTTCCTGGGGTACAGAAGGGAGGTAAATGCGTGAAGGCAGCTGTGGGACTGATCATTATCCGGACGCAGCCTGGGACTGAAAGATTCTGCAAAAAACTGCCCTTTTCAAGTATTTCTTCTGCTGTGCATCCGATTCTGTTCTTGATGGTTTCCTCATATTGAATGAGATTCATCCGATTCTTAATGGCATATACAGAGCTATCAAGTGACCTTGGAATTACTGACCCTGTCTTTCAACTTACCAGACTTCTTGGGGAATCCAGAACATTCATCTTTACCTGCTCACGTTGCTTCTCACCGCTTCTACTCCATACGGCTCAATGTCTAGGGTTCATTTGAATGTATTCCTTCTCCTCTGGCCCTCACCCATCATCCAGTCACTCCTATACAGTGCTATCTACATGAGTCCATCCTCGCCTTATAAAGAGAAGGCAAAAAGCCGTAGTCCTTGCTTCAGCCCCTGATATTCCCTCAAAAGCCCACCACGGAGTAGATCTATGATCCCCTGGCAAACAGGAGGGCTCCGCCACTCATCCACAGTGGTTCATCCAGGGAGGGTGAGAACAGGGATTCCTCAGGGACTACTAAGAAAGAGGAGGACTCTTTGCACAACGTTTTCTGCACTGGTGAGCCGGCATTGCCAGGTGTCGGTGGCGGCCATGTTGTAGAGAGATCTGTCTGGTAGTCGAGCTGGTAAAACTGGCACAGAGCTGAGTAAAAGTTCCTGCGGTGGCTTCCAAATTAGTATTTGTGTCTTAAGGTGACTTTTAAAAATTAAATGAAGTAAATGTGCGCTTGTTATTATAGCACAGGACGGGGCCTCTGGTGTATATGAAGCAAGTGGTAACTTTAGTAAGGAAACATTCACTCAGTACACAAATTTGTTGTGGTGAAAGCCAGAAAAAAAAAATAAGAAACATACTAGGTTTCTCCAACTAGTAATGAGCTCTCTGCTACTGGAAGAATCCAAGCTTTGGCTTAAACCTTGTTAGAAATTGAAGAGAGGACTCACTGGCAACCGGAGAAGATTGTCATATTTAAGTTTCCTTCCAACTCAGTCAGGACACTTCCCGTGCCAAAAACCTTACTTAAAATGGCTCAAGCAAGATGAGAAAGTTTTGAGTTCATGTAAGGGGTAATGTCTGGATGTTCTGGGCATTGCCGCACCCTGAGCCCCAAAAGCTCTTGCTGGAATCCCTGAGTCTCTCAGTCCATATGGGGTGAGCCCCAGCTCACCCACAGATGCCAACTGGATGCCTTCATCGATCCCTCGCTGTGCTGTATTTTGAGTGTTTCTCACTGAAGCTGAAGCTCATGGACTCAGCTAGACAGGCTTTCCAGCAGTCCCCAAGGATTGTCTAACTCCCCAGGACTGGGACTGTAGGCACACACTGTCACACCTGGCTTTTACATTGGTTTTAGACATCTGAATTCAAGTCCTCATGCTTGCTTGGGAAAGCACTTTTGTTGGTTTTTTTTTTTTCGTTATGCTTTGTTCTTGGCTCTTTGGGGGGGGCCACCACCCATCTCCAAAATAAATACACACAGAGAGACTTACTCTTTCTTATAAATGCTTAGCCCTACTTTGGGTTGTTTCTAGCCAGATTTTTTAAAATTTGTTTTTCAAACAATCTTTTCTCCTTTAACATACCAGTCCCAGTTCTCTCTCCCTCCCCTCCTCCTGCTCTCTCCACCTTCCACCCACCCCACCTTCCATCCACTCCTCAGAGAGGGCAAGGCTTCCCATGGGGGCAGTCAACCAAGTTTAGCACATCACTCTGAGGCAGGACCAAGTCCCTCCCCCTTATATCTAGGCTGAGCAAGGTATCTATCCAAAGGGAATGGGTTCCAAAAAGTCAGTCCAAGCACTAGGGATAAATCCTGGTCCCACTGCTAGTGGTCCCACAAATGGCCTAGCCACACAACTGTTACCCATATTCAGAGGTCTAGTTTTGTCCTCTGCAGGTCCCCCACTGTCAGTCCAGAGTCAGTGAGCTCCCACTAGCTTAAGTCAGCTGTTTCTATGGATATCCCCATCGTGGCCTTGATCCCTTTGCTCATATTATTGTTCCTCCTTATATATCCCCCACCATGCTCCCAATTTTCTCTGGAGTTCTTGTCTATTTCCCCTTCCCATGGGGAATCTATGTATGTTTTCCTTAGGGGTCTCCCTTTTGCCTAGCTTCTCTAGGGTCATGGGTTATAGACTGTCTAATATCCACGTATGACTGAGTATATAACATGTTTGTCTTTCTTAGCCAGCTTTTCTTAAATTATGCTGTCTACCTTTTGGGATTTTATCTTTCTCTGTTCTTTGTTTCTTTTCTTTCTTTCTTTCTTTCTTTCTTTCTTTCTTTCTTTCTTTCTTTCTTTCTTCTGTTGCTAGTTTTGTAGCAGGGTGGCTGACCCCTCATGTTTTCCTCCTTATCTTCTTATTCCTTGATCTTTTCTTCTCTCTTTTCCTCCTCCTATTTATTCTCTCTTCCTGCCAGCCCCATCTACCCTTTCTCCTGCCTTATTATTGGCCATTCTGTTCTTTATTAGGCCAATCACATGTTTTAGGCAGGCAAAATAACACAGCCTCACAGAGTTAAACAAATGCAACATAAAAGAATGCAACACATCTTTGCATCATTAAACAAATGTTTCACAGCATAAACAAATGTAACACATCTTCAAATAATATTCCACAACATACCTTTCTGATCAAACCATCTCTCCAGGTCCCCACCCCCTGCTCTTTTGTGTGTGTGTGTGTGTGTGTGTGTGTGTGTGTGTGTGTGTGTGTGTGTGATCGATTAGTTTCTAAGATTGACTCTCAGGCCTGGCATTTGTGATTCTCCTTCCTTATTTTCCCCCTTTCTGGAATCATGGCTTTGCACCACCACACCTAGCCTCTCACTTGGGATCTTTGTTTCTTCTTTTCTGCACCAGCTTCACCCAAAGGTAGACACTCCAACATTGTCCTCAGCAATATCCTGGCAATGCCATGTCCATCAACTCAGAAAACCCAGTGGAAGGGAGGGATCCTCTGTCTTAATAGGGCCAGAAGAGTCTCTGTCCTGTCCCTCCACAAATGAACCACTGTGCATAAATGATGGAACCCTCACCTGGCGATGGATCAGAGATCCACTCCAGGCATCAGATCTATTTACTATTTACGTTTGTTTTGTAACTCTTCTTTCCTTTGTTCTTCTAACAAATTTCAATATATTTAATAAACACTGCTATATAATTACGATATTGTATAAAATCACCAAAAAAATTTTTTTAAAACTGCTCTATCCCCCTGCCAAATCCCAGTGAGGAAAAAATCCCTGGGATTTTGTTACCTGTCTGCAGGGCAGAGACTTTCCAGGGTGTTTGCACACCTTCTCACTTGATCAGCTGATAAGCCGGGGAATGGTGCTGGGATGAGCTTGGCTGTTTAGTTCTGCTGATAAGGTAGAGGGGTTTCGTGATTCTGATGGCTTATGAATGAATACCAGCATGAATTCATTCTCTGGATGGGTTGTGCTGTCGGCGTGGTGTTGGAGTGTCACAGGGGCGTGCTCACTTCAGCCTTAAGCAACACCCTTAAAGACCGATCGCCATTATTTTATAGATGCAGAAGCTGAGGGTGCATTAAGGGTAAGCAATTGCTCACAGAGAGACAATCAAGCTGCCCAGGAACACAGAGCCACGGCTGAGGGACCTTTTCATATCGTGTTCCATCCTCAGGAATTCCCGGTTTGGGTCTCTGCTGTGCCTTAAACCGTGTTTTTCTAACAAGAAGCAGACCTTGGGCTGGAGAGATGGCTCAGTGGTTAAGAGCTCTGCCTGCTCTTCCAAAGGTCCTGAGTTCAATTCCCAGCAACCTCATGGTGGCTCACAACCATCTGCAATGAGATTTGGTGCCCTCTTCTGGCCTTCAGGGATAAATGTGGGCAGAGCACTGTATACATACATACATACATACATACATACATACATACATACATACATACATACATATTTAAAAAAAGAAAAATAAGCAGACCGTGTGGTCTGACCCATTTAACAAGGGACATCCCAGGGAGACTGGGGTATTTAGTGGTCACTTTGCAAAAGCATTTACCAGAAATCTTGTCTTGCTGCTAGCCCCGGAAGCAGCTGCATGTATTGCCTATCACTGCCTTGTCTGTTAAAGGTGTTTAAAAGGTGAGGTGCTTTTACAGCTGACACTAAGTCCCAGGGGTTGGTGGTAGCAATGGCTGCAAGCAGAGGCCTTAGCTATGGCTCCGTGGAGCTGCATGTGGCTCTGGCCCTGGATGTAGTTAACAGAAAAAGTCCCCAGGTCTTAATTCAGGAGACTGGGGCAGAACATTTCCAGCAGATGGGCCTCAGTGTCTACATCCATTCCCCCTGGATTCCAAGCCTGCTTGCCTTCAGGAAAAAGTGTTCAGTCTCTTCTGCTCGGGCTGGCTCGTCTCAGCTTGGTAGTCAGATCTGTAACTACACTACAGTTAATAGGCAGGTCTGTACATCGTCTCCAAACTGCCGTCTAAACAAAGGGATTTCCCTTTTATTATTATCACAATGAAAGCATGATAGGGCAATAAAAATAACAAAAATCTATTGAGAGCAAGAATCAGCCTATGCCTTTATTTGTCTCATTACTCCTAAACAAACCTCACACTCAAGAAAGCACAGCGCTGCTTCTGGGGTGGGTGCGCACCACTAAGGACTACATGGGGTTGTTCAGCACCAAAGCCTTTCTTTCCCAATGCCAGACTCTCATGAATGCCTCATTCCACTGCCCCCTCAATGCAGTTTCTCCCTGCCCCCTTTCTCTTTGTGTCTCCTTCATGTCCTCTTAGGTCTTCCCTATACCTTCTATCAAAACATCTTTTTTTTTTTCTTTCAAAATCCCAAGCCCTGTTTTCTATATACTGGGAGGTAAAACTCCACAGTGCGGAAATTCTAAATCCATATTGATTGTACGCTTATCTCTGCAGTGGTGTGGTTCTGGAAATCTGTCTGCTGAAAATGTAGCCACAGTGTTGAAAAGAGTTGTGGGTGGGATTTCCCACAACTTTTCTCGTCTACTGGGGTTGTTATCCCGCAACAAAAGGACAGCGTGGTCGCTGTCCAGAGTTCTGACCTCAGACATTTGTTCCTGACCTTATTCTACAGGTAACTGTGGTTGACGATAATCCACTCCTAGGCCTTCCAGCTACCAGGACTCAGGTGGCAGTAGATTCCTATCTCTTCTGAGCCCCAGGTTTATGTTGTCTGATTTCTCCTTGTTTCTAGTCGGACAGCAACTAGAATTCATCATGTCCTAAGCTTTCTTTCACTTGCTCAGTAAATTTCTTTTTTGTTGTTTGTTTTGTTTATTTTTGGGACAGGGTTTCTCTGTAGCTTTGGAGCCTGTCCTGGAGCTAGCTCTTGTAGACCAGGCTGGCCTCGAACTCACAGAGATCCACGTGCCTCTCTCTCCCGAGTGCTGAGATTAAAGGCGCACGCCACCAGTGCCTGGCTCAGTAAATTTCTTAATGCCCATTTGTCAAAAGATCTGTACATATATACAAGGCCACATAAGCAAGGCACCATACGCCACACCTTCTTATAATCATATTTATAACTGAAATCATAATTTAATGTGATAAATGCAATGTTAATGGAAGAAACCTTACTATGTCAGCAAAAAGGTACTTTTTGGCCAATTCAGAGGAAAAGAAATAAAAAATTATTCCTAAGGAAAGTTACGTGTTAACTGAAATCCATAAACTGTAATGACCCAAAGAAAGTGTTCCACAAGACTGGAGCCCCTTTGTAATTTAACTTCCCATCACCGAACAGCCACCTCATCACTTGAATCATTGGCATGAATAAACGAGCAAAAGCAGTTTTAATCACTATCTTTGAAAAAAATCACTAATGAGGTATTAAGAATCCTGGGACAGCGCTCTGTCCTTCATGCACAGAAAAGCACATGCGTGCACACACACCGTTAAAAACATACACTTGTAAAACTAACACTTTGGCTTTGGGCTCTGCTAAAAGGTTGAACAGAGCAGGCCTTCTTGTGGCTTTCTCGCTTTTTAATGGCATTCCTGAGACTACCTCTCTGATGTTTGTTTGCTCATCTGATGCATTTCCAGGCTTGTTTTTGCAAACTTTACATGATAATTCTGAAGGACAGATGCCGTTCTGAATATATACATTTGTATCATGCATGTCTTCCAATGGTATTCTGAAAGTGTGTTCCCTTCAAGACTGCTCAAAACAAATGACAAAAAAAAATCCAAGACACAAAAATGTAGAATACAAGGATAAGCTAACATTGAGATAAGAAATATTTTTACTGCCGTACTTACAGGTGGGCATGTCTTTCGACAAGACCTCGAAGCCATTTTCCTAGACACATAATCCCAGTTGGTTGAAGATTAAGTCATGCCTGAGTCTGTGTTATTTCACAGAATTCCATACTTGATTCATGGAAACCAGTCCCCTTGTCTTCGGGTGGTGTTGGGAGAGAAGAAGCTGCCTTTGTGTTCTTTTTCCTCCTCCCTCAGGAAGCTCGCCCTACACTTGCATAACTCCCCTGACATAGTTCCAGATGGGATCTCAACACTACCGGCACTTCTTCTACATCCTGGACATTTTACTAAAATGTTAAATCCATTTCTGATTGGGGTAACTGTCATTCACACGAATAGATAATTGTCCCTATTCTATTCAAAGTGTTTTGTTAGGTTTATCTACTTTTATGTATACTGGTGTTTTGCCAACTTGTACATCTGTGCACCACCTGCATACCATGCCCACAGAGGCCAGAAAAGGAATGAGATCCCCTGGAACTGGAGTTACAGATGGTTGTGAGCTCCTCTATGGATGCTGGGAATCAAACCCAGCTCTTCAACAAGGGCACCTAGGGCTCTTAACCATTGAACCATCTCTCCCGATCTTCAGAACTCTCTTTTTTTTTTAAATCAAGCAGCAATCTCAGTATTGTAAGAGGTGTTTAGCATTTTTTTTTAATTTTTAATTTAGCTAACGTTTCCAGGTATATTACAAACCCTATTGTGACTGTTTTATCATGCATGGGGTCTCAGTCAGAGGACCGATCCAGTAGGATACATGTTCTAAGAGATGTATTGGAAAGGATCAGCTTATGTGGGGGAGGGTCTCCCCAGGTAAGTCTGAAGTCTGTTCAGACGTGTGTGCTGAACTCTTGGGAGCAGGTTCCAACCACTACATTCTTCTTCAGGGAATCCTCAGCTCTGCTTTTAGAGTTCTGACTGAACCAGATCATTTAAGACAATCTCCTTGGGGGTCAATGGACTTTAATTACATCTACAAAACACCTCTGCAATGCCTATGTTAGTGTCTGAATGCCTGGGAACGTTCAGCCAGCCGAGTTACCACACCGAAAAGACCATTACACATAATTGCTTTCCTTACCTCCTAAGTACCACTCTCAGAGGTGGCTCCCCACGATGGTCACATTCATCTTACAAATTGGAATGGCAAGGCTCAGAAGTGTTGGGTGGAGTGTGTAAGATCACAGAACTTTTAAGTGGCATACCCATGACTTGAATCCACAGATATTATTCCATATTTAGGAGCCAAACCGCGTGCATGCTACCACCAAACAGGTAAGGTATTAGACCCTGTTCATCTACATGTTTACAAAGGCACCTCATCTCAATGTTTGACATGCTTCTCTGGAAAGTTGCCACCATCTTTAGGATCATCAATCAATCCTCTGGTTACTTTTTTTTTTTAATGCAAAGGAAGAATTTAGGAAGCTAACATCTCTAATGTTGGCCTGTCGCACAGAAGACGATTGTCCTTAAATAATCAGTTAATGTTGAGAAGGTGGCATTCCTGATTGAAAGAAGTGCTCTCCTTTTCTCTGGAGCTAAGTGTTGGTATCATGAAGAGTTGGGATTTTTTTCTTTCTAAATTGTATCATTTTGCAAGAAACACTGTATTATTTAAAATGACTAGAGTATTTTTATTTTAAAATTTATTTTTATATGTATGCTTTATTTTTTATTGAGCTATATCTTTTTCTACACTCCCCTCTCCCCTTCTACCCTCTCCTGTAATTCCTGCTCCCAAATTGCTCAGGAGATCTTGTCTTTTTCTACATCCCATGTACATTAGATCTATGCTTGTCTCTCTTAGGATCCTCTTTGTTGTCTGGGTTCTCTGGGATTGTGAACTGTAGGCTGGTTTTCTTTTCTTTATGTCTAAAAGCCACTTATGAGTGAGTACATATTATATTTGTCTTTCTGGGCCTGGGTTACCACACTCAATATAATATTTTCTTGATCCATCCATTTGCCTGCAAATTTCAAGATATGACCAGAGTATTTTAAAAATAAGAAAAGTGAGACTTCATAGTCTCCAAATTTAAAATGAGAACTTGAATAACTTTTTAGCAGAAGAAACAATAATTACAAAAAATAAAAAGAATTCTGACACTGAGTTTTCTGGAGGGCCACAATACTGTGACAAGTGTCTGGACAAGTAGCAAGGATCTGTCACTTTGTCCTGCCTCCAATAAGGATGGCCCTTAGTCAAATGACTTAGCCCCTTTAGGGATCAAGTTCCTTGTCTACAGCATAAAGGCTTTGGGAACTAGGTCTCACATCTTGAACCTTTTCTAGAATATTTGAGTTTAGAGCAAAACGTCTTTTCCCCTGTAAATTATTTAATATGTTCCCTCAAGTAGTGGGGAATTACGCTGGCATTTATATTTATATTTTGTTTTCATTTGATATGCATGAGTACTTTGTCTGAATGTGCATCTATGCACCACATGCACGCCTAAGTCCGGAAGTGTGCATCAAGTCCCTTGGAAGTGGAGTTACATACGTGTGTGTGTGTGTGTGTGTGTGTGTGCGTGCGTGCTGGGAACCAAACCTCCATATTCCTCAAGATCAACTCTCAGCTGCTGAGCCATCTCCAGCCCTCCCCCCAACCCACCCAATACCTCTGTATTTTAGTGTGCATGCCTGGAGATTCTTCCAAGGTTCTGTTAGTACCATGTTGAAGTTTATTCCCAGATATTTAGCATCAGGGTGTGAATTCTCTAGTTCAGCTGAGTGGGAGTTGGTAATGGCCACCATGGACAGCAACTTTCCCATCGCGCTGCCTTTCAGAGTTGTTTCCACCCGCTGGCACAAAGGCCGGCAGGAAATTAAGTTCCCATTCACTGTCTAGAGATGGTGCAGTCATACAATGACCTAGAGGTCCCCAATGTTTCCAGAGTGCAGAGCACTCAACGTGGGAAAAAGAAATAGTTCACAGCCCGCCTAACAGCCTGCAATTCATTCCCGAAGACATCTCTCTATCGCCCTGCATCAGGAACCTGAAAATATTATCCACAAGAGAGCAACACTCCATGAAACAGTATTCCTCAGGTGTTTTTGTGACTGTAAAACCAAGAAGACACTTTTGCCTCAGCACACGGGGTCTCTGAGCTCTAGAATGAAATACTGAACTATATGACTCATCTTCAAAGCCGTGGAAAGCTTGCTAGTCTCAAAATGAACTACCCCAAACATCTCCCTCCTCCTCCCAAAAAAAGTCAGGTCGCCCTCATTAGCGTACAGACAATATACAGTCTGAAGATCTGTCTTCATGCCCCAGTGTGTGGGGGTGGGGAGGTGGTGTTTCAGGGTATATTTCTTTCCTGATGTAGTTGAGAATGTTAATGTAACTTTCATTCGAGGAAATGTTCATACTTCACAAGTCAGGTAGGCCCGGCTTTATGTCCTGGGCCTGCTTCTTGCTAGCAGAATAGCCCTGGGAACTGTGTGAATCCCACAAAAGCAGGTGGTGGACAGGACAATGGACAAAAAGTGAACAGTGTTTCTTGTTTCTGAAAGAACTACTCGTGGCGTCTCTCTTTTGAGACTTTTTCATGTGCAAAGTGAGAGTAAAAATGAAACTTAGTCACAGGGTTCTGAGGAGGAAATGAGGTAACGCACAGACCCCCCGGCAAAATGTAGGTGCTCAGTAAACTTTACTTCCTACAAGAAACGATTCGTGTGTTTCGGTTCCCAAGTGTTTGCTGCTGACCAGAACCTCTGTCTGCCTTAGCTTAAAGACAATGCACGTTCACAGGTAAAGTTGAAAAAAAAAGTGAATTGCCTTGCACACGCACTGGATTCATAATGTTAGCCATTTCCTTAAACAATTCGTTTCAATCTTTACACAGACCCTGATCTCAAAACACCGCCACTATTCTCTGTGAGAATCTGTGGCTCCGTAGGAACCAAAGCGGGCCACCTAACACTTGCAGGTTCAACGTGGAAGAACCTGAGAACGGAGACGTGCGGGTGGGCAGATGTGCTCACGGAACCGTTATGACATTGTGCAGACTAAGGCAAAAATTATTCCTATTTATTCACTTAAAGAAAACATACTAGGATTTTCAAAATGGGACAAACGCCTTGTTTTAAGATCAGTACTTCCTTTAAAATTGGCGTAATTTTGAAAAGAAGCCTTAGCCAAAGTAAAATTTCTACAACTGTTGGTAGTAATGCAACTGTCAGTTTGGTGGAAACCAGGGTGGGTGGGTGGAGGTGTTTATTTGAGCCTTATCAAATCTTCACTGAGACCCTTTTCGTCTGCTGGGCCAATGTTACGCCTGTGAGTGCCGCAGGAATCCAAGTCGCACAGGATGGCTCCAGTCCACACAAGTTGAGTTTTACTCTGCGGGTGGCTTCTGCGGCGCAAACTCAAAGCGGCTTGGTCAATGGGAGGAAACCCTGGGGTGGCCTCGGAGTGGGGTGGGGTGGAGGAGCAGAGCCCGTCTTCGCCCATCCGGTTCACTACCCCTCTCCCCAGGGCAGTGACAGCGGTAGCGACCGTGGCTCTTGCCGCCCCTGCTGCCGCTAACCGAGCTGGTCACCTGGGCGCCGGTGGAGCTACCGCCCCAGCGGTGTCTCTCCGAGCGCGGGGAGGGGGCGGCGGCGGAGGCGCGAGATATCCATAGTAACAGAGGATGCGAGGGGCGCGGAGCGCGGGCGAGCGGGAGCACTGAGCCTCCCCCACCCCCTCCCCGCGCGCGCCAGCCGGTCCAGCTAGGCACCCCGCGGCCAGGCGCCCCGCACTCAGCCCGGACGCAAAGGTAAACCGGGGGTGGCCCGGGTGCGGACAGACACCTCCCACTGCCCCCGCCCTCCGCGGCCGCAGAACAATGGAGAGCGCCTCCCGCTGCCTGGAGACGCCGCCGGGCGGTGGATGGGAGGTGGGGGTGAGGATGCGCTGCCACCCGCGCTAGCGCGCGCCGCGGAAAACCGGAGTGCGAGCGAGGGCGCGCAGCGGGGGGGCGGGGGCGAGCGGCGGGGCTGGCGGGGAGAAAGTGGGGAGGGGAGCGCGCCGGCCCCGGGAGCTCGCGGGGATCGGACTCCTCTCCCACCCTCGCCAGCGCGCTCCCTCCTGGCCCTCGCCGCAGCTCGCGTTCACCCGGGGGTCCGCAGCAAAAGATGCTCAGAGGCGACGGCTAGGGGCGGCAGAGGCGAGAGGCGCACGTCCGCGTCCTCGGGGCGGGAGCCCCGGCAGCCCTCGCGGATCCCGGATCCCGGCCAGCCCACGGCCGTAGCTGGTGCGGCGCGGCTCGGGTGAGTGGCGCGCGCGCGCGCGGCGCGGCGTGGGGTTCGGTCTCTTCCCCCCGTGCGTGGTCCCCGTTGGCGGAGATGCGGCTCTGAGAAGTGCGGCTGCAGCCGGAGCAGAAGCCGAGGAAGTCCGGGCAGGAAAGCCGCGAAGGGCTGCAGAGACGGTTTGCGGGGCGTTTGTGGCAGCCTTGGCTAGCGGTCTCTACTGTGTGGGATTTCTTTTTCGTAACCCGTTTTGGTGATTGGTGGGTTTTTTTTCGCCCATCACCACCCGGAGCTGGGTTCATTCTCCATTTCCTTTTCCTCAACCTTGGGGTTCTGAGGAGTTTGAAGAGGTAAAGTGCCGGGTGTCTTTCCGAATGGTTTGACTTTCACGAGCCTGTGTTTTCCAAAGGTCATTTGTCTTCGGTGTTGAAAAAAAAATCCATGCCAAACCATGCGATTGCCAGGTGTGTTTTGAGTCTCCGGTACTGAGTAGCCGGAACAGCGGCCGGCAGGGACGGCATTGAGCTTGCTGTCTCTCCGCGTGTGTGAGCACACATTGGTCAGTCGGAGAGGGAACTGGGCATGGACCCTTCAAGCTACGCCTTGGAGAGCAGCAACAGAGCAGGGGAGACTGCAGTTTGCTGCTTTCGGGAAGGTCGGGTCAGCATTTCCATTGAAACCTGAAATGTGAGATTCTGTGCTTGTAACTTGCAGGGTATCTTAACTCCAGGCTAAAACTTGCCAAAGCCCGGCAAGGGCTTGTTTTTATAAGGATGTTGGCACCACTGTTTATTTATCTATTTATTTGCTTCCCCCAAGAAAATCGGCCGTTTATAAACATTGAGTCCCTAAAACAAATGGTCGGCTCGCGAGAGCTTTGTATTTCCAGCAGTTGGCCAGGAGGGCTATCACACTGCAGTTATTTTTCCTTTCTGAACACTGAGATGGTAGTTTGAGGACTTAAATTTCTGCATAGGTGCACAGAACTGGAAGCGTATGAACTTCGGGGTCCTTAACTATTCTAAACGCTCGTCGGAACACAGGCTGTATGGGGCACTTGCTTCTGGGAGGGCAGACTGTGGGGTATATTAGTGGTACGGCAACATGGAAAACTGGAGTCCAGGGTAAAACGCAGCACGGAGTTAGCAAAGGACCCATGATCTCCTCTCTAGGAATCTTTAATTAGGGTAGGTTTTCCCCGTGAAGTTTCCAGTCTTATGGGAGAGAGAAGTGATTGGAAAAACCTCAGCGGTTCCTTCCCAAGCTTGAGCTTCGTACTCAGCAGATGAGGTTGTGCGATGAGATTCCAGTAGTGTCTGGGTTATTTGAGTCCACAGTGTTGACGGTTCCGTGACAAAATAGGGCTGCAGTGACTAGTGCTGGCGTTGTGCCACCGCCAGGGCTTTCTCCTGAAGTGTTCGGTTCTGTCTGTCAGTCCCGGTCCTGAGTACTGCTCGGTGTGTTCGCAGTTATCTTCTTGGGCTTAGATGTCGGGGAAAGGAGTAAGGCTTGCAAACGGAATTAAAATTCGATGCGTGCTCACTGGTGGTTTGGGCAATGATGTCGTACAGAAAGGTCCTTACAGTTTAAAAGAAACAAAAACCAGTCTAACTTCACTGTCTGTGTAGGGGAAAGGAGCAGACCATCAGATCCCTGTTGGAAGCTGAACTTTGCCCTGCACCTGCCAATTGCCAAACGTAATTTTACTGCCATGGTTTTCTTTGCTTGGTGTCCCTTTGTGCTTTTACTAGAAGCAATGTTTTTTTTTCCCTGATTACAATAGTGACCATAGATTTGCTACATATTGCTGCATTCTCCTAATGGAGACCAGAGCCAGTACAGCGATTGGCCTCTATATGCAGATAAAATTGACATTAAGCCAGTTTCAAAATATAGATACAGTATGGTACAATATTGAATAAGACATATGGAGTAACATTTCCCCCCCAAGACTATGAGTGTACTCATTTGTCAGCAGTCCAAAATAATCTCTGAGCAGTCAGTTATTAACGGTCTCCAAGTTTTCAGGTTTAACTAAATTTGGACACATTTATCAACTTCTGGTAGCATCTCTTGTCTATTTACTATATGTTTGATGAGAAACATTGGAGAATTGCCTTCTTTAAAGTGGCACTTGCTTAAAGTCCTCTATGTGTTTTACGAGAGGAAAAGTAGCAGACATGTGCACACAGGAAAGGCATCGCCAGTGCTTCCTTCCCTCTGACTGGAGATGCTCACAGGTGTTTCCCAGCCTCGTCTCAAGCCCTTCTCGTTACACCATTCATTAAGTACTTAATTTTGAGCCCCCATTCATTTGGAATCGTGTTTATCCTTTCTCTTTATGTAAGGCAGACACATTCAGTAAAATATTAAATTGAAATGATGTGTTTTGGGCACTGATACAAGCCGCGGGAACACCAAGTAGGGTTTATTAATGCTCTCATTTGGGAGCAGATGTTGGTGTCAACGTACGGAGTAGGAGGATCCATGATGCCGGTAACTGTCCTGGGAGGCCTGAGCAATTAGCAAAATTAAATAGGAGATCTGTTTGACTAAAATCATTAATGGTCATGAATATAACATTTGTTTCTCCGTAAGTGTTTTCTTTTCCCACACATTGGCTTTTACAGCAGCGAATGGGCAATGGCCTTGACAGGTGCCACTACCAACAATCAAAGTCTCAGCTCTTTTGTAGTCCACCAGTAATGCACAGACACTTGCACAGAATACAGACGAAACATTGACTACCTGGCTTTTGTTTCCTTCCACGGGCAGAGGACGGTAACGAAGCATAAATGTTTGTTGTTAAATTTAATTGCGGTGGGTGTCAGTAAGCACACTTTTGGAAAACGAACTGGTTCCATGCGCATGGCTTTGAGTGAAAGTGTACCTCCACTGTAATATCTTGACTCCAGTATTAATATCTGGCGTCTGAAAAAATGGTTGTTTTCAAAGTGCGGTATTGTCAATATTTAATAAATTGCTGGAGAAAGAACATTTACATGAGTGCTTTCATCCTCCCACATAGCTGTCAATAACATATCGTTCCAGAAAGCTATTTTTATGTGGATCTAATGTTCATGGAAAAATTAACCTTTCTTCTAATTCTCCTGTGAGATACAAGCCTCTCCTAGTCATCTCACTTTTGCTTTCTCCTCAAGAAATCATGAGAATTCTCTTTCTTTTTGTCTTTTTTTTTAGATGTCAAAATATGGTTAAGCTGAGTCATGTCTTTTTCTTTTAAAAATTGTGAGAGCCTATTGGCTTGTTCAGATGAAAATCCGAAATTAGTTCTCAAAAAAAAAAATCTTTTGTCTGGCAGATCTCTCGACTTTTGTATTTCCTGGGCATAGGTTTGCTGGTGGCCTTCTCGCGTGAGAACTGGAGGGGCTGCGGGCAGTAGCCAAGCAGAATGCGAAGGAGAAGAAGCGGAAGTACATGTTCTCATCTCCCCAGTCACTAAAGATCTTTATAACACGTTTAACAGAATTGTTCTTTTAAGGAGTGCTAGGAATACCTCCTATTTCAGGCTGGGACTGCTGATCCCAGATGATGAACTACAAGAACCCACTTTGGAAATCAGAAACTGCATTGATATTCTCCTATATACTCAAGTGAGCCACATCCAGGCTTCTCTGAGACTTGGGAGAAAATGCTGGAATTATTGGTTTCTCCCAGCATAATTTGGCCACACTTCTAGGCGAATCTCATGCTTATCGCTCCATTAACATTGGGTGGGGTGAGGTTTTATAGCCATTTAAAAACCAAGTCTTTTTATTGGCCATAGAAAATTGGGTCTCAGGAATATTTGAAAGTATATTTCAGTTAGAATATTTCTTTCATAACTGTATGTTATAACTTCTGTTTCAAGGAAAGCTTGAGAGTGACTTGCATATAGTCATAGCTGCAATGGACAGTGTGCTTGTGCTGTTGCTTTGGCAATCACTAGCATATCATAGCTATTTTCTAGAAATAATATGAAATTTAACTAGGGGCTGGAGAGATGGTTAAGACTATTGGTTGCTCTTTCAGAGAACCTGGGTTTGATTCCTAGCACCCACATGGTGGCTCACAACCATCTCCAGTTCCAAGGGATTTGACTCCCTCTTCTGGCCTCCAAAGGCACGTCACGCACATGATACACTTTCATACATGCAGCAAAATGCTCATGCACATAAAATAAAAATACTGAAATCATAAATACATAACTATATTAAAAATTTGTTCTCTCCATCCATGTTATTCATTTATCCAGAAAAGAAATCTGTAGTCGGTGTTTCTCGACTGCTGGTACATTTTTGTATGTCTTAACTATTTTACTGGTTTTTTTTCCGCTCTAGCAGTCCTTCCAGAATGGGAGGCCCTGCTAGGCATTGTCTACCCAGTTTCTCCCAGAGGGTGGTTGGTTGGTACTTTGGATGTGAATGATGCTATTTATTTCTCCATACTGGTAGATTAGTCATAAAAGCTCATGCCAACCCAAATTTGGGACAAAACCTCAAATTAGAAATACAGGGTCCCTCCCAAGTTTCAACATTATTTACAAAACGACTCTCCCTCCTCGTACCCACTCACAGCTACTCCAGTCAAGAGCCAGCTTGTCTGGGAAGACCGAATTTTCCAGTCAGTGGCTGGAAGAATTCTTCAGTGTTCCCCTGACCACAGCTCACTAGCTCCTTGCCTGCACACTCAGCAGCCTTAGGTCAGGTAGCTTTTAAATTGCACATCCCCTCACCTCTCCCTGGGACTTGCCCACACCCTACAGGCCCAGAGACTTTCTCTCTTCTCCTTCCCATGCAGTGACTCAAGACGTGACTGGGACACCTGCAGTGGGACCAAGGGTGAGTCTGTGAGGAAAGACTCAAAGTGAAGTTACACACAGTTAAAAAAAAAAAAATGTTCCAAAGTCTCCTTAAGAACATCTGCAAAAGTCCTCACCACTGTGAAAGATAAGCAATAGTTATAATTTGTTCGTGCAAGTTGCTGTGTTCCTTTGAGATGCTCTGTTCTCCTGAGGTGTGACTCATCATGCTGATTTTTTTTCCTAGTATTTTCTTGCCGACACGGAGAATTGGAGCCTGGTAGAGTATGGGTCTGGTAGACTTGTGGGCTACATTCTATGGTCACTGTTTGTTCTGGGGCTTCTTTAAAATAATGCGTATTCTGAATTCTAAACACCATCTTAAAGGGTGGCTTTCTCCGAACAGCCTCCCCTTCAAGCTGAGAAACAGCCCCTCTGTGTGTGCATCCAGTTGAGAACGGGCTACTGAATGTGCGCTGTCTTCTAGATATTGTTCTTCTAGCAGAGAATGTTATGCATAAGACAAGGGTCCCGGTTTTTGTTTTTTGTTTTTTGTTTTTAAAAAAAAGCAAATGCTTAGTGGGGGAGGGTTGATGAAAAAGAAGCAAATAAATAGATGGATGGAAAGGATAAATTCAGGTGATGATAGGGCCCTGACAGCCAAATAGTGAGATGAAGTGCTCCAGAGAATGTAGTGGGAGAAGGAAGGGTGCTACGTTTAGAAAGCTGATCAGAGATTGGACTGTGAGAAACGGTCCCTTACCAGAGCCTTGAGAAGCACCTGCTTAGCGGAGACCTGGGGAAAGAGGCCAAGGGGATAGTCCACAGTGAAGCCCTTGCAGGGTACAAGTGCAGTGTAGCTGGGTCATGGTCGTCTCAGGTTGGCCTTGCAGATCACGACAGAGTCCGGTCTTGATTACAGAAACAGTGTGAGGCAAGTCGAGAATGTAAGGCAGAGGCATTGATAGCTTTCCCTTCAAAAAGATTGCACTGGTATGGTGTGAGGAACAGATCATGCCAGAGCAAGAGTGGACCCAGGGACGCCACGTGGAAGAGCATGAAAGCAGGTCCAGGTGAGGAACAGCAGTGGGTGGGTGGGTAGGGTTGGTGGTAATAAAATGAGAAGAAATGTGGGAAACCTCAGAATATCACAGTTTGATTTTTTTTTTTTTCCTGAGACAAGGTTACTCTGTAGCTTTGGAGCCTGTCCTGGAACTCACTCTGTAAACCAGGCTGGCTTCGAACTCACAGAGATCCGCCTGCCTCTGCCTCCTGAGTGCTGGGATTAAAGGCGTGTGCTGCCACCACCCAACAAAGTTTGAAAAAATTTAAACACAAGAAAGTACTATGAAGACAATCGTTCTCTGCTAATAGATGGTAGTATATTGGCATTTAAAGGAAAAATCAGTATCTTTGAAATATTTGGAACATGACTATATTCAACTAGTCAGGAAATTTGCATAACAAAAAAGCATTCTAAAAATTATCCTAAGGAGCTGGAGAGATGGCTTAAGAGTGAAGAATTCTTGCTACTTTCCAGAGGACTTAAATTCAGTTCCCACACACGATGCCCCCTTCTGGCTTCTGTGAGTACTACATACGTGCACACGCATACACACACACACACACACACACACACTTACATATAATAAATAAATAAATAAATAAATCTTTTTTAACATCCTCAAATTTTACTACCTGGAAGGAAACATCTATAGCATTAGCACAAATATCATTTCTCCATGCATAGTTTCATATTTATGAATAAACACATAGATCGATACGCTGTATAGGAACAATGGAGCCATGCTGCAGGTACTGTTTTTAAATGAAAAGCATCAAATTTAGTTTCTCATATTTAGAAAAATGGACATAACAAAACTGATTGAACTTTATGTAAGATTATCTCCACTGTAAGAATTGTTTCCTGAAATGTTTATGTTTAAATGGTTAAAAATGGTGTTGACAGGAGGCTTGAGCAGGGGTAGATTGAGAGTTTATGGAAGTGATACAGGTGGTGAAGCCTCTTCAAGCAAATGGGACATGGTTTTCAGAGTGAGAGCTCAAATGCACTGTGGTCTCTTCCAGAGACTGCAAAGCGAGAAGTTGAGGGATGGGGAAACACATCTGTGAACAAAATGTTTGCCACGCAAGCCCGAGGACCTGAGTTCAAATCCCCAGCACCCACATGAAAATCAGGACACAGCAGGCAATGCCTGTATTGCCAGTATGAGGGGACACGGTAGAGAAAAGTCGATCCCTGGAGTTGATTGGCCAGCCAGCCCTACCTCAGTCAATAGATCCTACGTTCAGTGAGAGAACTTGTCTAGAAAAGTAAGATGGAGGTCATTGGGGAAATGTATCCAACATTGACCTCTGACCTACACACACACACACACACACACACACACACACACACACACACACACACACACACACACACACCACCCTTGTAGGTTAAGGACCTCACTGGCTAAGCTTTGTTATATTTACATTAAACACACTTTAGGGTTGAAATTATCACATTTTTAAAATTACACACCCCAGCTTTAAACGTATTACATAGATTCTTTGTTTTGAATGATTTAATATTCTGCCCACCTCCCTTCCTGGCTAGCAAGCTCATTTAAACTAATTTATATCAGACACATTTGTGACGGTTACTTTCTGACCTGTTGTCGTGACCACAGCGGTACAGACATGAAAATGAGAGAGGAGAACGGTGAAGAAACTAACAGATATTGAAGCTAGAAATGTGGTCCAAAGGGAGGGTAGCTGGTGCAGAAACCTTTCCGGGAGGCTGGCTGGTTCTCATTCAGTACTGTGCCCTCCCCCTTTCTAACCGACTTCTTTGGCTCATCTCATTATTGCCTCAATTTCATCATGAGCTATTTCTTGTACCAATTTCAAGGAAAAATTGTGGCTACCGCCTTTCTGGGGTCTGTTGTTTCCTAACAGTCGGAGGATGTCTCTCCCATGCTTTCATCATTGACCATGGTGTGGCCGAGGGTGATATTTTCCTGCCACGTTTTCTTCCCCTTGTCATTTTGCGGTCATTATGCCATTTTGGCTGAATAACATTTAATCTTGGCCTGCATGAGGCTACCCTTTGTTAATGGTTGAGTTTTCTGCCTGAGATCCAGAAGGTTCTCTGAGTCTAGCTGGGGTGTCTAAAGAATTAAAATTCTGTCACAGTCTGTGCTGTAACACGCTCCTTAAGCTTTATGCTACTGTGGTTGTATCTTCGAACATAGGTTTTAGTCCAACCATATCAGTGCCTCCTTTGGGGACATAATTATGCTTCTCTTGTATTTGTAGCTTTTCCTTATAGGTTGCTCCTTCATTGCTGACTGTTTTGTCTCATCACTGTTCACAGTATTTCAGTCCTTTCTTCTCTCTGTAGCTCCGTTTTCAGAAGCATCTACCCTGTTTCTTGATGTTTCTAAGTAGCTTATTGATTCTACAAGCATACTGTTTGCTCCTTAACTTACATTCTTGGGTCTGTAATGGCCCTTTTTGCCTCATTCACATCATCTCATTTTTCTGTTTTTAAGATTCTGGTTTTATATTTTGTATTTGTTGTTGTTGTCGTTTTAACTGAAAACATTCTTCTGTGGAAGGATGTTTGTGCGAGATTTCCTTCCTTGTGGCTGCATACAGTTCTTCTAAGTGGAGTTCCTCAATGCTTCACCCTTCCAGTGTATTTTTTTTCCTTCCTTTCCATCCTCCTTCCCATCCCTCTTCCTGCCTCCCCATCCATCCTCTCTTTCAAATGCTTGCACATCGGCCTTGTTGTTTCTTTTTGTTTTGCTGGTGCTTGGACAGCTTGGCAGAGACATGGTGTGAACAGCTTCTAGAATCTCCCCCTCCCCTTTTGGGGGGAATCATTTAGTCATAATTTCTTGCCTGTCTACTTTGCTCTATAAAGAAATTGCAGCCATGGCTCAGCTCAAACTGTAGACAGCCCTGGTTAGTTGCCCTGGGCTCCTCTTTGATTCTGTTAAATGCCTCTCTTACCAGCAATGGGAGTATGGAGAGGAGATACCAGGAATATCTTTTTTTATACTTAATTGAAGGTTCCTGAGCCCAGGACTTCATGGACTTCCCCAAAGGGAAGGGCAGCCCTGAAGTCTTCAGTTTCACTGAGTATGCTTTTTGCCTTTTTCCCTCCAGTGTGGTGCTTTCTGTTGCCCCTTGGCAGAGAGTAGAAATGGATAAAGATATTCATTGGGTGTGCTTTTCTCTAAATTTAGGGTTATTAGTGAGAACTGTCAGAATCTTGTTGACTCACCTCTCTAGGGAAGACGAACAGGGTTAAGAACAAAACAGCTCTCTGCTTTGCTTTGCTCTAGAACCTTTTGCCTCCCTCTTTCCTGCTGATTTGGGTGTCAGCTGTGTTTGTTTATGCTCCTTCCGGCAGTAATTGTCTCTCTCCCTCTCTCCTTCTCTAGCCCCACCTCCTGCCCTCCCCCTTCCTCTACTGCTTGCTGTTTTTCTTACCTTCCAGAGATATTTTAAAAAGAAGGTTCTGTGGAATAGGCAAATGATGTCATGCATTTCGGAAATGGCTTCGCAGGTCTTGCTGTTGGGCTGGTTTGAAAGACAAGAGAAAGAGCAGAGTTCAGGATGGGTCTTCAGTCTTTCACCTGAGCAGCAGAAAGGATGATAAGCACACTGGGACATTAGTGGGAGGGAAGCAAGCCTTCTCGGTTAAGCCTTTAAGTCTGAGGACTTAGAATTAATGTGATCATGTCAGGCAGGTGGTTGGATTCAGGAAAGTTCAGGAATGCTAATTACACATTTACTCCAAAGCCCTGTACCCAGGAACGCGTGTGAGAAGTCTACATTGTTCAAAATATCTATTTTTTATGGACTTTTTGGCCTTAAGACTAAACTATTCCTAATTCAGCAAATGTCTGAAGTCTTTTAATATAAATGAATCAGGTTAGTGGTTGGTACGAATTAGCCAATTTTCCTTCATGCTTTAAAAATTTGAGAAAATTTCTCTTAAATTGTACATACTCACCAAGCAGGCTAAAAAGGCCTTAACGGTGGTACTTACTTAAGCAAATAGAAGCAGAACCTGTATGACTGAGTGAGGGTGCAGCAATTCCATGATAGGGCACCACTGTAAACAATGGAGATGCTGGACCACTGGCTCTGCCCTCCTGCAAGCTTTTGTGCATGCCCTTCCAAATGCCATCCTTTGTTCTAGCACTTTGAGAGTAACTGTGGAACTCTTCGAGCCCTTGTCTGGAAAGACTCCGGGTTTGGTACCTTTGTTCTGATAGATGCACATCTGTGCGGTGTTTTCTGTGATATTGTCCATTGCTTTGGGACAGATGTGTAACTTTGATGACTGCGCCATAATCTGCAAGTGCTCGGGACATAAAGCATGCCATTTTGTTGTTGTTGTTGTTTTAAACGGCTGTTGTATTTTTGTGTAGAGCATGCATTCCAGCAAATGAAATTCAGACTTCTGTATGTTAATTGAATAATTTTACTCAAATTGAAAAGCCTAGTACTTTGTAAATTGAAGTGAAAATCAGAACTGTCTTCCCAGCTCCGTTGTTTATTGGTGGATGTGGCTTTTGGCAAGCTACCTACTGGCTGTTGTTTTCTCTCAGGTGGCACTGTCCGTATGTGTATTTCCATGGGTTACAGAGCTGGAAGCCAAATGAGCTAGGTTACATAGCGTCCTTGTTTAAAAAGATGACACATATGTATAGCTGTGTCTGTAGACCCTGCACATGAGAGGTAGAAACAGAGTTCATAAGTTCAAGACCAGCCTGGGTACATGTTTCAGTCCTGTCTCAAGAAGTAATAAATAAGTAAATAAAGGTAAAAGGAAAATTTACAAGCATTAAAAAAAAAAAACCGCTTCCCTTGTTTTTAATTAAGAAGTTGGATGCATGACTGTTTATCTTCAAGAAAATAATACTGGGGCTTGTTTGTTGCTCCTGTTTCACAAAACCCACACCCCAACTCTGATGACTTTTTATTCTCCTGCTTATCAATAAGTCTGATTCATTTACCACACTCAGTACAATACTTCTAATCAAGAAGAGTAAACTTAGTAGTAATATAAGAAAGACTTAGAAACCAATGGAAAGTGTGTGACAAGAGTCAATGCTTCATCTGGCTTAGTTCTTTAATTAGACTTTGATATCAATTCCATGCAATATTTTGTTTGTTTGTTTTTTCTGAGACAGAGTTTCTCTGTGAAACAAGCCTGGCTGTCCTGGAACTCACTTTGTAGACCAGGCTGGCCTCGAACTCACAGAGATCCACCAGCCTCTGCCTCCCGAGTGCTGGGATTAAAAGCGTGTGTCACCACGGCCCGGCTTCCATGCAGTATTTTAAAGAGTATTTTCTCTGAGACAGGGTCTCACTAGGTAGCCCTGTCTAACCTGAAACTTAGCGTGTAGAGCAGGCTGGCTTCAAACTCTCAGAGATCCACCTGCCCCTGCCTCCTGAGTGCTGGGATTAAAGGCGTGCGCCGCCACACCAGGCCTTGAAAAGCAGTTTTAAGTCGTGTCCATGCACTGTAAGTGAAAACAAATGAGACATCATGCATGGTGCCCACACAGACTGAATGTCACAAAGGCATTTGGGGGTCAAGTACAGTACTGCCTGCCCACAGAACAATCTCTCCTCCTTGAAGAGCTCTTTCTCACTTGTGTATCCAAACCTAAAGTCACGGAGCTCAGATTGAGACTGCAAGACTGGCCATGAGTGTATTTCAGATCTCAGAAGCCACGTAACTAACCCCAAGTGTTCTTTTGGAGAAAATTTTATGCACGGTCTTAGAATTCAGATTTTCACGAAAAGAGAAACAGAACTTACATCAGCTGCCGAGTCAGATCCCTTTTAATGTTATAATTTTAATACATTAGGCTGTTACATGCAAGGTAAGGATTTGGGATCCCTTACAATGAACTAATTGCAATTGCATTTTTACATATGCAAGTATCACTAGAGATCAGCTTGTTGGTGGTTGGAGTCCCTTTGTCTATGAGACAATGAGAATAAGAAATCAGTCGTGATGCTGAGTGTCTAACAGAAAACAGAACCTTGCTGCTTGCAGCCCCTTCAAGTCCTAAATCTAAATATTAACAGTTTTCATTGCCTCCTGTTGTTTAAAGCATGAGCCATAGATGAAGCTAACCTCTTATAATCAGCACTAGGGTATATACTTTGGCTTAATTAACACCTTCATGGGCAGTTTTATAAACATTCTACCTGGAAAAAAAGGGGGGGACTTTTTTTTTCACACTATGGCAGTTACTTGCCCAGTTGCTAGGTAACGAGGCAGATCTCTATAGCTTTTTCTGAACACGAAGCAGATGATCTCTCAGTGACAATTATTTATATCCAATATTAAAGCACACCATATTGATAATGGTTCAACAGACCACACGTGTATTCACCGTGCACTTACAGGAAAGTGTGCGGTAATTCACGCAGCTGGCTTCGCTCTCATCTTCTCTAAAAAGCAATTATTAATCTTTGCCACCAAGAACCATCATTTGCCTTGCACGGCAGCTACAGCTAGATTGTTGATTTGATCATCCTTCCAGCTGGCTGACCATAATCAAAAGCACCACCATAACTGCACAGGAGACAGAATGGCCCCTCTTCAGGAGAGAGATGTTCTGTTTGCCATGCTGCCTATTCAAGTGTCAGGAAGTTGTTTTGAAAAAAAAAAAACAAAAACAAAAACAAAAAACAAAGCACAGTATTATTTTGCATATCACTTGTCATTCCCAGTAACATAATTGCTCAGAAACTGTGGCTGACACCTGGAAGTTGCCCGTGGCTTCGAAGACATTCTTTAAAGAATTGACAGAATGTATTGGCTCCCCCACCCCCGTAGGTACAGAGCTGAAATCATAGCAACACAGCAGTGTTACATAATCCATGGTTCTGTCTTGTTTGAGGTCTTTTAACTAAAGTTACCATTGAAGATCTGCCACTTCAAGGACAGTTAGTGGGTTTCTATAAAAATGAGGGAAAACTCTCTGCCATTGGTTTTGCGTTTTCTCCTTACTACTTCTTTGGATCTCACAGAAAACTCTCTGCCATTGGTTCTGGGTTTTCTCCTTAATATCACTTCTTTGGATCTCACAGATTCCTTGGCATGGATGTTTCATTATGGATGGAAGGAACCACGTGAAATACTTCAGATTTCTTTTCTGCCCATCACGTACGCTCCTCGCGTTTATACAGGATAGGATTTATATGCTGGGTTAAAGTGCTTTCTGCTGGTCTTTTTATTTTACATAAAAGGTCAAAACAGTGTTTTGTGCTGTCATGTAAAAGGGTGCGTTGACCCTTGCCCTTTTGAAGCATGTCTGAAATTAGTCCATCATCCATGGGCTAATTAGATGTTGGATAGCATCCCTTTTTTAACATAAGAAACATCACCATATGTGATGTTAGCATCTAAGTTAGTCTTTAAAAGATTTTGCTCATGGGACAATCACATAAGAAAAAAAGGATGGGAAATATTTGTTCAGATGTTATTTTTCAGTGATACCAGAAAGAATGTGTTCTGGGGAACCAAAACAACAACAACAACAACAAAAGAAACACAAAAACCCAGACAAGTTCTTACCATCTGTTGGGCGAACTCAAGATAACCCTGCAATTACAAGTCAGCACACCAGAACACCAGCTTGTGGAGAAAATAGTTTAATATGGAAATTTTCATTTAAATAATACTTACTAATTAAGTGTCTACAGTCAATAAAACACAGCTCTTGCTGCTTGGGAAGCTGTAAATGCCACCCACCATAATTGATGACTTTGAATTTCTTCAGCCTTGAGTAGAGCAGAGAACAAGTATCCTCTCGGATATGGACTGCAAGACCGGAGACCCCACAGAGCAGTTTAACAACAATCTGTGTGGCTCTTTGTGTCGCATGTTTAGTGTCCCCGGTGGTGTTGGAACTCTGACCTCCGTTTTCCATGTTGTCTGAATCACACACAAGGTTCCCTTTATTTGAGAAAATGTGCTGTTATTCGATGATGCGCATCATCATTGGTTTTTATAGATTTTGGAAAAGCGTTTGAGGTGCAGAGTCAAAGCAGGTATCTGTTTTCCATTTAAGATAATTTTCCCCTCGTCATAATTTAGAGTTTACTGTAAGTCTTCGCTCACTTTTTCTCTCTCCTTCCCCCTCAGTAATTCAAGAGAAAACGTTATTTATACAGGTTTTAGTAGGAACCTGGCCATTCTCTAAGGCTGGATACCTTTGTGCATTCCTGCTAAGGGGAACCTACCTATCTCTCTCCTTCCTCCCTCCCTCCCTCCCCCTTCCTTTCTTCCCTCCTTCCCTTCCCTCCTTCCAAGGTAAGGTCTGGATGACCACACTCACACAGGGTAGCCTGAAACCCAGGAGCCTGCCCCCCCCCCCCCCCCCCACCTCGTCACAAGCACCAATCCTGCTCCAGCTTCCAGAGTTGCTAGGATTACAGGCATGTGCTACCAGGCCCAGCAAAGGGTAATTTATATTTCTGTGTCCAACTGGGATACTGGTGATTATCAAACACCAACTCTGGGTGACTACTGGCTTTCTTTGTATTGGCATTTTCCTGTTAGATGCTTTGCATTTGTGTGGTGAAACACGATTAATAAAAACTCGGAGAGAGAAATTTGGATTCTGAAGATCCAAAAAGCAAAGCAGCCAGCCACTGGCTCTTACCTCAACCTCAGTCCACAATGGTGATCTTGCCTCCAGGAATCTCAGAATGAGGCTGTGTCTGTGAGCTATCTCTTCCTGTTTTTTAATCCTCTTTAGGGCTGGGATTAAAGGTGTGCACCACTGTGATTAAAGGCACATACCACCCAGTTTCTATGGCAATTGGTGTGGCTATTGGTGTTACCACTGCCTGGTCTGTGAGGCTGGCCAGTGTAGCTGTTTTACTTTTCTGGTCCTCAGGCAAATTTATTTATTGAAATACAAGTGAAATGCCACTGCAGAATGGGCTTTCAGCACCCTATGTATCTTCTGCTGTTTGCCACATTATTTTAATTGTTTTCTTTAAAACAGAAACATTTTCCTTTTTTTCTTTTCATTTTAACTTTATTTTTGAAAATTATTTCTTTCATTTTTTGAGATTATAATTACATCATTTCCCCCTTCTCTTTCCTCCCCCCCAAACCCTTCCTTCGATGTCTTCTTGCTGTCTTTCAAATTCATGGTCATGTTGGTAATGCAGCCATGTTTTCAATTTTTTAAATTTTATTTTAAATATTTTTATTTTTTAAAATTATTGGAAAATTTTTTAATGGCGGCCTTTTTTTCTCTCCTGGTCCCTGAGCGTTCTTGTCTCACTTTGAGGCTCCCATAATAATAAAGGCCCTGTGGTCAAAGAAAAGAAAACATGCTGATGGGTTTGATTCCTAGCTGTCAGGAGGTCAGTGTCTCGGCCTGTGAAGGCCGCATTCTGCAAAGCATTGCCTGTAGTGGATTTGTGTATTAGTAACATGTATCTTAGCCACTTTTTCATGGCAAACAAAATAGAAAGGCCAGGGCACGTCAGGATGCAGCTCTCCTTTTGTCTAGTCAGGCATCATGAAAATCTTGGCTGGAGGTGAGAGGAATATTAAATAATAATTTTAAGAGTAAATGACATTTCAGATTGAAAAAAAGTGTGTGGGGGAGAGAGAATAGGAAGATTCTGAGTTTATTGGTCCAACGTTTAAAGCTTCAGTCTAATTTTCTATACTATGTGATATTTTACTTGAATGTTATTTGTATGCCATTTGTTCTTCTCGGAAGACCTGCAGGTATTATGAAGGAATCTTCAACAAAGCTTTCTCAAATGCCACAAAAACATAAGAGAATGAGGAATTGGAATCGGAGGTGGGAGGAAAAGCAAGGCGCTAGATAGAGAACAAACTGGAAGGTTACGTTCTGTAAAGCGTGGCAACAGAACGCTTGGTACAAGTTGCTGTGTTTCTTCTGCAGAGGAGAGGGAGGAACAGTGAGGCTCCCTCAACAGCCTTTGAGGTGTGCTCAGCTCCGTGCCTCACCAACCAGATCTTTTTGGAAATTATGGAGCAGAACCTTTCCAAGACTTGTTTTGCTCATCTTTAAGACGGTGAGAATGCCTGCCTTACACTTATTCTGAGAACTGACATCTACTAGGTGGACAGATAGCTCTCTGACACATACTAGGTGCTCAGAAAACACTAGGTAGGGTCTGCAGGATGGCTCAGCAGGTAGCCCCGAGCCACTTGGTGGAAGGGAAACAAATGACTCCTGCAAGTTGTCCTCTGACCTCCACACACACACATCAGGGCATGTTGTGTCCATACACACACACATGCATATACATAAAATTAATAGATAGATGATAGATAGACAGATAGGTATGATTGATAGATATGATAGATAGATGATAGATATGATTGATAGATATGATAGATAGATAGATAGATAGATAGATAGATAGATAGATGATAGATATGATAGATGGATATGAGAGATAGATATGAGAGATAGATAGATAGATAGATAGATAGATAGATAGATAGATAGATAGATGTAATTTATTAAAGTTTTAAACACTATTATTTTAAGAGGGTCCCTAACCTATTGCAGGCTTTCTTTCTTCCCTACTTCCCAAAGGTCAATACATCCCCCAAGTTAAGACTATACGGATCTAAATTACAGACCCAACTAGAAGTTAATATCTGAAGCAAGCCTAGAGCGACTGAATACTGCATCTCAACACCAGCAGGAGCCACTCTAGATGCCGTGCGAGGCAGTGTCCCCATCCGCTAGAACTGTTTTATTACTCTCTGTATTTAAGAATCTTAAAAACGACCATATCAATATTTTTGTTTCATTTTCAATACTTAGGTTCTAAAAGTCTTCTTGTGTGCTGGCTAGATCTTTGCCAACTTGACCCAAGCTAGAGACATCTAATAGAGAGGAGGGAACCTCAACTGAGAAATGCCACCGTAAGATTGGACTGAAAACAAAACTATAGAGCATTTTCCTGATCAGTGATTGATGTAGAAGGGCCCAACTCACTGTGGGCGGTGCAGTCCCTAGGAAGGTGGGCCCAGCTCAGTGTGGGCGGCGCAATCCCTAGGAAGGTGGGCCCAAGCTGTATAAGAAAGCATACTGAGCAAGCCATAAGGAGCAAGCCAGTAAGCAGCACTCCTCCATAGCCTTTGCCTTAAGGTTCCTGCGTGTGTGTGTGTGTGTGTGTGTGTATGTATATATATGCACACACACATACATCTACATATGTATGTACATGCACACACATCATAAACATGTATATGTATGTGTGTGTATACTGGCTTTATTGCCTGGGACAATCTGCAAGCCAACGTTTCTGGAAAGGGGCATTCTAGCCAACAGTAGAGTTAGTTGAGGAATGAAGTTATTTTTTATAGCATCAATTATGCCATCATCATGCCTCTAACCTCCTAATTTTGTCCACCAAAATGATTACATGAACTTGGGGGTTTTTTTATATAAAAATTTTTAGAAGTGTGTATGCCTGCAGTTCTTCTTACTCCTGCCCTCCTGTCTTTCCAAATACTAATCACATGCATGCAGTATAGCTGGACCCGCATGACACACTGAGTTGCAGAACTCATGATAAGACACCCCCTCCAGGACCCTCCTTGGCAGAAGAGAAGCAGACGTGTGAACCACCACTTATAATAGACTTCACTGTCTACAGAGCCCTGGGTGGCCCTTTTTGTGGATTTCAGGCAGTAAGTCTTAAGAATTCAAAAGTAGGATGAGATATCAGACTACCCAGAAAAAGGGTTTTCCTTCTTTTATGAATAATATAACTCTTCTTTATATACAATTCATACATCTCCATTATAGGAAATAGAAAGGAAAAAAGAATCATTTGTATTTTGCTGTCAGGTAACATATTAAGAAGCACCCTTTTGTTCAATATTCAGAGTGCCTGAAGCCTGCCTATAATTTCTCATACTATGAGCTGTTTTGTTTAAATAGCAATGAAAACTGGAGATAGGAAAAAATACACGTGTATGTATTTATAACTTATAGTGTGTGATATAAATACTGCCTACACCATCAGAGTAAGTCATACAGACTGGAGTCATTTTGAAGGAGGGGGTAAAGAATGAGTGACAGTTTAATTCCCCTAGCAGACCGGAAGCTATGTCAAGGCAGGGAGGATCTTCTGCACCTTGGTGCTTCCAGTGAGCCCGCATTAGAGAGCGAGGAATCAACATGCAATTGAATAGAGAAATTAGGGGGTTTTCTCTTTATCAGTATTGTAAGGTAAAAACATTTGTTTGCTTTAGCCCTGGTACCAACGGCCACGTTACAGAATCAGCTGAAGTAGCTGATTTATTCAGCAGAGGAATAAAGAAAGTGTGGCACACACACAGAGTGAAGTTTTTGTTTCACTGTAAACAATGAGGGACGCAACCAGAGACATCATATTAAGCAAAGCAAGCCAGACACTCAAAGACAAGTGTCACGGGTTCTCTCCTTTGCAGGTCCCAGAATTCTTTGCAGGTACACATGAAAGTGTGAGGAGGGAGCAGAAACGAGACCGAGGGACAAGAGGAGAATAGTGTGAGGGAAAAGGGATAAACATGGGGGTAATTGAGCAATTCTTGAAGGATGCTTTCTTACTCATATCTGGAATCCTTTCCAAGCTGGATTGTGGCCATGCCTTACATGAGCAAACAAAATCAGTGGCACTTCTCTGAAACAAAGCCACAATTACAAATGCCAGTCCTTACAAAAGACCTAATGTCCCTGAGCTCTGGCTGTCCATGCTTCCAGTGTATAAGTCATTGAAAGAAAAAGAAGAACATTCATTTGGGCAACATGCACTTACCAACCAGCATTCCACCTGCCACACTGCCTACAGTCTTTGCCTTCTTTGGATTGATTCCAACGATGCTTTACCGATGATACCCTCTCACTCTGGACTTTGGGTCAACCAGATAGTGTTGGCGGTCAACCAGATAGTGTTGGTGGTCAACCAGATAGTGTTCGTGGTCATCCAGATAGTGTTGGCAGTCAACCAGATAGTGCTGGCAGTCAACCAGATAGTGTTGGTGGTCAACTGGATAGTGTTCATGGTCAATCAGATAGGTTAGTGGTCAACCAGATAGGTTAGTGGTCAACCAGATAGTGCTCGCAGTCAACCAGATAGGTTCGCAGTCAACCACATAGTGTTTGTGGTGGTGTATTTGAAGAGATTTCCAGTCTTGTCAGAAGATTTGGATAATTAGAATCAAGATGGCACTTGAGCTTCTCCTTGGGCGGAATTTGCATCAACACTGCTCTGTCTCAGAGACCTTGTCCCATTATCTCTTTAGTCATGCGAGAGAATAGTTAGACTGTGGGTCACCAGCAATTCAGTGTCCTTGTGGCTTGCTTATCACTTAACTGCAGAATGTTTTTATGAGTCACTCAGCCCCTAACTGCCCCCCTTAGATTGCCTGTGCTGCTATTCTGGTTAATTACATGTCATCTAATTGCATAATTTAGCTGTATATACATAGTGACCTGAAGCCAAGTGCTTTTCTTTATTGTACAATTACTCTGAATAAACTCATAGTCAAAGTAGGGTTTAAATACCTGATGCAAAATGCTAGTTCGGAAAGGTTGTTTTTGCTTTCCACAGTGCTTTGGAGAATATTTAAAGGAGCTGCAAATACCATGTGACTCGTACCTATACCCTAAGATCACTAAAATACCGTTTTCTGTAATTGTTCTTTCTGCCTATTTAGCTAAAAAGTTTGATGTCCTCATAGTTATTGATTCTTCTAAAGTTACCGATTTCTGCACAGTTATGATCATGTTAGTTCCTCCTAGCAATGTCTCATTGTCAAACAAAACCAAAGGTCAGTTTAACCTTTCAGGCTTTAAGTAAGTGTTCTCTTCCATGTGAATTCAACAACTTCACATACAATTTGAATTCTTAGTCTGGTCCGGGAATGGTACTAAGGTCACCAGGAGACAGTGTTATAGAAAGCTGGTAATGTGAGAAAGACTCAAGAAGGTGACAGCTACCGATGTCGTTTGTTCTGCCCTGTGACCAAACAGGTCATCCCAGAGTACCCTGGTGACACTGAGCAGGAGCCTCAGCTGTAGAGGAGAGAGCTCCCGAGAGGCCTCTCAGCGGAGGCGGAAGACTCAGGAATGATCATGAGTTCACTGGGGAAACCTGAGGAAAGGATGAAGGATGGGGTTGAACTTGAGTGAGAAAAAGGCAGGGCTGCAGGCACGGAAGCCCACCCTGTGGAACCAGGGAGAGGCACTAGTGAGACTCTTAGACCTCGGCATCCCGGTAACAGGAAACCACTCAGAAGGCTTCGTGGAAGTTTGGTGGCATTGTTTTTGTCACTAGGAAGAGTCAGTTTGGATTGGTCTGCTTTCTTCATCCTGAGCTGTTATTTATATTCAATATAAGCCCCTCCCTTCATTTTTATTATGTCTTATAAAGTTTGATCTAAGCCATAGCACTCTCCTACAGAACTACAGAAACAGAATTTACGAGCCACAGGTCAACAGGTTGTCTGTGGCAATCGCCACAGTCCCTCAGCGTGTGTACATAATGTCTTCAGTGTACTGCTTTTGTAGGCCATTTCCATCTCTTGGGTGCTGATCACGAAACCAGTCTAACTGTTATCACAAGCCCAGGTTTGCCTTAAGAGTAGATGCAGTCCCCCGTGTGTTAGTAGTCTAGATCAATACGTTCAGCATATACTTGAAGGCCTATTATACGCCCCAGGCTATCGACAGAGAGATGGACCATCTCATCCCTCTCTACAGACATGTAAACAATTCGGTCAGAGGATGTTAACAGATAGAGTGTAGGCGTTAATCAGAAGGAAAGTAAAGAGGGGGGACCAGGAAGGCTTCCTTCAGGATGTGTCGCTGCATGGAGTCCTGGGAAAGAAGTTAGGAAAAGGGGTGGAGGAAGTGGCCAAGCATAAGCATCTAAACAGTGGAGCTGCTGAGAGCCGGAAGCACTTCATGAAGAATGGAAAAGGAGGAGGGAGCTGTTGAGACCAGAAGGAACCCAGTTTTCTAAGGCCTGCACCTGTGCCTTAACACGGAGAATTCATGTGGCCAGCCCTGCCGAAAGGTGACTGTGACAGCAGAGGAGCAGGTGGAAAAAGGACAAGGTGGGGAGTGTTTCCCTCTCACACTGGGGTTGGATGGAGCGCCAGGAAGGACTACCCAAGTTCGCATAGGTGGCATGGAGCCGTGAAGATGGCTCTGAAGGAGAGACAGGGAGACAATACTGCTGGACCTTAACGACTCATGAGTGTGGCAATGAGTGAGGACGAAGACTCAGGGAAAGCCATGAGGTCGGAGGGTCACTGATGGTGGAGGTTTCCAGGGGACACCTCTGTGGTTGTGTGGTTCTGAATGCCACGCTGCTGTCACAGTAAGGGGTGCTTGTCCCCTGAATTTCTTATCCCAAATTCACACTCCTTTTTAAGCCCTGTGTAGTCTTTTGATTAAAAAAAAAATCATGCTATTTTTCTTTCAAACTCTGTAAGGCTGTATAAATGAAAGTGTCCTAACTCTGTAGCCACAGAGCCCCTGTGCGCACAGCTGAGGAGATGGATTAGGATTAGAATCATCTCTCCCTATCTCAGACGTTTAGACTGACTGCATGGTCTGTCTGCCTTGAAGACACATCCTTCGATTATGTAATCTGAATGAAATGGGATTCACTTTTCGGTTTTCAGTGCACAGTCATTGATGAGCAACTAGGGCTATATATAAAGTTTTTCTCCGAAACTTACCTCTCAAATTTGTCGGCTACTCACAGCGAGTCTATTTTGAAGAGCTAACATTTATAGAGGGCTCGCTGTGAGCTTTGCATCATATTAACTCTTAGTCCCGTGAGGTAGATGCTAACGTTATCCCTCTTATGGCAAGGACTTAGGGCCCCTGAAATGGGAAGTGAATGGAGTATGCTCACCCAGCGCTGGCCCCAGGCCACGGCTCCATCACTTCAATAAGAATGACTACAACTTCATTCCAAATTCATGAACCTACGTGTCCGGGACACGACCGTCGCTCTTCAGAACCTACAAAACCAGGATCGTTTATTTGAGTGCTTTTAAATTTAACTTTAAATTTAATCTTTGAAGAGAGATTTCTGAAGTAGTAACAGCAGCACAACTCCACTCTTCAAGCCTGCTGTGTCTGCACGGAAGAGGACCCATTTACCCCAGAAATCAGTGTGGCAGAACCAGATCCAAAGCAAGACACCATCTCTGAGGAGCCGTATAGCACTTATCTCCTCTGCCTTGGGATGGTTTGTTTAAACTTAGAAAATTGTTTTGCCAAACCTAACGCTTAAAATGTGCAATGATTAAACCCAAAGATGAGTAAAAGTTGCCCTTCTGATCCTAAACGCTTCTTTGGGGCCAAGTGTGTTATGTATCATCATCAGCATGTGGTAGAAATTATTAAGAACTCCTCCAGTTTGAGTTCCTAGAAAACTGCTTCTCCTGGGTCCTTTTTAGTTTACTCATTTCATTTCTGTTGCCTTGGGTGTATACTTCTGTGGTTGTCTTTCCAAACGTATCTATTCTCCTGGCTAAATGGTTAGGTCTCATTTTTCTCCAAGTGTGGGTATTTTTCAAGTTTGCTACTCCCTGCCTAATGTATCTTCAAGCTACCTGTCCACCACTCTGACTCCTCCTTCACAGACCATTAAGAAAAGAATGTTCTGTCCACCCAAACAGTGGGACCTCTAGCATCACCTCTGTGGGACCTGCCTCCCAGGGAAATAGGCAGTGCCCTGTTGTTTCCCATCATTTATTATCTCCGCAGTCTGCTGTTTTGTGAGGGAAATTGTGCGCAACGTTCTTCCAAACACTCTAATAAAATTCAAATACATCACATCTGCTCCACTCCCTTAAAACAGCCGTCTTGTAATTCCATCCGAAAAGCAATCCAATTTTGTGGGCTTTATTTTTCCTTCATAGAGCTCAGCTTTTTATTACTTTGGAGTTTATTACCTCTAGATGTTAGCACGTATTTTTTTATTACTCTCAATATTGCAAACTCGCCAAATTGTGATTGCCAGGGTCACTTTCATTGTTTGAACACCGGGGCTCTCTCCTTTCTCTTTGTTTTGTGGTGACTAAATATTTGGGTTCCTACTGACTGTGTGTCTTACATTAGCCAGATTCATTTTTTTTCTCAAGGACAAGCGTGGAAAGCCAGGATTGTACAATATGAGAAGGGGAAAGTGTCCCCCTCTGCCTGTCACCCCACATCGTCTCATAATGAGCTGTGGGGGGCTGCTACGTTCCAGAGTTCTGTGGCCTCTGGGGTCTTCTCTCCTTCCACAGACTGTTAATCCCAAAGATGAGAGGAGAAATACCACCGGCCCAAATCATCATGGCCAAATTAATTAAAACAAGCAATTTTATTTGTGTACACAGCTGCCTCTCGCCCCGCCCCCTGGTGGAGTTTAAGAGGCCAGCATTGGCTATGAGGAAGACAAGGCTTTTAAGGCTTAGGGGTAGCAGGTTTCCTAATGGGGGATTTGGTGAGCAAAATAAGCGGAGTTCCAGGAACAGAGCATCATGCCAAGTTAGTCCTAATGACCTCCTGAAACAAAGACATGGTTGCAAGGTGGACATAACATTTTGGAACAAAGGTAGAGTTACAAGATGGTTATAAACAACTCTCTGAAACAAAGACATGGCTGCTGTTTCCTGGAACAGGCAGTACGGAACCTTTTGTGGTTAAGGTTCCAGGTGAGGCGTAGCCCGATCCCCAAGAAGCAGAGATTTAGTCGTAAGCAGGAATGAATCTACTTTGTCTTTATTGTAAAATGGTTTTCAAACCTACCTAAGATGGAGGCAGACGGGTTCTTTAAACCTACTAGCCTTAGACAATGGGCTCTGGCTGGCCTCTAGAAGTCAGTCATTATTAGCTGCCTGCTCCTCATTTTTCCCAAGCCTCCATTTATTGATGAGGCGTTCCTTTTGTGTCTGAGACTCTGTATTTTTTCAACAGTGTGTGAGGTATTTCTTTGAGTCTTTGGTTCTTGAGCTTCGTGATGAGGGTGTTACTTTTAAGCTGGACTCTGGCAGCTCCCCACGATTCCTTTCCCCAAGTGAGCATTTATTTAACCAAGTCTGTGCCAGACACAACCCTCTCCACTTGGAAAGGCCTTGGCTTACACATTCTCTATTTTTGCAGCCTCGCTTCCTTTCTTCCCTGATAATATGCTCATAAATAAACATCCATTTCTTCCCACAGATCTTATGATGTTTTCTAGTTTTTGTGTCACTTGCAGTGTCTCTTACTCAACAGCCATGGCTGTTGTTGACTAGATCCTAAGTGTCAAATTCTGGGCCACAGTTACGAGTCTCGCCTTTCATAGCATCCGCGGGCTTTTGTGAAGACATCAGCAGTGAAAGCAGTTCTAGCGTGGTGTGATGTGTATGTGACAGAGCAGATTTGTAAGCCACCACAGGGATCCATCCCAAGGAGATAGAGGATCTGGAGACTCCCAACTACAGGGTTAGGGGAATCAGGATGGGTTTTCAATGCAGACTAAATGGATGCTTTCCCTGGGCATTTCTTTTTCTGTCTTACAAAATAGATACTTATCCTGAATCCTCCTTCTAGATGTTTTATCCTTTCCGTGCCAGCAGATCAAGAAGAAACCACATCTGGGGAACAAAGGCATAGAGGTTGGGGGAAGAAAGCAAGTGTCAGGCTAGTGTTAGCTTACTAGGGCTGCCGTGACCAAGTCCCTACCTAGACCAGGGCTCGGACAGCAGAAACATGTCTTCACCGTTCCAGGAGCTCGAAGTCAAGACCTTGGCAGCTTGTTGCCTCTGAGGCAGCTCTCCTTGATTTGCAGATGGTCATCTTCTCATCGTGGCCTCCCAAGGTCAACGCTCAGTCGCGGGCATCTATGTGCCCATAGCCTTATGAGGACACTGGTCTTATTGTAGCTGGGCTCACCCTAGCGACCTCCTTCTAAGACCCTGTCTCCAAATACTGCCCCATTCAGGGATTAGGGCTCCAGCAAAAGTGATTTTAAGGAATCTGTTTAACACATAAGGTTTTTATTCAGTCTTTGGAAGTATTTGGATTACGGAATTGTCGTTGGAAGTATTATGTCACTGGCTTAACGGGACATACGATAAGCTCTTATGTCCTCTGCTAGATACAGTGTTTCATACTTTAAATATTGTGGTAAACATCCTAGAATTTCCTCTAGAGCTCTGTTTAGAATCAGCATAACACAGAACTCATTTTTCGTTAAATACTTTGCTTTGCAGACCAGAGAGAGAGCTCAGTGGTGAAGAGCAAGTACTGCCCTTTCCGAGGACTTGAGTTCCATTCCCAGCGTTCCCTTCCCATCTGCCTCGAACTCCTGTTCTAGCGAGTCCAGAAGCTCGTTCTAGCCTCTACAGGAGCCCTTGCTCGCATGCACAAACACACACACTCACACACTTCTAGACGTAATTTTTAAAAATTTTAATATTGTAAAGTTTAAACAAAATACTCCACTTTGTGCTTAAAGACCCAGAATGTGTGACAATCTATATATTGCAAAGAAAACTACCTCACGTAAATCACCATTCGTAAAGGGATCAAGCTTTAAATTGCTTCACTTCCAGTAATTTCTTCCTTTTATAGGGATAAGTTCACTTATCTTAATTTAGATTGATTGTACAAAATTCAAATACAGATAAGGGATGTAGTTGTTGTTGTTGCTGTTTCAAGATCTAGTCCTTAGGAGTGGATTGTTTTTCAGTTATAGAATGCCTGCCAGGCACAGTCCAGGCCCTGTGCTCCATCCCCAGCATGGAAACAAACAGAACAGAAAACAGCGCTTTAGAATGTTCAGCTGCCTCTTGGCTATCTTTGCTGGGGAAACTTGTTAAACAGGAGTGTTTGAAATGTTCGGATTCTTTTTTTTTTTTTTTTTACTTTAAACTTCTCTTTTCTTCTTAAGATTGATTTATTTATACATATGAGTGCTGTTTGCATGTATGCCTGCATAACAGAAGAGGGCATCAGATCCCACTATAGATGGTTGGGAACCACCATGTGGGTGCTGGGAATTGAACTCAGGACCTTTGGGAGAGCAGCCAATGGTCTTAGCCTCTAAGCCATCTCTCCAGCCCAATGTTTGGGCTCTTAAACATTCCTGATTTTTCTTGCATGGCCTTTAGTGGTCCTGACTGAAAAACTCGTGTGCTGAATCAGATGTTGGCTCTGATTTCAAGCAGAGCACACACTTCCTTGTGATATAGACAAGGCTTTTAATTCCATTAAGTTTGTGCTTCTCATTCTTTCAATACCCAGACCATATTATCACCTATGCTTGTCTATTTTGCCTTTGTGAGGACTGCTACTAAACTAAGAAGCAAGATAGGACTTATACTTTAAGTATCAGATTTATTTTTAACTATCAATATAAGTCATATTTTATGTTGGGCAAGAGAAAATGGTGGGTGACAGTATTTATGAAGCAGAACGTAATAATGCCTTTTCAAGATGGAATTGATTTAGGAAAAAAATTTGAAATTCAAAGATGTAAGGCATAAGAAGCCTTGCAGAAAAAGAAGCTACAATTTAGACCATTAAAGTCCTTCTTAATGCAAAATGGGAAGAATATCTCTGAGGCAGATTTTTTAAAGGGAGAGAGACCTAGACCCAGGTCAAAGAGGTGGGAGGAAGCTCTGATTAGATGAGAGAGGACAAACTGGAAGAGTGACACCGTCCCGCCTCTGCCCCAGGTCTAAGTGATCAAAGGGCCGGCCTGGGCCCACACCCGTCTTCTCTGTAAAATCCCCCCCCCCCCCCGCAAGGGACTTGCCTTGTTCCTGTGATGCAAAAGCATTTGGTAGGCACTGTCAGAGCCTGGTACCCCATGGAGTATGGCACAAAGGAGGTTTGTCATCATGGCCCTGCCTGCTGGATGCCAGCACAGAGGCAGAGTGAGCCTGGAGATGGATGTCAGGCCACTGGGTATTTGCATTTGTGGTAGGAACATCACTGGCAGGAAGAGAACCTAAGGCCAGAGGATCATGTCGCTGCTGTCGCCCTTAATTGGGGAGGATGGAGAGGGTGGAATAGACTAGCGGGGCGGGGGGGGGGGAGAGAATGGGATTGTGCTCTTCCCAGTTCCCAGTAAGACTCCCAAAGGCCCCCACTTCTTGCAGGCACTCTTGAATGATGTGGCTTGTTTTACTAGGAAAGGGAAAAAAATGAAGAAAGGACGAGAGGATGGATGTAGAGGTACAGACACGTATCCCTCAGAGCTCTCTATTGGGTCCTCTTCATCTGGCAAAATGATCTTGGTGGTCGCCTTCCCTGCTCAAGGTCTGCCAGCTCCATACACCTTGCACAGTCCCAAGAGGGGCTGCCCTAGGGCCCCTTTGCTCTGGAAACACACAGCTGACCAGAATCTACCGCTGTAGCCCTGGAAGCAGCCCGATGCTCCTAGCAAACAAACCATCTTACATAGTGCGTGTGCTGGCTTCTTTAAGTACTTCTCATATATCAGTTGAAAAGTCCTCATGGAATCATCCTAATACCCGGGTATATCCTGTCTCTGTAGCAGACAAACAGAGACACAGGCTCCCTTTAAATAACCCGAGGCTGGTGCAGGGGTGTGACCCAGAGCCCACCCCTGGGCTACAACACACAACATGCAAAGAGCAGGCAGGGCTGTCTGAGTGAATGAATGACTCTGGCTTTCAGGACTCCAGCATATCCCATCCCAAGATCTTTCTGTGATGCAGAAAGGTTAAAGTGAAATCTATTGGTTGTATTTTTTTTTAATTATTAGGGGAGTGTGGGTGACTTCACTTTGTTTTAAAACTCAGCTTGCCCCCAAGACAAGGGTTGGGGGAAAACAGAGCGCGCGTGTGCGCGCGCGCGCGCGCGCGTGTGTGTGTGTGTGTGTGTGTGTGTGAAGCCAAAATAAGTTGGTGTAAATTTTACCTTTATAGCTCAAACTAAAAATACTATAAAATTTAATTTAAGAAATAACCACTAGAGATAGCTGTTGCAATTTTTTTTTTCTGAGACAGGGATTCTCTGTAACTTTGGACCTCACTCTATAGACCATGCTGGCCTTGAACTCACAGAGCTCAGCCTGCCTCTGCCTCCCAAGTGCTGGGATTAAAGGCGTGCGCCACCGCCAACTGGCCAACTGTTGGAATTCTTGACTCCCCTGGAGTTAAGGAATTTAGTTGTTTCCATTTACATACGAACTGAGAACTACCAGAGGGTCCCCAACCTTGTCTTCAGGTCTCAACCCTATCCAGGCACTTATAGTCCCTTTCTCACCTAGGTTAGGGCAAGCTCACCCTGACTCAGGCGTCCTGACACTCCCAGCCAGAAAGCCTCCTTCCTTCCCAGGAGTGTTGGCGCAGCATGCATGGCCCTCCAAAGGGATGATAGAGTAGAAAGCGGTGCTTGGGGTAGAAACTCCTCCCAGGCCCCTGGTCTTGTTTCTCTATAGTTGCAGGGCACCAAGCGTCCATTGAGCTCCCTGGAAGGCAGAAAGAAAATATCCAATTCTTCACTGTCTGAGCTTGCAGACGGTGCCTTTAGGAGCACGGTGACAGAGCTGAGGAAGCTGTAGGAGGGCAGGCTGACCTGGGACCCGCCAAGGCGGCCTCCAGTTCCCACGGATGGGTTTCACTGTTGGACGCCTGCAACCGTGTTCCTTCTCCACCACTCATCTCTGTGTCCTTGGAGATACGTACTTAATGTCTCTAGAGCCTTTGGAGATGTTCCTCTACTGAAGGAGTATACTAGGTGTCCTCCGCCTCACACACGGTGTCTATCACACCGTATGGCACTGTTGGTGATATCAGCTCTGCTCAATCCTCTCTCCCTTTCCATATGAGGTGGTTAGTTTTCTATGTGTTTGATGTCTTTTTTAAGTGGGCGATGAGTCGCATCATCCATGTTTAAGATCATCTGGGAAATGCCTCACCTGTAGAGCCACAGATGGACATATGAATATTCTGTGCTCCTGTGACATTGTTTTGAGGCTTCTCGTCTAACATGCGTGCGCGTCCTGCCGACGGCTTGGAAGCCACACACGCCTTTTGCAATATGCACCATCCACCTCCAGACAGCTGGATTCCTCGTCTGTAACGTGAGGCAAACTGCGCCAGGGACGTTCCCAGCAGCCCACACCTAACGCCAGTGTTCCCGTTCAGTGCGCTGCCCACACTTGGCGCCTGTCCCGCAGCCCCCTCAGGCCCGAGAGCCATGGATTCAGATTTGAATCACAGAGCCATGGACCTGGTCTAGCTAGACCCTTTCCCCTCTAGACCCTCAGCACCTGGAGCTGCTGAAGCAATGCTTCTCAATCTATTGGTGTGTGTTAATCAGGGGTGTCGGGAGACCAACAGAGGTATCAGATGGAGCTGCTGGGGAGTCTGCTATGGTAAGAGGGGGTGGACTCTGGTGAATAATCCAGAAGGAGCTCTGGATGTGGAGGCTACAAAGGCAGCTTTGCCTCCCATTCATAGCAGGAGCATTAAGAAGTAATATCCAGACAGAAAACTGACTTGTATTCTTCCAGACATAATTTCCTTTCAGAAGTGTAGGGAAGGAATAGAGGCGGCAGCTGCTGCATCCCTGCTCTGATTCACTGATTGCATTTGGTCGCATTTCATTACGGTCCTGCACTCCCCTGTCTGTATAATGTCACCATTACGTCTCCACGCCCGTATAGATTTTCTTTTGTGGTCCCATGTAGGAAATGGATTATGTTCTTCTTGTCTGTAAAGCCATGGAAATTGTTTTGTTGGGCGACAGTGTCGCAGCATGTGGGCCAGAGTTCCGAGGACATCGGGTGACAGAGTAGCCTTATCCTTGAGATGAGGTTTCTTGTAACGGCTCTAAAGAGGGATCCAGGAATCCAGCTGACCCAAAACCACGTTCTAACTCTACAGAAGCAGCTCAAATGGTTACTGGCTGGCTGCCTGGGGCTTCTGTAAGAAATTCTTTAGAGGAGTTTATATGCAGTCCCAACATGTATTTTCACCGTCTTCTTCGCCACTGTGATTTATACTTGTACATTCAGTCATGTTTGAGCAGTATTTATACAGCCCCTCCAATGCATCAAATGAAGTGTTGCCGGGATATCCGGCAGATAGCACTGAGAGTCTGTCCCGCCGCTGATCTCTCTATCTCTCCCTGAGGTGGAGCGGGATGGTGAGTGTTGAAGACCCAGACTTTCCTGGATAACTGAAGAGAAACATACTGAGTCGGGAGTCTTGTCAAAGCAGGACCTCATTTAATTGTATTAGGTAGGAACTTATATAGGGTTGTGATAGGGATGGGGTGAGGTGGAGTAAGGAATAAGAGCCAATAATATTCTGCCACGTGAGTGGTGGCTGGGCAGGTCTGGCTGTGCTGAGTCACTCATATGCGGAAGTCATGACCAAAGACAGGTGACCAAACTTGGGTTAGGCTCAGGAAGTTACACTGGGCCTCATGCCCGGGCCTCATGAGATGCACTGAAGATTTGAAAAGCGAGGAGCCTCACCCTTGCTTAGAGTCATCCTTCAGACGAAGAGGTTGTGGTGAGTGATGAGGCAGCTGGAGGTTCTTCCCAAAGAGAACGCATCGTCCACACAGATACAAAACCCAGAGACGTCTGTGCATTCAGAGGGCCTCAGACAGGTTCTCCAGCTGTGCTCCAAGGGTGACTGAGAAGAGAGGTAGGAGCTAACCCCCTCCCCCACTGTATGCAAATATCCATAGGTAGAGAGGATGACTCCCAGCCTGGGTACACCTGCACTTTTGAGAAGCCCTTCTTCCTAAGGGTAGGAAATAGAAGGAGGTAGGACAAGAAAAGACATAAGAAAACCACTTGGCCAATCACCTTCTTAGGGCTAAGAAAGGACCAGAGCCTGGCTGGGGATGGCAGTGGGACTGAGATGGAGATACGGGGATTCGTGTCAACGTTGGTCCTGAAGCACAGCTTCAGGACCAGTCACTCGGGCCATTGTTCCATGAGCAGAGCTAGGGTGCCTGCCAAGGGCCTGCTGGAGTCGGACTGTGTGTGCACCCACACGTCTGTTAAGATCCTAATTCCCGCACTGCGAACTGGTAACACTGGGAGCCTTTGAAAGGTGCCAGTTGGTCCAGGAAAGCAAGAGAGCAGCCCAGAGATGACACAGGTAAAGTTGGCATACTGTGAGAACCCAGCCCTCAGCAGACACAGGTCTTGGAGCTGTCAGCCTCGAGACTTATGAGAAATAAATACCCTACTGTTTCAGGGCACCCAGTCTATGGTGTTTTGTTATCGTCACCCAAAGGACTAAAACAGGTCCTTTACCCTTGCCATCACCGTAACTTAAAAGTGATTTTTGCCTCCAGGCATCTGTGTGATCTATCCCTTAGAAGCTAGGCTCCAAGGGCACCTTCCATTGAAGCCTGTTTTTGTCTGCACACCACACTGCCCTCCATACACCTGAATTCTCACCACCCCTCACATTCTAGTTTTCATCCCTTTATACATTCGCCTAACGAACCCTGCAAGTCTATCTTTTATATCCCTCCTCTTTTTCCTCCTCCTTTGTAAAATCCAAGCTCCTTGATGACAAGAGAAATTGTGTCCTGAGTAAGACTTTGGAACTACATTCTGAGTGGTTTGAGAGCCCAGCTCCAGTTAACCATCATTCATAGAGAGAAGAGCAACACCATCTGGATAGGAAGATGTGCGATCTGATTAGCAGCTGAGGACTGGCTTGATTAGATCACTGGAAAGACAAGGGGACGGGTGATGTGCTCAAGACACACACAGCACCCTACAGTTTATCCTGGAACTGGAAGGGAGAGAATTGTGAATAGGGAAATAATTAAACAAAAGCTCAGAGGTTGGAGGTCTGGGCGAGTTCTAAAGCCAGGGTGGAGAGGACCTGGGTGAGCATTGAAGGGATGGAAGGAAGCACAATGTTGTAGTCATCCGTCAGCCGATTTTGATTGGGCTCATAATGGTTCCAGAGAATCAGAACTAACAGGCTAGATGAACAGGAGGCTTCTGTTATGGAGTCTGTCTGTCTGGCGCTATGAAAGCTAGCAAGTCCCAGATTTGCAGGGCACACCCAAAGGCTGGCTGTTGGCAGAATTCCTCTTTACTCGGGGAAGGTCAGTCTTTCGGTCTGTTTCAGTCTTCCGCTGACTGAAAGAAGCCCTCTAATGCTCAGATGACCTTTACTCAAAATCCAGTGTTGGAAATGCTTCTCTCATTCAACCAGGGACGCCACACCCTTGTTAACGTCTGACAACATACCTGGGTGTCATGTCTGAGGTAAACAGATCTACAAACTTTACCATCACAGACATCTAGAAAGACCCAGCTGTCACTAGGGAAACAGCAAGGACAGGCAAGCTCCTCCCCACTGGGATATATAGAACCCAGGGAGGAGACAGCTCCTCTGGGTATTGAAGCAGACAATACTGATGGCATGGTGATCAGCATGATGTAGGCCACTTCCAAAAATATAAAGCCATTTTTATCTTTGGGATAAATCTGATATCATGGATGCATGTGTAAGTAACATAAAATAGCACCAAAATAGGGAACTGGAAAGATAGCTCAGACTTGCAAGCATGAGTTCAATCCTAGGCACCCCCGTAAAAAAGCGAGGCGTAATGACGGGCAGCGCTGAGGAGGTCAAGATAGGCTGGTCCTGGAGACGCAAGCTCCTCAGGTCCCAGTTAGAGACCCTGTCTCAAAAAAAAAAAAAACAACAAAGTGGACCTCAGGCTTCCACACATCCTCACTCACACATGCAGACCCCCTTGTCCACATGCGTGCACCCACCCACGCCTACATGCAGAGACTATTACCCAAATGTTATGCTTTATTGAATCATCACACTCTAATTACCTCCATGACAGTGACCATGGGAAAAGGATTTAGTGGTATTTGTAAACTAGCCACCCCGAGAGTTTTTCATTTACATTTTTTTGGCATTTTGTTCCTCACTGTCCATCCACGTGCTTTTAATTTTCCAGCTAGCTCCCAGTGGCCTGTATTGAAATGAGGGGGGGGGAAAGCTCCTTGGTTTAATATCTATCAACTAAACTAGCGCGAGACATATGAATTTATTTCGTGTATAACACTCTACTCCTTGCATTGTTGAACATATATAAAAACATATTTCTCCTTTAGAAAGCAAACAGTTGTCACGCCTCCCACAGAGGAGTTAAAAGATTAATGCCATAACCATGCTCAGGGTCTCTACCTAGCCAGGCATGGAACACAAAGTCTCAAGCGAGTCACATTCAGGGTCTGGCAGCTGACAGGGAGCATCCGTGCTCTAATTAGCATAGCGGGTACCCCCTGTTCATTGCCTGTGGAGAGCCTGTTAGCAGCAGAGGTCACCGGCGCCGAGGTCCAGCTGAGCTGCCAAAACACCTGCTGTTCTGCTCTTCCCAGGCAAGAGAGGCCAGAACCTCTTCTTTATTAGTCATTATGGTTAATTCACATTTACCAGCAAGGTGGGAGGGTGAAGTCCGTCGGTGCAGGCTGGAGTTGTTGGTGTACCTGAAAGGACCCCCCCAAAGCACGTCTTGTGACACAGGTACCTCAGTTACAGAGACGCCCAGGACCAAAGAATGGGTGACATGGATGCATTTCAGAGTGAATGGGGGCGGGGGGCAGTGTGCTGAGCATTGTGTTGAATTAGCCGCTGGTTTCCATGCAGTTACAATATTGGACCATTACATTCAACAGTCTGTAGTCGGGGCTTTATTATTGTACAGAGTGGGAGCCTATCTCTCTACAGATACTCACTTCTCATGTCACACTTCAGAATCATGTCCTACATATCTATAAATTGAGGTTTTCCTGCAGAGCTATTAGCCAAAGAAGGGCCCAGAGTGCTCATTTTTGACTCATGCTTGGGAATGCCAGCATATTGACGTGTTTGGGTTATTTATTCTTTTTCTTAGCAAAGTTCCAGAATGCCAGCCTCCTTCATACTAACTCATCTCTAAGATGATACCTTAGAGCTAGATGTTGCAAAGTTATGTTTTGAGCAGAGAATTTTGCATAAGAAAGTCTATTCAGATTTAGAGGTGAAATTCCATACACCCGTTGCACTGTGACGCTGAGCTCCCGCTAGTGTAAAAAACAGCTATATGAAGCCACTTTTGCTTTGTCTCTGATAACCGAGCCAGTCCTGTGCCGAGTGCTGACCCTGCGTCAGTCCCTGTGCGGCTTCAGTTCCAGCCCCGACAGCTCTTTGAGAGAGGACCTCCTGTTCTTACCTAGCAGATGAGGAAAAGGTAGGGTGGATTCGTAGCTCCAGCCAGCTGACCTCCTGGCCTGTACCCTTCTACTATACCAAGGTCAAGTCACGAGTTTTCCCTTCAGGGAAGGAAACTTGAATGTCAGCATTAACCAGACCAAAATCTTATTACACCGAAGGCCAGCTAGCACAGTTTAGAGCAAGAAACCTGCCCTAAACTTTTACCTTCAGAAGGTGATACAGCAAATTCATCTCTCAAAACTCACTGCTGAATGGAGAGAGACAGAGGGGGAGGGGGGAGGAAGGAGGAGGAGGAGAAAAGGAAGGAAGGAAAAAAAGGGAGGGAGGGAGGGAGAAAGAGGGAAGAAAATGGGAGAGAGAGGGAGGAAAAAAGGAAAGGAAAATGAGATTCGAAGTGTTAGTAGCATTTTAAACATGTGGAATCAAGAAAGACCTTTTTTCTCAAAAGAGAATCATAAGAGAAAGCTAATCCCCAAAGAAATGACACTGTTACTTTGTCGTTCTTCAAAGTCTGACTCTCAAAAAGTATGGTTTGCAGTGGGGGAGAAAATAGCCTTCTGTGAACTCAAGAGTCCCAGATCCAGTCCCAAATTCCAAGTGACCTTGAGCACCTCACTTCTTGAGTCTCCGTTTTTAAAACTCGGAAACTTTTTTCCTCTTCACCAGAAGGGGCGGCCGCAGAAGTGAGGGAGCTCAGCTCTGATGAGCGTCTTCATTATCGTGAATGTCTTCACAGCAGAAATGGGTGTGCAGCATCCTTGTGCTATCTTAGAATCAGAACTAATCATGCTCTTTTATAAGATGATTATTATGGGTTTGTTTGGATTTTTTGTTTTCTGATGAGGCCAACAGCTGGGCAAGCGTCACTTCTCTTCGAGCGTTGGGAATTGATCACATCAAGTCTGCCATTATAGCAGCTCTTCGGTCATTTGCTGAGGATGCTGAACACCACCTCTCCCAGGACCATACCGTCACCTCTGATCCACACAGTCTGGAACAATATGAAACATCAAACTGGCAAGGGTGACACTGAGCAAGCCATCTCGTCTCTCCTTCCTGTATTCTCCTCCCTTTTTCTCGGTGTCACTAGATTGGTTTTCTTTTTGTGTGCATAGCAGAATTTGGACTCCAAGAGACCCCTGGAAATTTGATAAGAGAAACGCTTAATGGTCAGGCTAGGGGTTGTCAGAAGCCCCACGTTGAGGAGCCATCTGTCAGGGTCTGACCTCGATGGTTCATATGTTCCAGGGTAGGGTGTGTGGGTTAGAAATGTTAGGTAGGAAAAAAAAAAACAGAGACACAAAAGAAATACAAAGACATAGGATAGAGTCGGGAGGGCAGCCCAGTGGATACTGAATTTGCCTGTGTTTATGTCTTATGATCTTTAAATACCCCAGTCTAGCAGAGGGGAAGAAAGCAGCATACACTCCGAAGGCGATGCTGGGTTCAATCCACCTAAACAGAATCCGGTGTGGAAATCTGGGATCCTTCCCGGCTACCTCACTCTGAGGGGGAAGGAACCTGGTCCGAATCTTCCAGACTGTCACAAATCTGTTGCCCTTCTTTTGATTATTGACTTAAAACCACTAATAAACTTAGAACAGTGGAGGAGAAATGAAAGCAGGCTTAACTCTAGGGACGCGTCATAGATCACGTGCCTCTTTGTTCCTTCATAGACCTGCAACACCTGGGCTTCTCTCTCCTTCTGCCTTTGTGCATTTGTGGTGGGGGATGCCATGTTCGTGTGCATGTGACTCTGTGTGTGTGTGTCACATGCATGTTCGTGCACCTATATGTAGAGACCAGAGGTCTACTTTAGGTGTCATTCTTTAGGGACCATCCGTCCTGGTTTTTGAGACAAGATCTCTCAATGGGACCTGGGGCTTGATGATTAGGCTAGAATGGCTCCCAGAAAAACACTAGGGGCTGCCTGTTTTTACGCCCTGGGAAAGGCTTACGAACATTTACTGACACATCTTACTTTTGTACTTGGGTTCTGAAGCTCAGACTCAGGTCTTGATGCTTGCACAGTAAGCGCTTACCGACTGAGCTGTCTCCCCAGCCCCTTCATTTTGCTCATGTTGAAACTGAGGGCTGTGGTGGGCTTCCCTAGGAAGGCTTAGTTAAGACATTAATATCCACCCAGTAAGCATAAAGCATGCTTGTGTCTCTGAAGAGCAGTGGTAGACGGCGAAAGGTCAAGCTTACTGAAACCCAAGTGTAGCGTCTTTCCTTAGAATTCCGAGAACTTCCTTCCACTTGGCCTTTCTGTGAGTAGCCGGTGCAGGATAAAGCCTGAGCAGCTGAAAACCCGTGGTGCCGTTCAGATCCCTTTGTTCAAGGACCGTGTTGCACTGTCTGTGTTTGGCATCCAGGTGTAAAAATGGTGTGCATCAGTCTGTTCAGGGCCATGGCAATGCATCGGTTTTTAAATCTTTAAACTTGCAGAATTGCAGACATACATCAACAGAACAGGTGTTGAAAAGCATCCTAGGTTGAGGGAAAACGTGGATAGCCTACGTGAAACATATGGTAAGGACTGCGTGTTCGTTCGTATTTGTTCCTAGGAGCTGTTCTTACTGCAGATTATAAAATCGATTCAGTTCAGCTGCTGTTTCTCTGGACAATAAAGCAATAAAGCAAATATGTGATGAGGAAAATATAAGTCCCAAATGGGGGTGCAAAAACTCATCACAAATCAAAATGCCAGTGCGTAGACCCAAACGTAAGCCACACTGACACTGCTCCCTCCCCCCGCCACAAAAGCCCCGACCTTAGCAAGCCTGTCCTGTTCTGCCTATACTGACCCTAAAACCTTACACATATATAATATTCCCATAGATAATATCAATTTGTTTAAAAGACCACACCGGCCTGTGTTTTTAGGTATCCTAAGCTACAGTCAAGCTACATGTCTCTTAATTACCAATCTGACCAATGTGTCAAAGATAACTTTTCTTATTGTTGCCATTGTGAACGTTGAATCAACATCCAAATAATATTTTTATGATCCGAGTCTTAGCCTAACAAGTCCTTTCTATTTGTTGCCATTCATAGCTTTGCCTGTGAGTCATTTATTAATCACAGCTCATGTCTTCAATCATTATAAGCTGTTCATAATGGCTTGTTTGTAGCTATTCGGCTCCCCTTAATCGCCCCATGGTGAATTATAGTAGAACTCAAATCATTTGTTGGCATTAGTCAATAGTTGCTTAATGCCCAGGTTTAAAATGGTTAGTCTTTTGTTGTTGTTTTTATAAAGAACTGAAAGAGCAAGATTTGCTACTGTTGCCAAAAAATCAGTGAGAATTTTCAAAATATTTCTCTTTGAAGACAGGGGCTCTGGTGCCGCCACATATGTGACTGTTCTATCCAAGTCTTTTTTTGGAGCTTGAGTTCCCATTACTGTCTATTCTTAGATGTAAGGTCAGAAGTCCTGGTGTTAGGCCCAAAAAACTCTTCTAGAATGTAGCCCTGCTTAACGGGAGAGCCGAGTTAGTTCACGGTATTTTAGAGTCTTGTGTGCAATGGATCCCAGCGCTCTTCAGCAGGTAGGAAATTCATGAAAATAGTTTCTCACCTACCTGAATTCTCAGAAAGTGACACCAACCTTGAGGGCAGCCAGATGTCTTTGTGTGAATGGTAGTGTGCGTTCCTTTCTTGTCTTACAGAAAAGAGATGACTTTTGAGTCTTTCTTTCCTCATGGAAAACTGGGATATATGCTAAGATTGTATTTAGTAAATCTAATGAGTCTAGACCAATTATCGTGATTTATGGCAGTGCGGATAAAGGCCCCATCCCTGCTCAATGGTTCTCTCTTAGCCATGGAGTAAGGATGTTTGGTAATGAATCGAATTAGTCTAATCGCGATTAGCTCTTCCAGCCTTCTCTCAAAGGTCAGCTAAAAAGCCCCTCCTGTGCAACTGAGCAGCTTTTCTCCGAATCATGGTGCCTCTGTCCTGTGTTCTGAGCTATGTTTTTGCACTGATTGAAGAATTTTCTCTTTTGAATGATAGAGGAGATGAATGTGATCAATTTTATTAAACGCACGTGTGGAACTGCCAAAATGAAACCTCTTACTTTATGTAAGTAATATATGCTAATAAAAATAAGCTTCCTTTTTGGAGCTGTGCTCTGTTACTGACTTACTGAAATCACCCACTTGTTCGTGGGGACAGTAGAAGACCATCTATGACCTGAAGAGCCTAAAGGTGGGAGACAGGAGAGGGAGTACATCCAAAGGATTTCAAAGCCACGATACGAATTTGCCTGCGTGCCGAGCATTCTTAGGAATGTGGATAAAGCTGAGATTTTACCGTGGTCACCAAGGCAGCGATGAAAAATTTTAACACATACCTAAAAATCTTAATATACCATAGTGTATTATATAAAATGTAGCTATAAATTTCTTTCCCAACCATTTCATAAGGATACTTTTCCCCTCTTGACACGCTTATGTTATGAGCCATTCATGTAACATTCTCTGTGTTGGAAAAGGATGTGTGATAACCTCCTTCTAGCTCGCAAATAAATGCCTTGTGTTCAGAAGCTGTCACTCATTCTGTTTCCTGAGCCCTGTAGATACTCTTTATTTATCCTTTTACTTCTACCCGAACTTCATTTATTTCAGCCAAACACAGTTGTCTCCTGCCGCATGTGGAGTATGAAGACATAGACACATTTTTCTTCAAATTGACTCTCTTCCTCTTCTCTAGATACACTCAGGCACCATCTGGGCTTACCTACTGAGCAAAATATCCATCCCGTCTTCTCTCCAGGACTGGTGGCTTGTGCCCTGTGTCCTTCCCCATCTCTCCTCCCCAAATGTCATAAGTTCTCTTCCAGCATACAACAGTGTAGCCACAACCCTGGCTCCTGAGATCTCCGGACCCAGTAATATCAGTATACCCATGATTCTCCAAGCCTTGCTCACGATGCCTCACCCACACAGGTGGTACATGGGCCTCTAATGTCCTTGTCCCCTGGCTCCTTTTCATAGAACATCCCTTGTCTTTAAAACGTTGTTAAAATTGCCATGCCCTTGACTGCACCCTGCCCCCTTAGAAATCCTTCCTGTTCTGTGACCTCTTGCCCTCTGGTATTTTCACGGAGGCCTAACCACAGCCAGGCAGGGCAGAATCTTAGGTCCATTCATGCTTCCTCATATGGCTGGGGCTCATTGTGTGCAGGGAGTCTCAGATGTCTGTAGCATGATTAATAAAAACCCAGAGACAAAAATCGGGGTTCAGCTTAAAGGTCAGGAAAGCAAAACACCAGCCACTGGCTCTTACCTTGACCTCAGTCCGAAAATGGTGATCCTGCCTCCAGGAATCTTAGAATGAGACTGACTGAGAGCTGTCTCCTCCCATTTCATATTCCTCTCTAGGGCCGGGATTAAAGACATCCACCACTACCGCCCAGTTTCTTTGACAAACTAGCGTAGCTATTGGGAGTAAAGGTGTGTGTCATTGATGCCTGGTCTGTAAGGCTGACCAGTGCGGCTGTTTTACTCTCTGATCTTCAGGCAAGCTTTATTTATTAAGATACAAATGAGTTATTACTATAGATATCACTTCTCCTTCCTGTCACCAGCTAGGACTTAATGAAAGCAAACTCTTGTGTTCCCTCTCAAGTAGAAACCTGCTTTTGATGGTGTGCTTTCTAATGAGTTCTTCCAGCCATAGAAGAAAATATGCTTTTTTTTTACTTTCTTTTTTTTATTTTTCCATTCAAAAATTTACACTTCCTCCCCTTCTCCCATTCCCCTCCCACTCCCCCACTAACCCTCCTCCCTTCCCCTCCATCCTTAAGAGGGGGCAGGGTACCCTACCCTGTGGGAAGTCCAAGGCCCTCCCTGCTCCATCCCGGCCTAGGAAGTTGTGCATCCAAATAGACTAGGGTCCCAAAAAGCCAATACATGCAAAAGAGACAGGTCCCAGTGCCATTATTGATAGCTTCTCAGTTCACCCCCATTGGCAGCCTCATTCAGAGAGTCTGGTTTGATCACATGTTCATTCAGTCCCGGTCCAGCTGGATTTGGTGAGCTCCCATTAGATCAAGCACACTGTCTCAGTGGGTGGACCAACCCCTCGTGGCCCTGACTTCCTTGCTCATCTTCTCCCTCCTTCTGCTTTTCAACTGGACCTTGGGAGCTCAGTCCATTGCTCTGATGTGGACGTGGGTCTCTGTCTCTATCTCAATCCATTGGACGAAATTTCCCTCGGGATGGATCCACTGATCAAAAATATGCTTTTTAAAAGCATTCCCTCTCTGGTCCCTAGCTAATCTCACGCATCTGTCCACCTAGACTCAGAGATTATTCAGGAGCTGCCTGTGGCTGCCCTCCCCCTCCCCCATCCTCATTTTATATCCCCCTTCTAAGGAACTTCTATAAGGAAAAGCAAGTGACACCTCTGACCACATTCCTCACCGTCACGTTAAATAATAAATCATAATGGAAGGGAAAGGAAACATTAGTAAGGCCATACCAGACATGTACACACACATGCACATATAAAGTCGTCTCATTTTGCGGACATCAGTTAGTATATTTTCTGTTTTTCTCAGTTCATTTTCTGTTGTTGTAACAAAATACCTGAGGCTAGATTGTTTATAAATGGTAGAGATTTATTTAGCACTTGGCTCTGGCGGCTGGGAAGTTGAAGAGCCTAGTGTTGACATCTAGATGTTCTTCCTGCATTGTAACATGGCAGAGGGCATCAGGGGGCAATATAAGCAGATTTACCAGAGAAAGATCACTTCTATATCAAAGCCATCCTCGTGATAACCTATTGCAAGAAAGCCACAGATGCTTGGGAAGAAAATGTATTTAATTTATTAAGGGATGAAATAGGGAACACGTACACTCATGGATACGGTGGGAAGGGACACCGTTGCCTCTTCGTCCTCCATGAAGGGATGGAGAAAGCTCTGGACCAGGTCACCGAATGGCACATCAAGTCTTCCCCATCCAAGAGAGGGAGTGTGTGACACCCCCCCACCTCAGTTCTTATTCGATCACGTATCAGAGAAAATCACACCCAGGGCAAGTCACCTCCAAATGTCATTGGCTAAATGGATCAAGTTCCCAAAACAGTAACCCTTAAGTCTATGAATAGGTTAATTCATTCATGAGGGCAGAGTTCTCAAGACCCATTCACCCTCAAAGTTTCTATTGTCAAGTACCAGTAACATACGAGTGGGGAATTAAGTTTCCAACATAGAAATCTGAATGGCATAAACCGTGGTAACAAACACTTGGTGCACTTAAGTGCTTTCTGTATATCTATGAAATGGATTTTATTATCGTGACAACTTCACAGATGAAGAAATAAAGCCAGGAAAGGTAAATACCTTCTCAGTGATCCTAAGTCCCTAAGCCGTACAGCTTGAGTCTGCCTCACATTGAATTCAGGGTATATAATGACTTCAAAAATAGGGAGACTTGATTAACATAGCTGATTGCATGGCTTGTAAGTATAGCTTGTGGTAGAATATTTATAACTACGCTGTGTATACATCATCTAAACACAAGTGGCTTACTAAGCCTCGGTTTAGACCTAACCCCTTGATACGCACATCAAACAGAACGTTGTTCAATGCAGATTTATTTAACTCTCCACAAAAGGACGTGGACACCCTATGACAAAATCACGGGCCAAAGAAGAATAGACAGTTCTAGAAAGTCGGACCCGAAGCACAACCCTGCCACAGACCTGCAAATGTAAGTCTAGCATCCTGTGAGTTTGTGAGGATGATGGTGTACTGACTGGCTTGTAGGAGCAAACACCCTCTACTGAAGAATCACAAGCAGCTGACTTGATGTGTCAGGGTTAGGGATTCACAGGCAGCGCAAGTTATAAAAAGGAAACAGGAGAGGTAGTGAAATCATTTTGCATGTTACAAGCATTTGAAGACCTTGTTTTCAAAATAAATAAATCGAGATCCAGTCTTGAATTGCTCAACTTCTCACACTAGCTACATATATTTCATAGTTTTTTCAAGGCAGAAAATCACTACAGATAGAACATGGGTAGGATTATGAGAATGATCTTTTTCCTCCCCAGTTTGCATTTATTGTCTTCATTTAGTGCTGTGCTTACTGGTCACCTCTGATACGTAGGTTTTCCATGCAGTTTTGGTGATGAGCCATAGTGATCTTTTAGCATGAGAAAATGAAATGGGTTCCAGAATATGCTTCTATTCTCAAAACTTGGCGAATAAGCACATTGAGCAACAGTTCGTAAGCGTGGGCATATTTAAAGCCGAAGTTCTCTGGCATGAACAGATCAGCAAAGCACAGCCCCAGAACAGAGTTGGAGCTGCAAATATGGCAGCAGTGGCCAGGATGTCAAATTCAAGAACTGTCTTCAGACGGGGACCAATATATTTGCCATGGAATAAGCATTCTGCAAGCAGGGTGTTTGCAAGGTGATTGATGGATTTTAAAGAACACCCCCCCCAAAAAAAATCCTGTTTATTTGGAATAAAATTGTTCAGTAGGAGATGAGTGAAGCTTGTGGGACGGGCATGCCAGGTACCACTGAGAGAGTCAAGCCACCTCCAGATCCTGTTTCTAAATGGATGGTGTCTCCGCCCACCACCCTAGCCACACTAGCCCGCTCCCAGAACTGTGTTCCCGGTCTCTAAAAGGCGTGTGAGAAATATCTAAGAAGTGACATCGCCAAAGGCAATTTAGAATTGCGTCCTCCACTTCTCCAGGCTTGGCTTCTATGGCAAAGAAGGCCCGCGTGTTAAGCTCCTAACAGCTTCAGTGGCTCGTGTAGCCTCCTGAACTTGTTTTCTTGTTTGTAAAGCAGGCAGGCACCGCCTGCACAGGTGGCGAGACGCTAATGCGATGAATTATGCATGAAGCTGGGCCCATAAACTAGTTGTATGTGACTTCTCAGCCATCACACTACGTATCATCTACTTGTTTCAGTGCTCAGCGGTTTACTTATTTCAGTGAGGGGAGCAAGCGCGGTTCCAGAACCCCCTATGCCCTCAAATATGTCAAGTGTTTCCTACAGTTCCATCTCCTGGAGTAGTTTCTATCCCCACCCCGGAACATTCCTGGTCCCCCCCACACACACACACAGCAGTCTCACCACCTACCGAATGATTCAAACATTTTCCTGGTCTACTCTGAGCAACCGCGAATCCTTCTGTCTGTACAATTATTTTTATGTGCCATGCATATTTAAGTAGAACAGGCACCGACTGTGAGATTGAGGAGGCACGGTGCCCCGGTTGGTTCTCCTGTGTGCCATGTGGGCCAGCAGGCTTGCTTGGTTAGCATGCCTGGCTCGTGAGCCAGGAGTGATGGCCTCCATCCACGTGTGAGCCAATGCACTTAAGGATCTCGGACCCACATCATGCAGGGAGCCTGACTGTGGAACAGGATCCTCCATCTCAGAGTGACGCCTCTGCTTGTCGCTTGTTTTCACATGCCGAGTTGAACACAATTGGCTCATTAAAACAACCGGCCCTCAAACACACTGCACGTGCAAGGCCTATGCCAGGTACCAGGCTGAATCTAGTAGATTCAGTGAATCCAGTGCCTTGCCTTCCTGGGACCTGTGGTCTCATTTGAGAGGGAGACTCAGATAAGCAAATGAACATATGTGCGCTTGTAAATTCTTCAAAGAACCATAGGAGAAGTAGACACAACTCAGTAGCAAACAATAACTGGAGTGGGCTACTTCAGAAGAGTGGCTACCAGAGGCCTCTCTAAAGGGACAAGGGCCCATGTTAAGACCTGAGTAAAAGAATCCCAGCCATGTTGAAGAGCCAAAGAAGACAGAATGACATCAGTGTTTACAGTAACATACCAAGACCCCCATCCCGAGGGACACTGGAAAGAGAACATGACCACAGCATCTGCTTAGTGTCTGGAGGACACCGCATGGAGAGAGAGCACACCTGTGTTCTCTCGATTTTCTACCTGGGGTCCAAGTAGCCACACCCCAACTTGATGTGATTGGCTAGTGGCTCTTCCCCCATCACTTGTTTTCACTAAGTAGTTACTCTCTGTCCAACAGTGTTCCGTACCCTTTTGGCATGTTGTAGAATTTAAAGTTGAAGACTGCGGTCCTGGTAGAAGACCCCTCATCTGACTTGACCGACCCTTGTAGCCCCCGTCCTACCGCAGGCACAAATAAAAACCCCTCTCGCCAATATTTGTTAGCAGATATATTTTGGGGGGTAGTAGCACGCTTATACGCTTCTGCTCCTCTGATCTCACACACCACCTCTCTCTTCCTGAAAGCTCATTCCCTTATTTCTCCACCTGGAAAGGCTCCCAGCCATCCCTGAACTCTGTCTCCTCCTCCATCAGGGCCATCTGCAGACCCCCACCCCACCGAAGCCTCTCCCTACTTGCTACGAACCCACTCCCTTCAAACGTCTGTCTCCGTACCCGCCCCCCTATCCTGCCTAAGACCTGGAGCTCCTTGCAGCAATGATTTTACCCCATTTATTCCCGCATGCCCCTCAGCATCTTAATGCTGCCTGATGTACTCATCTTCGGGGTGGGGGCGGGGGTTGTTAAGTGAGGGAGGGAACAAACGTAACCGCTATTATTTGTTCTCCACCAAGGCACCGCGCTCAGAATAGAATTTGTAGAAAATGATTGTGTAAGTAAGGCAGAACTTCTGTCTAAACTGTAGTTCAGCATCCAGTGAGCCTCCTGGATTTGGAGTCTCTGCTAAAGAAAGGGCAGACACATCGAGTTTCTGCAACTTGAAACCCAAATTACCCAATGTTCCGCAGCATCTGGCTGTGGGAAACGAGATGCTAGACCAAGAAGTAGAGAAACAAGAAGCCACCCCACTTCCTCAGGCTCAGTCTGCGGTGACTAAGGGACAGACGATGCTTGATGCAGATTGTGAACGTTACCTCTTTTTTTTTTCCTTAATGAAGGTGGAGTTCAAATGATGAACCTGCCATAGGACGTCTGTTTCTCTCGTTCAGAATTTCTGCAGCCATGATGATTTAATCATCAAGTAAACAGAACCAAAACCTATCTCTGTGTTGCCTTGTTGATCAATTCAGCTCCTCCAGCTTCCTAATAAATTATCTGTCGGTGTGAAGTAACCAGAGACATACTTGTATATAGTAAGATAGTAGCTGTTGGACCTGGGGCAGGTTCTGGTTCTAGAAGTTAGTCTTTATTTTATTATTTATTTATTATATTTATTAAGCCATTTCATACAGAAAGAAAAAGATGGACAATAAAAGTAAAGGAACTTTCTTCCTGTAAAAACCCTATAAATGAGTATCGTGTTGCATTTTAAGGTCCAGATAATCTTTTTACAGCTTCTGCATGGCTAGGGATTTTGCAATAGCTATGTAACATACTTAAAAAAAAAAATAAGAGAAAAGAGTGTTGGAGAGATTGGACTGTATTTAATTCCTAACTAGATGAAGAATTTTTTAAAATCTCAGATTCATGATTCAAATGATTCAGTTTTTGGTTTGTTCAAATAGTTTTGTTTTTTTTTTTTTTTTTTTTTTTTTTGAAACAAGAACCAAGCCATTATTACGTAAGCCTCAAGTGGCCAAGTGGCTTCATCAAACCAGTCTGTGTTAATAATGCTTGTGTCTCCGCAGTTGTGTTTGGAAGGGTAGCACCTATTTTTTTCCTCGGTGGCCTCCTTAATTAGCGTCTCTCAAAGGCAACATCTCCCCCTAGATGCTCCAGCTAAGGCTCCTGCAAAGATTTCTATGGCTTCCTGTGGTTTTCCCACAAGAAGCCTTCAACACATTCTGTCATGTTCATGAGATAGAAATATCATTTTTAATGAACCCAATCAGAGAGAAGGCTAAATATAAGTAAACACGAAAAACTGCTGGGGAGAGGAGGCCACTTTCGTTTCAAAGAATTAAACGATGAGAGGCATTTATCCCCAAGTAAAGTTAGTAAATTCTTTAAAGGGCTAAGATTCCAGGGCTAGGGCATGGCTCAGAGGTTTGGAGCACTTGCTGCTCTTCCAGGGGAACAGAGATCAATCCCCAGCATCTGTGTCAGGTGCCACCTAGCTGCCCAGAACTCCAGTGCCAAGGGATCTGGCACACCCCATTCTGTTCTCAGAGGACACTTATGTGCACATACACACACACACACACACACACACATAAAAAATTATTTTTTCTTTAAAAGAACTTGGGACTAGGATAAGTCTATGGCAAAAGGTGCTTTTCACATGTCAGAAGTGAACTTTGGAATTTAAATTCTCAATGAACAGCCACGGATCCTTCAAGTTTCAGAAGATTTTCAGCATGGGTGGACAACGCCATGATGTGATCTGGAAGTGTGGTCTAGCACTGTGACCTTCTCATCATTAAACAAACATTTCATTGATGTCACGCGTGAATGGCATTCTTTAGTTAGTGGCATTGCTCCATGCTGCCATCATTCTACCGCGATACAAGGGTGGATCGCCAGTATTTCTTCATATGCTGCTTTTCTATGTGACTCAGTTTCCCAATTGTCTTGGAGTGAAAAGTGAGTATTTCCTCACTGTGGGAAAGAGGCACAACTAATGAGCTTAGTGAAAGTCAGATATTAAGCTTTTTTTTTTTAAATCAAACACTAAATCAGTGTGCATCACATTATTTTCGTTGGAAACTTGCAAGTAGTAATCAATTATATTAGCAAGCAGGGATATTACCTTGCTGTTTGATGGTTCAGCAGCTACTTCCAAGAAATGGGTGCTATTCTTTCGCTTGTCCGTGTTGGAATCCTAAGTTTGATCAGGAAGCTTACAACCTGATTCAATATTGCATATTGCCTATCATGATTATATATCAAAAAATAGGAAACCCATTTGGTCCAGCAGGCTTACTTCTGGGTATTTAAAGGAATTGAAATCAAGACCTGGAACACAGGCCTGCCCTCTCCTGATGACTGTAGTTGTGATCACAGTAGTCAAGGTGTGGAATCAATCAACCTCTGTGTCCACTTGTCAATAAGATTGTAAAGTGTGTATGTACACAATGGAATACTTTCACCCTTAAAGCAGAAGAGAATCATGCTTCTCTTGTTAAACAACATAGATGGGTATCTAGGACATTACACTTAATAAAAATAAACCAGTCAGAACAGCCAGTACCATCTGATCTCTTGATCCGCTTGCAGGTGAAATCTGAAACAGCACAGCTCACAGAGGCCGAGGTTGCCAGGGGCTGGTAAAGAAGGAGAAATGGGAATGCGATGATCATGGGGTACAAAGTGCCAATTGAACAAAACAGCTCAAACCCAGAGCTGTACTATACAGTATGGTTCCAGTCGCTTACGACACCCTGTTGCATGCTTAAGACTTGCTAAGCAGGTGAATCTTATTGGGTATTTATACCACCAGAGGGGGAGATATTAAAGAGGATGGGGGACAGCTTTGGGAGGCGATGAATATGTGTATGTCAGTGGTGGTGGCTCTGGTTTCAGAAAGACCTCCTTATGCCCAAATCCATCAAGTCATGCAAATTAAATACATGCAGCTATTTATATGTCCATCATCATATGCCATGTTCTATGTGCGTTTCCCAGATCATGACTAATTTGATAGTTACTCAAAAGTTCTGCTGTTTTGAGATTTCTTTGTTTTCGTGTGGTTTGGTTTGGTTTTAAGCAACCTTCTATTGTGCTTTATGGAAGGACTGCAATGTAAGTGATTCTCATTTCTGCCTCCCAGAACGTTCTGCCTTCCTCAAGAAGGGAACCAGTAAACACGCAGCAGTGCCACCTGTGGTTTGTAGGGGTGGGTGGCGAAGGGGATTGGTGGAAGTTTCCTTTTTCACGAAGTACTCTTTGAACCTGGTCTTGAAAATGCTAAAAGATGTGCAGGGTTTCCCCAGAGCGAGAAGAGAAGGCCCTGCTCAGGAGGAGGTCAGGTCCACTGGAGTCATCGAGAACCTAAAGGAACCTGGGATTGGCAGCACACACCTTTAATCCCAGGAGCCTGGGGAAGATCTCTGTGAGTTTGAAGCCAGCATGGTCTACATAGCAAGTTCCAGGCTAGCCAGACCTACAAAGCGAGACCTTGTCTAAAATAAAATGAGCAGCGAGGACCTAACACACTTGATTGCAGATGAAGTGTTTTAGACTTCAAAGCAGCTTCCGGTTCCCTCCTCCGCCATTCCTCTTCTGCGTGTGTGACTGACACAGCTGGCACAGGAAGTGCTCTCCTTGTCCACCGCCGAGGTCATCACGAACACTCACCACAGCGGGCCACCTCTCTGTCAGCAGCCAATGGCCCACCGTCTGTTTGAGGACCCCGTTCTCCAGCTTTGTGAATCATGGGCCGGCCTAAGCTTAGAAAAAGGAGAGAAGAAAAATAAGAGGGGGCTGCCACCTTCCCCACCGGAGAACCGCCCATGGCCGTCAAAGCTCTGTAAGTTGGAATTTCACACAGCTAGTGTCAGCCTTTGCAATAGTGATGACCAGCTGCTCCTGAGAATTTATGTATTAAAGCAAGGGCACTCTTCTGGGATACTGCGCCGTCCTCACGATCCTCTGCTGCCACACTGGGGACAAATGGTCTTCCCAGAGCCTGACTCGCATGCAATGCAGCACTCTGAATATCAAGGAATACGCTGCTCCTAGCCAAGAGAGGAAGATGTCGGAATGCGTTTCCAGCCAGGGTGGTAAGGACCCCAGTGACAGCCAGTAACATTTAAACCCTAATACAAACTAATTCAATAATTGAATTAATTTCATGCATTCCGAGTGCATATCATCATACTCGGGTTACTTAACACACTGCCTAATTATCTAAAGGTAATTGAGGTTTTTCTCATGTAAATATGCAACCCTGAATCATTAATGCAGCCCCAGAAAATTACCTTCATTTTAAAAAGTTTTAATTATCTGGGTCTCATTACTGACAGCCACAGATTCCAGAGCGCTCTCAAGCGTCCCATTACGTTTTTTCTGGCCAGAGCCTGCCGTTCTTGCAGGAAGCTGTTTTGGAAGGTGGTAAGCTGGGAAAGGCAATGCGACAATCATTTCTGTAGTGTTTTATTTGTGGATAAAACTTGAGAGGACTCAGAACAGACTGTGGTGTCCATACAGTAACACAGAAAGTGTCAGTCACAAGATAAGCACCCGGTTTACATCTAAATGAGTCAGGGAGCCAACAACTCTTGAGTAGAATGGAAGGAGGCAGAGGCAGGCACAGGGCTGGTTATTTCTTTAAAACCATCTCCCTTGAGCCCCCAGAGAATGCTGGGGGGAGAGTCAGCAGCATACTGTGAAGAATAGAAAAAAACATGAATTCTGCAAGTCAGAACCATATCGGTGTCCTGACTTTCCTGGCAACACTCTAACAACTCCCTCAACATCCTGAGCATGGCAGTGTCCGTTCCCTTCCACAAGTGTCACGGAGTCAGCGGCCTCATCAGGCTGAAGAAGTAATGAGGTAAACAAAATGTTTTATAAAAACCATCTATGTATGTGTCCCTTGCTCTTGTGCTCTTCCCCCTAAGACTCAGTTCCTCATGGAAGCCAGATGTCTCTTGAAATTGTTGGCAAGGGCCCATCCTCCCCATTTCCATCCTACGCAGTGCCTCTGGCGCACGGACACAGGACAGAACATTTGCCCCCCTTCTATTGCGTCATCCTGGTGCCAGCTTTGCCTTTCTCCTGTTGAGGGAATTTTAAATTTTTGTATCAGCCTACTATCGTATTAAATATCCTTCACCGTTCATGTCATTGAAAAATCTGATAAGTGTTTCTCCTATGTCTACTTTAACACCATTAACGAAAAATGTTGAATGAAGCAGAATCCAGGGCCATGGCCCTGTTACATTCAATCAGTGGTCCCCCTACAGGTTGTGACAGAACCATCAATCAATCCTCTTGGGTGTTGATGTACCCCCAGCTGTGAATCCACTTAATTCTTCACTCACAGAGCCCACCTGTGTCTCGATAATGGAAGACTCCGTCAAGTGCTTTATCGGAAGCAAAGACACTATATCTCTGCCCTTCACCCAGTCTGTCAACTTCATTCTAATAACTCTGTCAGGGGGAAGAAAAAAAGGAAATTAACATAGTTCAGCAACACTTATTTTTAATGAGATCGTTGAAATTTTGAATGGTGCGTGGCTGGTGATGCAGAGCTGTTGGCAGGGAACAGATTTGTGGCCAGCCACGGAGCTGCTGTGGAGCGGCCGTGGCATGATAGCAATGAACCTGCTAAGTTCTAGGAGGGGGCCCAGAACTTCCAGTTCAGCAGCTGGCTTTAATCAAAACATTGAGTGAAGTTTGCCATCTGTCAAGACCCCTTTTTCTCCAGACACAGTGCTAAGTCTCGTTGAATTCTGGTTTTCCCAGAGAAGTAAGTCCTGCTTTTTAACACCTTCATTTTGGATGAGCTTGGGTCATGCTGAAAGAGGTTAATTCACTGACCCAAAATCAGAAGCGTGACTCACACCCAAGTCACCATGACTCCAAGACCTGCCCTGAATAATTGTGCCCTCTCTGTGCCACAGGGGTGTTGGTTTCATTTGACTGAAGAGGGAACAAGAACATGTCATGCCTCCCAGTCTATCAGTGTCTGTGGGAGGACTGAACACTGCGACCAAAGACTCCAGCACAGCTTGTCTTCAATATGTCCTTTCCTACTGTGTGGTACCCAGAAGCCTGACTTAGTGATGCTGCTTGTTAGCATGGTGAACACAGCAGAAGAGGAATTTCTAACGGTCATTTGGTTTGGGATCAACCTGACCCCTGACAAAATAGTCTCTGTATTATGAGAGGCAGGATGCCTGAAGTTGTCACCAGCAACACTAGCAAGGCTGGTTCTCCTCATTGGCTTTCTGGTTGTCTCCCTCCACCTCACTTCCCCTCCGTGCCCTGATGCATGCTTTCTTTGTTTAGGTGGATTAAGTTGTGGTCAGTCTTCCTTCCTCTCCCAGTGACTCTTCTTGGACTAGGAAGCCACAGTGACTATACTTACTCTACCCTAAGACTGGAGGGCCCTCTCATTATCACCACCTGTTACCCTAAAGAGAGCGCCACATTGGCCTCAGAGATCACTGTATCCTGCAAACATACACATTTAGAAAAGATCAGCATTGTTACCAGTGTACATTGACTTGGAAGATTTATACCCTCAGGAATATGCCCATATATGAGTAGTAAGTGCTAATTTATTGTACACATATAACAAGGAACATGTTTCCATTCCATTAACCTCTAGCTAAACAGCCCAGTGTCCAGAACAGAGCTGCCCTCTGGGTCACGGATCCCTTTATTCCCTTAAGATGTACCGACCATGCTATAGCTTGGATTGCATCTAACTGACGAGTGGTATATTCCCAAATTACCGAGGTGTCTCTGGAGCAGCCTGAATTATATCTTTGAGTATATCATTAATACTGTCCTTTCTGAATACTATATACATTGTCCCAGTATTTTTTCTAACAACTTTATTAAGCAATTTAATTACAGATCGTAAAATCACCGTTTAAACTCTACATTTCAATACGTCTCAGTCAACGTACTCAGCATCACCAAAAAGTTTCTCATGCCTATTGGAAGTCAGTGGCTGCACCCATTTCTACGCCAGGCCACTGGGTCACCATTTGTCACTGATGCATTCACCGATTGATGGGACACTAATCTCTTTGCATTTCTCAGCTGTTCTGAAAAATGTCACTTAGATGTTTATGTGCAAGTCTTTGTACGGACGTGTTTCCATTTCTCTTGTGTGAGCTCGCTGGGCTACATTTTTCTAAAAGCAACTGTGGTCCTTTATATTCCAACTGGCCCTGTGTGGGCTCCCAGATGATCTTATTTCAGTCTTTCTAGTGGCTACTTAGTGATCCCCCGGTTTTTGCTACTCTGTGACTCTCCAGGAGATGAAGATGTGGGATGACAGAGGGGTTGATGCAAGAAAGGGGATTATAAGAAAGCGATCACTGCCGTTACCCTAGGGGTTCTTTTCCATCTTGAACTTGTCCTCGGGACTGACAACATCTACTTAAGAGCACATTTTTGTTGAACCCTTATGTTCTTTTCCCCAACATATATGGACTGAGTATGTGAGTGCCAAATCCTAGCAAGCAGTAGTGTATGGGCTAAGTCCAGTCCTGGGATATGTTTCTAGAGCTTTAATTCTAGCTACCATTAGATAGATTTTTATCTCCTCCTACATCAGATTCTTTTTATCAGAGCCTCTGGCAAGGTTAAGAATTTACAGGATTGAGTTCACTGCCCCCTTTCACTGTTCTGCCTCTGATGGAAGGCATTATATGCCACTAAGGTTACTGAAGAGCGAGAAGACAGGCAAAGCAGAAAAGACCATTCATAAGCCAAGAATTAAATAAACTGCTCCTCGCTTACTGGGAATTGTCTCTTAAAGATTCAGTTTCTCTTCAAAACCACGCTTTGCTGATATGAGTATATTATCACCTTTTGTATATTTCAGTTCATCTTGTACAAGCAAACCTTTACTAATGAGCTCTGGTGACAATCATTTTAATTTTCAAACAGAGAGTCGATGGTGCTCTACAATTGATCTCAACAAGTTGGGAAATACCTGAAGTAGCTGTAAAACCTTGCATGGTTAACAAACCTAAGCAAATCAGTGGTCTCTCTGCTTTTTGAGACGCGTTAACAAAAACACAGAGCAATTTGTAGCTTCCACTTTCAAATGCCGTTAGCACATCAGCACATGTAAACGACAGCTTTAGGGGTGGAGCATGACACCGGTCCCACTTTCTAATTAAACTTGTTTTTCTTGCAGTAACCCCAGTGTTGGCTTTGCATGGTGCAGCCCAGTTTTCCCGACGAAAACCTAACTTGCTGCAGGGTGTACTTAAAAGTAACTTACAGGGAAATTGGAAACTGATTGGCTGGTTTGTTGTGGGTTCCTCTTCATCTTCTAGAGCCATGTTTACAGTAAAATATAATCAGAAAATTAGCACCTTCATCAAGAGGTAATTCAGGGAGCTTTACAAATAAACCTGAGATCCTCATTGATTACAAAGAAGGCTTTGTACCTTCAGAACCCTTAAATGCTCCGAGGCAATTATTCCATTACGCTCTCTCTTTCTACGAGACGATTATTGCATTTCCCCATGATTAGTATTTCCTGTTTATTGAGCCAGTCTGTCTTCGGAAGCACATCCCTGTTGCTCACTCTTTGCTCTCTGCAGAGCTGTGTTGTCGGGAAAACGCCTTTCCTTCCTGCGGGTTACTAGTAACTTTTGCCATCTGTGCTACAAACTACTATTGGGTTGCTACTTAGTAGGTGTGGTCTTGAATGGTAATGAATGAGGAAAACTCAAGTTTGGGTTTTTAGATGGAAGAGTGGAAGTCAGGAGGAGTTAGAGCCGTTCCAGGTGAGGAAGGCTTGCCTCTCTTCCTGTGAGGAGAATGGATGGAAATTAAGGTACCGGAGCCTAAGAGTAGAGAATTCTCAAGAGCAGAAAGGGAGAGACTAAGATAATGGATGTTTTCTTCTTTTCCTCTTTGTTTTTTGTCTCGTCTTGCCTGCTTTACTAGTCCACCTTGGAAGGGATCAGAGTTGAGGCCTTAGGATCCACCTAGGAGGTGTATTTGTGTTCTACATGCTGTGAAAGACCCTAGGGCCCAAGGGTAGTGTGTGTGATTTCCCAAAGTTTATAGTGTACTTGGTCAGGTAAGATGTATGTGTGTGTATGTGTGTGTGTGAGAGAGAGAGAGAGAGACAGAGACAGAGAGACAGAGAAATAGCCATACATGCCAAGATGTGTATCTACTGTCAACAACAGCCCACGAACACCAGGGAACACAGTCTATATAATACACACATTGAGGGAAGTTTTAGTTGGGTCTTGATTGTATCTTTGCAAGATTCTCTTGAAACAAAAGAAGCAGGCACGTTTTAGAACATGCAGAGGTGTGCATACAGGAAGCCAGAGACAATGAGAGAGAAATCTGGAGACGTAAAAGGCCTAGTTCTCGATCTAAAATCTACCCAGAGAAATGCATAGCAACACACTGAAGCAACAAGGATAATACTCAAATTATTGCTCCTGGGGTTATTTAAGGAGAAAAAAGAAAGTTTTAAGTTTCCATTCTACTTAGGGAAATCATAGCAGAGAAGAGTGCTCCAGAGTCCTAGTCATCTTCACCCAACCGTCTGGAGTCCATTTAGGCTGGGAAGGCTGGATAGACAGAAAATTTAGATGGATGGATGGGTGGGTGGGTAGATGGATGGATGGATGGATGGAAGGATGGATGGATGGATGGATGGATGGATGCATGGATGTAACATGAGGGGTCTGCTAGTTGGGGTTTCTGTCCTGCCCAGTTCCCACAGTCATTAGGTCCCAAAGAAAATCACACAGAGGTCTCCAGAAGATTATAAACTGATTGGCCCATTAGCTCAGGCTTCTTATTAGCTCTTGTAGCTTATATTAATCCATTATTCTTATCTTTGTTAGCCACATGGCTCGGTACCTTTTTCAGTGGGGCAGGTCACATCCTGCTTCTTCAGTGATCTGGGCAGGACTGCAGAAAGAGCTTCCTTCTTCCCAGAATACTCCTGTTCTCATTGTCCTGCCTCTACTTCCTGTCTGGTTGTCCCACCTATACATCTTGCCTGGCTAATGGCCAATCAGCGTTTATTTAAAACATAATTGACAGAATATAGAATTATCCCACACCACTTTCCTCTCTTTTTTTAACAAAGGAAAATATCCATAGTTCATTTTTTGGGAATGTGAGCATAGTATTCCAGGCTACTTCTGACTGGTTGGGGGCACTGATAATCTTATGGGGACCTAAAGAAAATTTAGAATTATGATCAAGTCCTGACTGGAGTATCCTGTGAGTCTTGATCATCTCAGGCAGCAGTCTTAAATCTGTTCTGGATGTAGAACTCAGACATCTGGGCCATCTGTTTCTACTGGAGATTTCTCAGGTGGTCTTTCTTGATCAAACCTGATTTTTCTTAACTCAGAATGAATCCACAGCCTCTCATTTCCTGTGGAAACAAAAGCAAAATCTCTTCTCCAAAGTAACATACCTGTTGACTTCAATTTTGAAGTCAAGGTATTTTCAAAATACCTATCTTGGATTAACTTAGCAGCATTTATAAACAAATATCTTTTAGCAGCTGTTGCTCCTTTAGCATTCAAACAATTCAAAAAGAGCATAATAACACAGTATCCAGATTCTCTGTGTGTTTTCCATCTTTATGTGGCTTTATTTTAAACTCTATTTCTTTTATTTTTAATTTTTGGCTTTTTGAGACAGGGTTTCTCTGTATCTTTGTCCTTGAACCCACTCTGTAGACCAGGCTGTCCTTGAACTCACAGAGATCCGCTTGTTTCTGCCTCCCCAGTGCTGGGATTAAAGGTGTGTGCTACCACACCTTGAAGTCACAGAGGTCAATCTACCTCTGTCTCCCAAGTGTTGGGATTAAAGGTGTGTACCACCACACCCAACTACTCTCTTTCTTTCTTTTTTATTTAAATGACTTTAACCTTTTTTTCAAGCCTGCATATATTTTTAAATGTACAGTAAACCATTTAGAGGTTTTCTTTGTCTTTGAATCTATCTTTACTGTATATCTCTCTCTTTTTCTGACCACATGAGTCTTTAATTTACTAAGCAATATGGATAGAATTAAAGCCATGGCTTTGACAGCTGGATCCAGCCCATTCCTTATCTTTCTGCAATCCCAGCCTCATGGCAGAGGTACCAGTTGTAGCCATGTATATCGCCACAACTCTATGGCGTTTCAAGGTCCTTGCCAGCAAGCAAGCTGCAGCAGTGTGCTCACAAACCACACTCAAAGCTCCATAGTCGGACCACCTGCCTGAAAGAGTCAGAGTTTGCCCTGGCAGTATGGCCCAGAAAGCCGGCATTTTAAAATAGTGCCGCTTTTTTCCTGCTGTGACTGAAAACCAAAAAGCATGCAGTCAGCTTTTCATCAACACTATGTAAATGTTTCATGGCAGGAACTCTTAAAAGAGCTGCAAGGTTTTGCAGCTAAAGCTGAGTCAGGAAGCCTCTCTTAGATGAGAGCGCTTGCTTGCCTCTAGCAAGCATAACAGACCTGAGAAATTGGTGCTACCAAGAAAGAAAACATGCTTTACTCTATTCTTTTCTGCCCAGAATTACTTCCTACGCTCTGTCAGGCTTTATGTAGATGCAGTTGTCCGTGTGGGCGCCATTCTGTAACAGGAGGAGCAGGCTTGCTAGTTGGGGTTTCTGTCCTGCACAGTTCCCACAGTCATTAGGTCCCAAAGAAAATCACACAGAGGTCTCCAGAAGATTATAAACTGATTGGCCCATTAGCTCAGGCTTCTTATTAGCTCTTGTAGCTTATATTAATCCATTATTCTTATCTTTGTTAGCCACATGGCTCGGTACCTTTTTCAGCAGGGCAGGTCACATCCTGCTTCTTCAGTGATCTGGGCAGGACTGCAGAAAGAGCTTCCTTCTTCCCAGAATACTCCTGTTCTCATTGTCCTGCCTCTACTTCCTGTCTGGTTGTCCCACCTATACATCCTGCCTGGCTAATGGCCAATCAGCGTTTATTTAAAACATAATTGACAGAATATAGAATCGTCCCACACCAGATGGATGAATGAATAGAGGAATGGATGGATGGATGGTTGGTTGGATGGATGGGTGGATGGATAGATGGATGGATGGTTGTATGGATGGATGGATGGATGGGTGAGTGGCTGGCTGGATGGGTGGATGGATGGATGGATGATGGATGGGTGGATGGATGGATGATGGATGGATGGATGATAGATGGATGGATGGATGAATGGATGATTGATGGATGATAGATGGATGATAGATCGATGGATGATGGATGGATGGATGGTGTATGGATGGATGGATGGATGATGGATGATTGATGGATGATGGATGGATGGATGATAGATGGATGGATGATGGATGGATGGATGGATGATTGATGGATGATAGATGGATGATAGATAGATGGATGATAGATGGATGGATGATAGATGATGGATGATGGATGGATGGATGGATGATAGATGGATGGATGATGGATGGATGGATGATAGATGGATGATAGATTGATGGATGATGGATGGATGGATGATGGATGGATGGATGATAGATGGATGGATGATGGATGGATGGATGGATGATAGATGGATGATAGATTGATGGATGATGGATGGATGGATGGATGGATGGATGGATGGATGGATGGATGGATGATAGATGGATGGATGATGGATGGATGATGGATGGATGGATGGATGGATGGATGGATGGATGATAGATGGATGGATGATGGATGGATGGATTGTTGGGAGGGGAGGGATAGCTACACACACATATACTTTTCTGCTTTATATTTAGTGTCCTAAAACCCTGCATAATTTCTCTTCTTTGTGGCTCACAGATTATGTAACATTGTAATTACCTGTGCCAGATACCCAGTGAGTGCTCGCTGAATGAGATTACTATTGTTTCCTTCATATCTGATCTCCAAGGTGTAAAAGGCCAGGTAGCTGAGAAAACAATTGAGAATCAAACGCCACAACTTTCTCCTTCAGAAGTCCCTCAGCCCCTACACATTCACACTCTTCCAGCTGTGTGTTATTGAAGTCCACATCCTGAGAGAGAAAATGTCAGGGTCAGCAAATGGATACAAGAATCTCTGGATTTGTGGGATCCTCAAGCGCTTTTGTGGGAAGTGTACTTTCTCTCTTCCACATTTAATCTCAGTTTTAGTTCTGTACATGAGAACAAACCACTTGAACCTCCACCTCAGAGTCCACCCTAGGCCCTTATGCATAGCAGCCCCTCCACGGCACACCTGGCACTTGGTTCAAAGAAGTCATTCGGGAAACAGACAGCTCCTGCAGACTTGCATGAAAGCTGTTCTCTCTTTAGTTGGAAACTCTCTAGAGAGAATACAGAGGACCAGTCATCCAGTCAATATACAAGAAAGGTCCAAACGCAGGAGGACGCTCTTTTCTCCTCTCCACAGATGTAAAACCCAGAAAAGAAAGAAAAAGAGCACAGTCCATGGCAGCGATGACCAGAAAGCCTACCGGCTCAGCACTGCTGTGCTTCTGATCCCTAGAGGACTTAAGCTGCGTGCTCTTTATCGCATTTGTCCGCTAAACCCAGACTCAAAAATACAACAAATGCAAGAGGTGACCCTGAAGAATGTGGCCTGGGTGTTTGATTTCCCCGGGGGATGTGGTCCAGCCAGCAATGATGGGATTGAGATTTCAGCAAGACGTGCAGACATACTGTTGCCAGGTGACGTCTCTCCATGACTCACGAGCATTCTTGCAGTTTTAATTAGTATATTCCATATCGTGTCCACTCAAAACAACAATGAAGATGGAATTGGTAGGATAAGAGAATATTTTAAAGCATGTGGAGTACGTGATAGTTAGAAAAGAAATACCAACAAGGGGATGGTTAAGGAGTTGTGAAACGCTGCTATGAACCAGTGTATTGAGTTACTTTAAATGTCTGTTCAGACTTGTATATGGAGAAAAGTTCCTTGACTTTGAGATGAAGTGAAAATATCAAGGTGAAAGGTGACCTTACAGCATGGCCACGATAAAACATGACTTCTCTGAACTTCTCTCGCATCTGTCGCAGCCTGGCTTGTAATAGCTTGGGGATAACTAATATGCTTGCTTTTTGTGTATTTCATAAAGTATCTAGAATGGGAAAGTAGCACTATTATTATAATCAAAGCATTGTTTAATTTTTAAAACGCAGACAAAGCGTTGCATTACACCACATTAAATTTAACATGTTTAATTTATATCACATTCATTTTAAAAAGAAAAGGTCTACACACACTAACTTTCGGCTCTGCTCTGACATACATTCTGATGCAAGCCATTCAGTGCAAGGAAAATGTCATGATACTGTCTGTCTGGCAGAATTCTTACAGCTACCCTCGGACTTATAAATGACAGTCACATAATGCTTTGTGTTGCCACCCAGCACGGATATTCTCCTATTGCCCAGCCTTGGGACAGAGTTTCTGAGGCTGTCCTCTTTAATTGACAATGTATAAAACTCCAGGAGGCCCATGGTGTTTAAACAATATTCCTTGCTATGGACACAATGACCGATGTGATAATAACCGTCTTTCAAACATACGATAACGTCAATCCCCTATCCCTCTCATTTCTGTCTGATTCCTTATCTTTCTAGATCTGTGTCCTCTGAAGTCAGGACCATTTTCTCATGTACATGTAGATAGTAATTCTTTTCTTCAGTAATGGCTTGACAGTTCATCTCTTTCTGCCCAGTCTTTTCGACCTTAGAAACTCCACAAGTCATTTCCCTTTGGTATCCTCCAAATGATTTGTGACAAAAAACTAATATTTTGTTAGTTGAGCTGAATTGTCTCAATAGCTTAAAATAACCAGATGTCCAAAATGTTTCCCTTGCTTCGTCTTTTTACTTTCATTAGATACAAAATAATGCTCATAGGATGCTGTGAAATTCTCCTTTAATACATAGCTACTGCTGGAGGCTTTCAAAGGAAGGTTGGCTTGCAGATCCTAGGTGTATAGGGTTTTAGTACTTTCGAGCTCCAATTACAAAGAAGTGAGAAGCTGTTCTCACTCAAGCCAGACCAGATTGCCTTGGTCTTTTAAACCGTCGTTCATTGGAATATTCTGTAATCGCTCTGCCAGCTGGATGTCTCTCAATCAACCTGAGAATTTTGAAGCCAAAAGTTACATGCCTTCCCTATTACTCTGATATTAGCTAATTTGGGTTGCATCACGGGGAATGCTGGAAAGTTCTTGCCCTTTGCTCTTTGCTATGGGACTTGTCAAAGAAATGAGTTGTTCTAATGCTTTCGGGTGGTTGGGACTCACTAGGAGAAGCCCCCGCTTCAGTACAATCGTGGCATGATCAATGGCAGGGCTGCGGCCAGGAGGTATGGAAGGAACAGCAGGAAGAGAAGCTAGCCGTCAATAGTGACTGAGGGCGGAGGAACCATCCCAAGCCTGGACACCTGTGGGCAGCACGGCCCACAAGTTCCTCAGTATTTCCGAGTCGCAGGTTTGTCGTCATGCAGATGAGAATGCCTAGGTTGCCTTAAGGATTGGATGAGGCATGTGTGCACACTTGGCCTACTTTCTAGACCTGTGCAGACGCTGTGGATGCTGCCACCGTCTCTGTGATTTCATGCGTGCCTCAATCCTCCTGTGTTTAGAAGGGCCTTGTTTCCTTGGTATCATCCATAATCTGTGGCTCTTACAATCTTTCAGTCTCCTCTTCTGCAAGATTCCTTGAGTCCTGAGGGGAGGCCTTTGATGGAGACATTCCTTTTAGGGCTGAGTGTCCCAAGGTCTCTCAGTCTCTGCACATCGCCCAGCTCTTTATTGATTCCCATCTACTGCAGACAGAAGTTTCTCTGATGATGGTAGAGCAAAATGCTGATCTTTGAGTGCAGCAGAATGTCATTGGGGTCATTTTATTGCCACATTCCTCTAGTGAACATCAGTATTTGGTTTTCCCCTAGGTCTCAGGCATATCTGATCTCAGGTTCTCGGCCACCTGAGCAGTATCAGGGATGGGTTCTGTCTCATAAAATGGGCCTTAAATCAGATTAGATCTTGGTTGGTTACTCCCATAAACTTTATGCCATTATTGCACTAGCAATATTGCAGGCAGGACACCATGGTAGACTGAAGGGTTTGTGACTGGATTGGTGTTTACTTTCTCCTTTGGGAGTGTGCAGTGTACCTTCCAGTACCATGAACACTAGTCAGTAGAGGTGAAGGCTCTAGGTACTGTGCTACCTCTTCTTACAACCTTCTTCCTTCCTCCTTTCCTCCATCTCTCCTGCCCTCCCTGTGTGTGTGTGCATGTGTTTGAGAGAGAGGGAGAAAGAGAGAGAGAGAGAGAGATTTCTCTCTGTGTAGCCTTCTGACCTCGAGTCAAGAATTCACTACATAAAGTAGGCTGGCTTTGAACTCAGAGGGGTTCCCCCTCTTTGTCTATCAAGTACCAAGATTACTGGTATGAAACCACCACACCCAGCATCATGCCCTTCCTCTTTATCTTTCGGATGACCTTGGCCATCACAGGCGGCAACAGTGTCCCCTTATGTTATTGATGGAAAACTGAGGCCAGAGGAGTCAGGTCACTTGTCCCAAACTTGAGTGTCAGAGAGGATACAAAACACAAGAGTGAAACTACAGAGTTGTGGCTTAGTGTCAGGTTTGTTTTTAGAACATAAATTATCTTTATTAAAGATACCCAAAGATCATTTCTTAGCAGTAGTCAGGGACCCAAAGAAGCAACATAAGCACTGGGCCCAGTCACTTGCTAGGAAAAGAAAAAGAGGTGGGGATTTTAGGGGGAACAGGAATAACATCTAATAGAAGCTCTTGGCAAATTAATAGAGAATAAGAATAAAAGGAAATACGAGGGGGCTGGAGAGATGATTCATTAGTCAAGGCACAGGCTGCTCTTCCAGGGGTTGCAGGTTTGATTCCCGGCACCCACATGATACTTCACAACCATCTGTAACTCCTTCTTCTGGCATCCTTGTGTACCAGGTGTGCAAGTGGTACACAAATATACAAGCAGGTAAAAACAAAAACCCTACACACATAAAATAAAGCCAAATGAAGTGTGTTTAGACCTGCAAACTGTCTTAAGAAAAGATGCTTGTTGTATGTTTTCTGAGATGGAGGAATCTTTGGTCCCTGATGCTCAGAAAATGAAACAGTACAAGAATATAAGGACATTTCTTTGGCTCCGGTAGGTAATGCTGCCTGTGAGTTATGAGCACAGGACTATACTTCATTAGCATATTCATAATCTGCATGGAGGATTCAGTTGGAACGCTCGTCCATGTAGTGAAATGCCGAGCTGGCTAATAGAAATGCAGAAAGACAGCGCCAGGCTACATGAGTGGGCAGAAGGATGGCAGATGGGCTCCTGCGTGGACAACTGGAAGATGAGGAATTTAGGGAGAAGCGATCCAAACCAATCTCCCAAGACTACGGGGATTTGAACTGTTCACTACAGCAAAATGAAGAGATTTGACAGCCAATATGCACCTTTGTCTCACGTAGGTATTTATAATCACACTGCATCTAAGAGATCAGCCTTCCATCGGGCTGGAACATCTATAAGAGGTCGTTAAAAGCTGAAAACAGTACCTCGCTCAAACTGACAGCCATGGTTCACTTAATGCTGGAATATTCTGAGCCGTGTTTCCTCAGCATTCTTAAGCCTTGGCAATAAAGTGGAAGAAGACGCAGGTGAAATCACGGGCTAGGCGAGAACTGTTTATCAAACGTCAGGATTCCTCACCCAGGGCAGTGAGAATTTATAAACCTACAGGGCCATGGGACAGGTCACGCTGACGCTCAACTTGATTAGTGTTTACCACGTGAAAGATTAGAACAGAGAGCTATTTAAAACCTAAATCAAGGCCCAGCAAGGCAGCTTGGCAAATAAAGGTACTTGTGGCCAAGCCTTCCAGCCTGGGATCAATCCCCTGGAACCACATGGTGGAAGGAGAAAATTGACAAGTTGTCCTCTGACCTCCACGTGTGTAACATGGCACCCATATGCCCATATACACACACATATGAAATAAAGAAATAAATAAATGTTTTTTTAAAACCTTAAACCTAAATCAATTTAGGCCAAACAAGCATTAGGTAGCAGGCACCCAAAATTAAAGGTAGCATTTTATATATATATATATATATATATATATATATATATATATATATATATATATATTTTTATATGTGTGTATATTATGTAGATATGTTGTATATATAGCTGAAATTTGATATGTATGTTATATAAATATAATATTAATATTATAAATATATAAAATTTTATATAAATTTTGCATAAATTTTAGTTTCTCTTCTGTAAAACTTGATAGGAATAGAAAATTATTTATATAACTAAAAGCTAGGTATGTGTCAATAGCTGTTTACATCCTGGGGCACACATAGACACAGAAGGGAGAAAATACTTTTATGATTGTATTCATAATTTGGAGATATGCCCAAAGCTTTATAGCATTTGAAACTGAATGAATGAAATTTATGCCCTGGCAATGCTGAAACATATGTAGGCAGCCCATATATGAGGGTTCTGTTGAACTTGTCCATACTGGGTTTCATGGTCTAAGTTGATGAGGACGACTGAGCAGGTCTCTTCCTCTAGAGGGCACCAGATCTCATTACAGATGGTTGTGAGCCATCATGTGGTTGCTGGGAATTGAACTCAGGACCTTTGGAAGAGCAAGCAGTGCTCTTAACCGCTGAAGCCATAGCATTTACCTCTGCATAAAACAATCTTGAGAGTCAGAGAAGCCTGATTCAGCTCAGGAGACCGAGGGTAATGGCCATCAAACATTACGGGACTGGACCCGGGGCGGAGTCTCCCTTGGCTGTCTCTTCCACAGATGCCTCTACAGTCCTGCCCTTGAAAGTGCCCTCCTTGGACACTCAATCGACCCGCAAGAGGGTAGCACTAGCACCTCTTCTGAAGCAACCCTTGCTTGCCTCCTTTAATCCTCATCCAAGCCCAGTCTCTCCTGTTCATTGAGTCCCACCCAACCCCCCTCCCCTGCCTTGTTTCAAGGCTTGCTTGGGATGTTGCAGAAATAACAGTGATAAACAAGTCCCAGGGTGCTGCTCTTAGGGGTCCCGCGTGGGAGCAGCTGATGCCTAAACACAAGCTTTCCGACAAAGTCATTTCAAAGAATGGTTTTTAAAAAAAACCAAAACCGTGGTACAGTAGAGTTTATAGGGCTGTGGTACAGCATTTTCAGTGAAGAGGTGAAAGCAATCCTTACTCAGGAGACACCATTTGAGTAATAGAGGGACAGAAGTATAGCTATCCGAAAGGCTACAGGTGCTGAAGTGGAGGGGGGTGTGATTGGGGGAGGTGGGGGGAGGGTAGAGGGCCCAGGTGAAGACAAGTGTGCGCACGCACACGCATGAGTGCGTTCATGCATGCCTGTGTGTGTGTGTGTGTGTGTGTGCGTGCGTGCGTGTGCTGTGTTCAGGCATACAGGCGGAGTCATTCAGGCCCACATGACTGAGAGTCCAGTGTGAAGGGATGCACTGCTCCAGGCTCTTAGCCATGAGGTAAGGAGGAAGCTCAGTCTTTGCTCTAAAAGCATTAGGAACCCAGAGAGTTTGTAGGATGTCTTTGCTAAGGGCCGGTTTGTGTGTCAGGGGTCTCAGAGCCAATGTGCACAGTGAGATCTGGGCCCTCGCCGCTTTCTCTACCCAGGCTCTCTCGCTGTTACTCCCTCCAACTCTTCTAGACCAAAGAGTGCCCCTGATTTCATACCCTGTCTCCCACAGGGTTGGGCTAATGTTGCATAAACCTTTTTGTACCATTTGTGTTGTAGGACGTATATAAATTCTCCCCCCCCCCGCCTTAGATAAAATAGTTAACCCAAATGCATGTTGTTTCAGGTTTTAAAGATCAGTTTGATTGGCCACAGGAAACGCATTTTGGCATCTCTGGGAGACAGACTGCATGAGGAGCCTCCACAGAAGCCCCCTCGGTCCATCACCCTCAGGGTAAGTGCCACCTCGTCCGTTTTGCTCTCCTCCCTTCTCCTCAAAAAGTATATTGTGCAATAAAATGGCTGAAGCTGTGGAGGAGGAAATGCAGGCTGTTTTCCTCGTCGCTTGCCTTATCAATCTCCCTTTTGATTGTGTCTGGTTTTCTCAATAAATAATTCAGAGATTTAGAACTGCGTTATAAGGGAATTCAGTTTGTCTAGCCACCATCCTCTAAAGACCACCCCTTCATCCCCAGTCTCTCGCTCCCAAGAGAAAGGAAATGAGTTTTCTGTCAGACTCAAACCAACAGAAAAGAAATTGATCAAGAACTTCAGTTAAGTAAGAATCAATTTAAAATTCACCTCAGGGTCCTCCTGTTTTTCAAGAAATGAAAAATGACCATTTTTTTTATCCACCTCAAAAAATTTAAGAAGATAGACTCTAAAACTAACAATTGTTTTTTTCAGCTATATTTTTAGAAACCTGGGGTAGAGAAACTAGAGAGAAACCTGTAAGAGGTAAAAAACAAAGAGGAAAAGTGAAAAGGAAGGGGCCAAAAGAAATGAAGAGGTTGAGGCAGAGAGCATAGCCACAGCCCCCCCCCCTTCCCGGAAGCCCACGTGAGCTCTTCCAAAGTCCATTAGAAAGCCAAGGTCTCCTTTCACAAACTCAGTTCTGCACTCATTTGCATCTCATTCCCACGGCAAATGTCAGGAAAGGTATCCATGAATGATGAACACAAGCGTAGGCCTCCATGGATATGCTCCTGAGGGATAAATGGCCCTGATAGGTGACTTTGGTGAACTTTGGTGTGGCAGGGCACTGGGCAGGACAGAACCTTCCAGAATGGCGAGTCTGATTTAGCTTAGAAGAAGAAATGGAGCCCATGAGATGTAAGAATCCACAAGAGGAACTGAGTACCAGCAGCCAAGAGGAACTGAGTACCAGGGGCGTCAGGATGAGCTAAGATAGATGTAGGCTACGTCAGGGTTTGAGGAGTAAGGAAAGTGGAGGCAAGACTCATATTTATCCCTCCATAAGAGGCCTCCAGTCCACCAGAACAATTAAGCTAGAAAGGGCTCATTATCTTGCCTCCCTCTTACTTCGTGGGAAGAAGGGAGGCTCCAAGCACCACCCGTGTAAGCACACCAAGAGGTCTCCTCAGAGGAGCCATTTCCAGTTTACACAGCTCTCTGGCCTTTCCCTTCTGAAGCCCTCACCCTGACTCCCAAGAAGAGGCTTATGGAAATAACAAATTAAAGACTGGATGGGGCGGGAGAGCAGGGAGGGATTCTAGTCAAAGTGGGCCTAACTCTGCCAAAGGACGTCAGGGGAAGAAGTGGTCTGCAGAATCTCATGGCTCCCATGCTCTTGTGGCTTGAAAAGGCCAGAGCGGCAGCCACTGCTGTCCTTCTCCTTGCTCTGGCCGGTCTGCAGCTAGGGCTGTCTTTGCTGTTGGAAAAGCATCCTCTGTCCATTTATACGCATTGCTCTGCAGTCTGTACGTCGTGTGATATGCTATGTTGCCATACCTGTGTCCACTTCCCAGCCCTATTGTCACACCACACTTTGGTAGAGAGGGTCAAGACCCACCTAGTCCCACGTTAGCGTCTTGTAAAATGGCATCCACCGCAGTGAGGATGTTCTGCCCACAGTCCCTTCTCCGGTAACCACGCAAGAGTGACAGGGTGCCCCGCAGAGATGAACCTCTGCTTTCCGAGATCATCTGTAGTACTGGGCTAAAACAACAGCAGCCACAACGTGATTCTTTATACCTTGAGACTTCGATCTGAAATCATTGGGAGGCAGGAGTATTGACTTGATGACGCCATCCATAGAACTGACGGTGGAATGTCGGCAATCCCAGTAGATGAATGAGAGCTACTCCTACCCCATCCCCACCCCACCCCCGTAGCTTGTGTGTTCGTATTTTCACAGTTTTTGAAACCAAAGGCTGGCCCCCCGAGAACATGGTATTTACTTCATGATGTATTTCCATTCAGGAAGCCAGTGGTAACCACACTCCTCCTCAGTTGTCTCCATCACTTAGCCAAAGCACTTACACTACTGGTGGCTCCCTAGACGTCCCTCACATTATCATGCAGGGCGATGCAAGGCGGCGAAGAAACGAAAACTACTTCGATGATATCCCCCGGTCAAAGCTGGAGAGGCAGATGGCTCAGGTAAGGTGTTCGTTCGAAGCCTCCGTGATATGCTTGCCTTTCACCCACAGCAGGTCATGCGCCTAGATACTGAGCGGCTAGCTCCCCGCGGACGCCTGCTCGCCACGCCGAAGTTGACCTGTGCCGTTTTATAAAGCGTTCTGCACCCTGTGCTCTCTGGAGCTAGCTGGAACCAGCCCCCTCGAGGAGATGGGTCCATACGCATATTGTTGAAACCCATTCTCAGCCAGTTAGTTGTAGCCAGCTGGTCTCACTGTGCTCACAAAAGTCTTTGCGGAAAAGGACCTGTAACTGGGGCGGGATCAAGTCACAACGAAAGGAAGACGAAAACTGTAGGTTTTAAGATGCGGATTGGCTGGATGATGGAGCAGAAGTTCCAGGGGCGAAAGTAATAGCTTCATAGGAGGTCGTTTCCTCCCAAGCTGACATGTGTATATAGAGCCGCCCTAGAGGGAGTCATTACACCATCCCATGTTATCACAATGAACAGTTAGAAATAACAACTCTGCCTGGCACAAGTATTTGAAAAGAGAGATCTGTTGGCCAGCCCTTCCCTCCTCGGGACAAATGTCCACTCAGCTGTGTCCCTGGATCTCTGTTCAGAAATTTGAGTCAGCCATAGCTACGAAGTGACACACCCATGTCAGGTGGGCAGCTAGTTCTGCTCCTCTGCCCCTCGTTGGGCGTATGGGCGACTGTGGGTAGAATCAGCTCTCCTCATGGTCATTGGAGGTTGAGCTCGCAGCTCTGAGAGCCTTCCTCTGCCTCCCACACATTAGCTGAGAACTCAAAGGTGAAAATCTGATGACAATTGTTTTGCCTTAGTTGTTAATTTTTCTCTCAACTGTTGAGTAAGATTGTTGTGTTTTTGAAAGTCTTTGGGAAACACTATATTTTAACTCAAGGAAGAAATATGTGGAGAGGAAGTTCTAGAAACCACGATTGTACTGCTCGCAATGGCCTTGGTGAGAGATGGCCTGCAATGTTGTCTCTCAATACTAAATTGTTCTCAGGGGTGGCAGTGATGGGGCTTACGGTTTATGTAAATAGAATGGACTATGGGGGGGAGGATAAATTTTCCTGTTCTCTGGGGGTTGGGTAATTATCTGTAAATCTGCTGCTGTTTCAAGTGAGGTTTAAAAGAACAGGAAGGATGGAAGCTTCCTTCCCCAAGCCTTTCTTTCATTTCCTGCTCTGAGTATGTGTGGGACACGTGTGCGGTTCAATAGATCTAAAGGAAACACCTCTGAGACATGGTTTGCAGCCTTGAACCATGTGGTCTTTATCTAGTCATTAAAATTCTGTCATTTCTCGACCCTCGTCTTCCTGAGTAAGGCAGGATGGGTCTTTAATGAGCATTAACTGTTATTGACTGAGGCACCTTCAGTAACCAAAAATTACCTGTCTCATCTCCCGATCATTTGTGAAATTTCTCCACCCAGGGCAGAATCTTTTCAAAGAGGAATTAATTCCTCTTCCACCTATTGTCAGAGCAGAGTAACCCAGCAAAATCGTGCCCCTCCTTTCTTCTTCAGAATCCCACACAGGGCTGGGAATACCTTTGATAACCCACACTTTCTCCCCCTGTCACCTAACCCTGAAATGCATCCCTTTCAGGAATTGTCATGCCTTGAGAAAACTGAATGGACCTTTATCCGTCCAGGGGAGGAAAACCCAAAAGCAGAAAGCAGGTTAGCAGGTTGATGGGCTGCGGCAGAGCCGCTGCAAGCACACTTATTTACCTCGTGGGTTCTACTAACAGCGATCAAATGACTGATGGAGACAGGCTCCATCGGCAGCCCGGAGCTTATTAGACGCCTTCTAGAATCCTGCAGTTCAATATAGCACTTTAGTTGCAGAGGGGAAAAAAAAAAGATGGCTCTACCGGAATCTGATCAATAAGAAAAAGAGATTCTGGGATTGCAGTTCTCTTGGCTGTACTCATTTCAGTTTGGGAATTGGTTTGAAGAATGTGTTTGCAAGGACAAAAATCCACGGCGTAATGAATGCATGCTGCTTAAAATAGTGCCGTTTCAGAACTTTAACCATCCAAAATATAAAGGACCTGGTGAGTTCGTTATTTGTACAGTGCAGTTCACCTGCCTTCAATTACAGTCAGTGGCTCAGTTGATACTTTGTTTTGTTCTTTTTCTTAATCTTCCCCATTTGGAGTTGGGGTCATTTGCTGTACAAATTTTTAAAATCTGTTGGCTTTTATTCAGCTGTCTGAAACACTGGCCCCAGACTGTGTCTTCCTGTGAACTTATATTTTGAGCTTCTCAACTTGGGTTTCAAGGGGTTGGAAATAGCACCCTCCCCCAAGTGTTTCTCCCAAGAGGCTTACAACTAGGTGGGTTAATCCCTTCTGTATTTCCCATAAAATATGGAAGTCCACCTTTAAGCTCAATTTCTTTTCTGTGAAAAGAATGGGAGGCACTATTGGTAGGGGATTCCCCCACGACAATGTCTCATGCTTAGAAACCCCTCTACATCTTCCCATTCCTCTGAGCCCCTCCACAGAGCTTTGGAATGCCAGCCCAAGGCCAGAAACCTTCAGGTTCTAAGTGGCTGCAGTAACTCAGGGGACTTTTGCCTTCTTGAAATCTGCCCAGAAGATCTACTTTGAAAAGAGTCTAAGTTAAAAATTAAATTGAGATCAGCATAATATCCCTTCCACCTGTCAAACTTGTTCGTTAGCAGATATTGAAACTGTAATGCTAGGGTAGTATTTAATTCCCTGTTTCTAATCTAAACCACTATGGAATAGCTCTGTCTTGGATCGGCAAGATGGCTTAGTGGGTCAGGGCACCCACCACCAAGCATGACAACCTGAGCTTCATCCCTGGAACTTACATGTGGAAAGAAAAAAATCAGCTCGCTCCCCTCCTCTGACTTCCACATGTGTACTGTGGCATGATACACTCACATGCACACACACACACACATGCATGAACACAAAGAATCGATGGATGGATAGATGGATAGATAGATAGATAGATAGATAGATAGATAGATAGATAGATAGATAGATAGATAGATAGGTGCCTGTCCCTGGAAATTACTTAACGGGTCTCCATTTCCCTACCCCTAAGAAATAAACGTCACGCTCACACTTAGATAACTATACCTTCATGTGTACGGTGCTTTTTGATTTCCAGAGGACCCTGGCATCTGCTTTATCTCTTTTGAGCATAAAGAGGTTGCCCTGCACACTGCCCGTGTGCATGTCGTCTGTGGCAGGGCAGCATCATGTTCTAATTTCTGTGAAGATGAGACAGTAGATGTAAATGTGGGAGACAGACCAGATGCAGGAAAGCGCCCCCACTCTCAGGGCCTAATTGCAACACTTGGCAGTTTTCTTGAATGACACTTTGGAGAAGTCAGTATAGACTTGCGGTGAGTCAAGGAAGAGGCTAGATTTCCAGGGTTCAGGAGGTACAGTCTCAGACTCTGGCAGAAGAGAGCCTGGAGTCCCCGCATGCTGAAATGTAGTGGCCACTTGTCGAAGACTTCCCTTTGCAGGAATTCATGAGAAAAAATGAGATGCTGCATATCTTTTCCCAAATATATGAATAGCAAGAGGAACACGTTCGTCTGCACCAACATCAGCTCAGATGTTACCAAGGAAAACCCACAGTGTGGAATTCCTTGTGTTTTGAATGCTTTCATTGTTATGAAAATAAAACAAAACCTCACAATATTGCCTGGAGCAGATACTACGCACTCTAAAGACCTTTTCCAAATTGTTTCTAATTCATTAGAAAGTTAATTCAGTTGAAAGCCTAATATTTCTTGATCTGCGAAGAATTACTTAATATGTATGACTAGATCAATTATTCCCTCGTTTGAAAGTACTTTGCATGCATTAGTTCCACAGATCCTCTTTCTTTTGATATTAATAAAGGGAAGGAAATAGACGCATCCATGCGGGGGCCCTGATACCTCCGATGCTAGTCCCTGTTGGTCCCTGCCAGTCCCTACTGGGTTTTCCTGTCCACTTCTCTTATTTAACCCTCCAAATACTCCATCTGCACTGAGGTGGGTGAGGTTTTTACCTCACAGTAAATAAGTGGCAGCTTACTGTCACTAATACCTTCTGTCAGACTTCTTCCCCAATACCCCCTGATGATGTCCAGTGCTATAAAATAGTTTGATAACAGTTCAGTGAATATCAGTTGCCCACATGGATTGTGTATATATAGGTACAGGTAGCAGAAGAAAAAGTCACGAATAGCTTAGTGGAAACATTTCGAATCAGGCCATGGTGGCCATCAGGAAACCTGTTAGGTAAAAAGTTATAAGGTTTATAGCACATTAAGTAAAGACCCTTGAGCCAGGTGATGGTGTCACACGCCTTTAATCCCAGCACTTAAGAAGCAGAGGCAGGCGGGTCTCTGTGAGTTGGAGGCCAGCCTGGTCTACAGAGCGAGTTCCAGGACAGCCGGGGCTACACAGAGAAACCCTGTCCTGAAAAACAAACAAACAAAGCAGGGACCCTTTCCATCTTGTCAGTGCTCTGTCTCCCCATGTCTGCAAAAAGATTCATTTGTGGATACAGAGTACATTCTGTCCACAGACATTCTTGCCCGGGTGTTGCTTCAGATACTGAAGCTGTCTTCTTTATAGCTTCTTCAGTCGGAGTTCTGAGTTGATTTCCTTCTGGCTGTGCAACCTGGACCAAGTCACTCTGTACTTCTGAACTGTAATTTACTTGACTTTAAGATGCGGACAATGCCTGCTTCTCGGGTTTGTGCGTATCAAATGTGTGTGAAAGTATATTATAAACTATCAAGGCTGGATAGAAGTATATATAGCTGATGGGCAGACAGATGAATGGATAAATGGATGGATGGTAATAGAAAGATGATAGATAGATAGATAGATAGATAGATAGATAGATAGATAGATAGATAGATAGATAGATAGATAGATTATTGATAGATTAGATAGATAGATAGATAGATGATAGATAGATAAGATAGATGATAGATAAGATGGATTATTGATAGGTACTAGATAAAATAGATGATCGATAGATGATAGATAAGATAGATGATAGATAGATAAGATAGATGATTGATAGATTAGATAGATGATTGATAGATTAGATAGATAGATAGATGATTGATAGATTAGATAGATAGATAGATAGATAGATAGATGATTGATAGATTAGATAGATAGATAGATAGATGATAGATAGATAAGATAGATGATAGATAAGATAAATTATTGATAGATGCTAGATAAAATAGATGATTGATAGATGATAGATAAGATAGATGATAGATAAGATAAATTATTGATAGATACTAGATAAAATAGATGATTGATAGATGATAGATAAGATAGATGATAGATTAGATAGATAGATAGATAGATAGATAGATAGATAGATAGATAGATGATAGATAGATGATAGAGATTGTCTTAGTTACTCTTTTATTGTTGTGATAAGACAACAAAACCAAGGAAACTTATAGAAGAAAGAGGTTATTTAGGACGCGCAGTTTCAGAGGGTTAGTTGATGACCATCGTGGCAGGGAGCATGGCAGCAGGCAGGAGGACATGATACTAGATCAGTAGCTAAAGCTTATATCTTAAGACTCAGCTACAAGACGAGAGAGAGAGAAAACACTAACTGGAAAATGTGTGGGTTTTTGAAACTTTAAAGCCCACCCCCATAGTGACATACTTCCTCCAAGAAAGCCACACCTCCTAATCCTTCCCAGATAGTTCTGCCAACAGGGGGCAAGCATATTAATATATGAATGAGCCTATGTAGGAATCCATCTAATTCAAGTCACAAAAGAATACAGCCAAGGAAATCCTATGTAAATAATATATTGCAACATGATTGTCTAAAACATTGAGATGAGGATTTTTTTTCCTTACATGCAATTTAGAAATTATACATGTGTGTTTTGCATGTATGTGTGCATGTGTGCAGAAGGGCATATATACATCTGTGCTCATTGAGGCCAGAGGGTGACATTGGGTGTCTTCCTCAATCATCCCACGTTTTTCTTGTTTTTTAGACACAGTCTTTCCCTGAACCTGGAGCTCACTGAGTTTGCTAGGCTGGCTGGCCAGTGAGCCCCAGGCATCCACCCGTCTCCTCCTCAGCGCTGGGTTACAGACCATGCCTGCATGCAGACATTGTACATGGGTGCTGGGGATCCCAACTCAGGTTCCCATGCTTTCATGGCAAGATGACCGGGTTATCGCACTAGCCCTGAAATTTAGGACTTTTAGAAAACACACGGTATGTATTTTTTTTTTAACTAGAGAACTACAGACATCTCCAAGAAGCTCTTATCCCTCTCTGAAAAAGAAGACAGCTTGTTATTTCTTTATACCATCCTATTTCTCCTGAGGGGAAAAAAAACTACCCGGTGCTCAGCGTTTTTGGAAGTTACAGAGTGAACTTTCAGAAAATAACAGCTGTGTTGGAAAAAACAATTTTTTATTGCTGTATTAGCATCAGCTACTTTCTAATGTCCATCCCTTAGTGGACTCCATTTTAATTTAGATTTTTTTTTTTCAGCAGAGAGGTCCTACTTATAAACGCTTTGCCTGTCCATGATTTCAAGTTTTTCTTCCATGGTCTAAAGAGAAACTCCTCAGGCTTAAACATGGACAGGCAACATGGAACCGAAAAGAAGGTTAGGAATAAACCCTTTGGCATCAAGAGCTTCCTGCTGACAACTGGCCAGGCTGACAAACTGATGCCTCAGAGTCAGAGATGGTTTGAGACACCGGTGCTGTCTTTGAGCCCAGACCGACCACTCCTGCTACTGAAGACCTCACAACATGCACAGGGAGAAAACAGTGCTTCTGGGCTCAGATACGAACTCCTGGAGTGCTGTACACTTTTTTTTATTAATTTAGTCAATCCACTGCCTCTTCCCAAAATATGCCCTGACAACTTTGGGGTTAGGAATGCCCATATGGTTAGGGCCTTTTGTATCCCCTCATCGATCTTGACATAATCAGAAGAAATGGGAGAATCGCCTCTTGAGGTTTGCTCCTTGTATTATATATCAAGAGTCTTGTTCTCTGTCAAGTCCATGAAAGAAGCAAATGAGACAGCTGGAGTTTGTCCCAACAGACCCAAACAGACCTAAACACCGCCGATCATTTTTCTAGAGAAATTAAAACCAGACCCTTGTTTTTTAACTCAATGGGAAAGATTCTATTTTCAACCGAATAAAGAAATAGGACAGTGTTTGAAAATCCTGCTTCAGTGGAACTGACCTTGTGGTTTTCATGGTGCCTGAGGCTTGCTGACATTGAGCAGCTTGCTCTCAAAGACACACACCAGGCTGTTTCTCTACTTGTTAAATTTTTGGAATGTTCCTCATTATATTCAGTCCCGCTCTTGAGTCCATGGGTCAGAGTTTCAACTGTTAAAATCTGACCTTGCTAAAACTTAAAGGCTTGAAGAATTCTATCATTCTCCTCTCTCTTTTCTTTTTCTAGTGTTAAAAATAAAAAAGGGTTTGTTTTTCTTCTTTCGATATGGAGAAAATAGGGCTGGTGGCACACACCTCTTAATTCTGTTGGTGTGTTGACTGAAGTACCACGTCAGTAAGGACTCTCTGGATGCATGCGAGTGATAACGAAACACTTCGAGATGACTTACAGGGCAAGGACTGTACCGAGTCACTTCGCTGTGACATCCAGGTGTTCTTATAGCCAGGTGTTTAGGGTCAGGTGGTCTTATAGCCAGGTGTTTATGTCCAGGTGATCTTATAGCCAGGTGGGCTTATAGCCAGGTGTTTATGACAAGGTATTGTTATAGCGAGGTGTTTATGGCCAGATAGTCTTATAGCCAGGTGGTCTTACTGCCAAAATCATTAAGCTCTGGTGTTTCTGCCTTCCTTCTAAATGCCGGTGCTTAACCAAGGGGTTGTTGCCAATTAAAACCAGACCGTGGTTTTTTTTGTTTTGTTTTGTTTTATAAGTCAGTAGAAAAGATTGTATTTTCAACTGGGTAAAGAAATAAGATAATATCTGAAAAACCTCGTTTGGGTGAAACTAATCTTCTGATTTTTATAGTGCCTACAGCTTGCTAACAACCCCCCCCCCCGCCATGATCATTTCTCTGAAGTTTTCTATGCTCCTTTGGGTTGGCTCCTTTCTCTAATAAGCTTTCTGTCCACGTGGGAGTTTCAGGTCCATTCCCTCTGGGTTTGGACCGACATCAGAGAGTTGATCCTTCCATCCTGAAAGTGTGGTGTTAAGCCCTCTCGGCTCCGATCAGTCTGGTTTGGATCAGTTGTCTTTCTGTGAGCTAATCACAGAGGTAGGTAGAGGTGTGCTTGTTTGTGTCTATGGCGGGCGGTGGCGGGGGGAGCTCTCGCATGGACAGTCAGATTCCTCTTAGCAGAAATGGGGTTAGTTTCCAAGCAGACAGAAATAGTCACAGTGGGCAACTGAGAAAACTCACTTGACTTTTCCAATTCCGCCAGTGCCCAATGCTTCCATATTAGTTACAGTCAGCTTCCATATTAGTTACAGTCAGCTTCCATATTAGTTACAGTCAGCTTCCATATTAGTTACAGTCAGCTTCCATATTAGTTACAGTCAGCTTCCATATTAGTTACAGTCAGCTTCTATACTTAATTTGATAAGCTTTTTAGACTCAGATTTGAAGTAATAAAGTCAAGCCTAGGAAGGAAGGAAGAAAGGAAGGAAGGAAAAGAAAAGAAAGAAAGAAAGAAAGAAAGAAAGAAAGAAAGAAAGAAAGAAAGAAAGAAAGGAAGGAAGGAAGGAAGGAAGGAAGAAAGAAAGGAAGGAAGGAAGAAGGCAAGAAAGAGAGGGGAGGAGGAAAGAAGGAAGGAAGGAAGGAAGGAAGGAAGGAAGGAAGGAAGGAAGGAAGAAAACGAAATCCCACCTTGGACAGCTCCTTAGTTCTCCGAGTGTAGCTAATACCTATCCCCTATCATTATTTTGGAGCACAAATAGAGTAATATTTGTCAAAACATTTTAGAAACTTCAAATCTATGCATTTGGATTCTCTGCAAAATTATTATTATTATGAGATACTTTTTAATTTTCTTCTTCCTTATGCTTTTTCAACTGCAACAGAATAAATGCATAAAAATTGAACTGCTTTACAAAACTATTTCTGTTTTCCAGCTTACAAGCCCAAACCAGTATCTCTCCACTGGTGTGGAAATAGTAGCCCTTGTGACTGCAAACCCTGCCCAAGGAGCCCCCGCCCACACATTCAGCTAGCTTAGCACTGGAACTCCTGGAAAAAAGATTTATAATCCTTCTTAAATACATTTAATTTGTCAAGGTCTTAACATGAATTACATGTTTCAAAATGTATAAATATATTTTCATTTACAAAATATTTATGATATTGCTATTATACCTGATTAAATGTTTGTGTGGAGAGTATACAAGGGATTAAGACAAAAGGCAGTTGGATGCCTTCCCTTTCTATATTAGCCATATCTAACTCCTTGCAGCATTCTTCTGTAGAATGTAAGCTGCGCATCATCTTGGCTCCTCAGCTTTGGCCATGTCTGCATCTTCATGTTGAACACTATTAGCCTGTCACTGATTCTTCTGAACTTCCTGTGACATCTTCCCGGCCACTCTCAAGGCGCTTGACCCGTGCCTCCTTTCTTAGCCTGTAATAGTGCTGGGCTTTTCCATTTATTTTATTTCTTATCGAGTTGTTTGTCTACTACTGATTCCAGACCGTCGAAGCGTTTGTAGAACTTGGGTTTGACTGAGTACATCAGTGAGCTCCTTCCCAGATCTGTGCTGGACTAAATTTAAGAAGTTAACCTGAGAAGCACACCCCTCTCGGGTCCTCCACCAATGAGACGCTGAAGGGAATCTGTAGCTTCCTGCCAGAGACCTCCTAAATTGACATTATTCTAGGTGATTGAATGTTCAGCTAGCTAGTGTTCTTGTTTTTTTTCTTCCAGTTTTTCCATGAGGATGAAATGAGGACACAGTAGAATCTCGGAAAATATCCTCTAACAAATGACTCTGTCCAATGCTTCTTTTTAACCAGAAGCAAGAGACAAATGTTGAACATATAGTTAACAAATGAGTTGAAATAAAGAAAATGACAGCCTCTGTTTGCAAGAAAGGACTGTAATGTATATTTCCGAGAGACATTACTGGCAAAAAAAAAAAAAGCATTACTTTGCAAGAATCTAGTTTCTTTGCAGCAATTCATGCTATGATAAAGAGCTCACTGCTGCCTTTCTGAACAAGCTATTAATATTTCTGCCTTTTGCTGGTCTGAAACATGTTTATGTCAGGAGATATGCCCTTTTAGCTTTGAAGCAGAACACATACAATGGTCCTGATTGTCTTAACGTCACAGCAGCAGAGAGAACTCCAGTATCTAGAGAGCTGCCCAGTGAGTATACAGATAGCTTCTGTTTTCCTCCCCTGTATTTTTTTTTTTGGCCTGTGAGGAGATTTTTACAAATAATTGAGCTGTGCCAAAGACAACTACAACTGTCATTTTAAGGGATGCACGTTATAGATTATAGCAACAAATAGGTGCTAGAAATACCATAACCCTGTAGGCCACACTGGCCGCCGAAAGATTAACAAGGAGGAGGACAGAAGGTGAGAGGCATGGGGTGGTGCAAGGAGACTCTTGAGCACACAGTTCCAGAGCTTGTACACAGTTTGCTTCCTCTTTCGTTCGCCCACATCTCTGATGCTGACACCTGCACTCTTGAGGCCCACATGCAGGCGTTACTCGCGAAACGCCAGTTGGCACGACTCTCTCCTTCCAAGAATCCCCCACCCACCCACCTAAGAGGAAGGTCATGACCACGAAGCTTGGGTGAGATGGCTCTTCAGAGAGGCAGGGAAAGGGTGGGAAGTGGCACTCTCTTGAGTCTGGCTTTCTCTGCGAGCAGAATAGCTCGCCTGAAACCTTTTGTGAAGGGGGTTAGCAAGGCAGTCTCTCCTGTCTTTCCCTCTTTGAAACCAGAAATAGATGCCAACCCTGAACTTGAGAGGTTGACAGTGTGGCTGCTGGGAAGAAATCAGAGTCAGATGCAGGGGTGAGGGTGCCCAAAGTTGTTGTTGTTGTTGTTTTTAATCTCAAAGCTCTCAAGATAGGAGGGTCAGTCTCAGTCTAGGGGAGATGGACAGAAGGGATCAGTTGCTGACCCGCAGCCTCTAGTTAGCTCAGAGGAAACAGAAGTTTCTGCCGTCCAGATGGGGTTCAGTTAGTGCCCACTCAGAAGGAGGAACCACAGGACCATGGTCGCTAGACGAACATCTGCACCAGGGCCTTTACTGAGCTGGGTTCGTTTGCCTCCATTTTTTGACAGATCCAATCAGGTCTGCTCAAGGAGCTGCCAAGATCCCTGGCTCAGGCCGAGGCTTCCTCTGGCAATGTGTCCTTTTCTCCTTCTGCCTGCGGACCCGTTTTGTGTTGCTTTAAGAGTGCTGTCATCTGGGAGAAGGAGTAGACTTCATTGTTCCTTTAGCTTTCGTTCTGGACCCTTCATATGTCTTCCTGGACAACCTCTGAACACCCTGACGTGTGAAAGTATTACACTAACAAAAGAAACGCAAGGGAGAGTCCTTTTTCTCTTTCAGGGCTAGACTGAGAGAGAAATTTTCATCACATGCAGAATCTGACTGGAGGGCTGGATTCACAGAACTTTCCTTATTAAACTAACTCCAGCACATCAGCGGCCGTCCCCGAAGGCTTCCAGAGCCTAATTGGAATGGCTGGGTAGATGGAGCTGTCAACAGCCTGCTCTATTGGAGACCCTATCACCAGATTCTCAGCCCCAGTTGACCGCTCTCTCTGACGGTGTTTATGGAAAAGATCATGTCCATGGCAATCATATTTCCACAAATGTCAATTAAAAACGAGGCTGATCCCTACTCCTGTCCTTGCATGCCTTAGATGGCCCCTTGCTATCTTTGGATGAATGTCAGGGCATCGTGGAAATCATTTGTTCCTCGTGTTCTAAACTTTCCCCAGACCTTAAACTTCTGAACGGAAGAACAATCATTTGGCGATATGGGAAACACAGTCCTGAAGAAGATAGAAAATGCAGGTGGGGGCTGAGAGAGAAGGGCTTTCTGAGCCCGTGTCCTCAGAGGACAATGCAGGGCATGAGGAAGCCAGCCCTGCCACACCTGGACGAAGAGAGTCTCTTACGGCAGAGGGACAGCGGTGGATGCTCTGAAGCAAGTGTCTGCATGCGGCTGTCGAAAGCAGAATGAGCTGGAGGAGAGGAAGCATGTGGGGTGGGGGTCAGAAGATAGATCTTCTTAGAGGCCACTGTGGAGACTTTGTCTTCTCGGAGAAGGCCAGCCGAGTGGCATAGTCTGGCTTTTGTTTTTAAGTGGGTCGCTTTGGTTCCTGTATATTATAAATATACACTAAGTGAACAGTGGTGGAGGGAGTGAACCTAGTTGGGTGAAAAGAGGTAGGGCTAACCTCAGACAGTGAGAGCTGAGTGCAGGAAGATTTGCTGCTGGACAGAGAGTGTCAGAACAGGACAGGGAATTGTGGGCACTGGCTGATCGGGTTGGGGACTGCTGACCTCTGGCTGATTGCGTTGGATCATTTCAGGTTGAGATGCCAACTGAGTAGAGGTGTCCAGTCAGCTGCTGGGTATCCAGGTTTGGAGATCTTGGAGAGAGGACTGAACTGGAGACACAAACCTGGGAATTAGGGTCTCCAGGAAAGCACCTTGTCTAACCAAAAATGAGAGATGAGTCCAGAATGCTAGTGGTCCAGGAATGGTTATTATGAACCAACAGGAAACTAAGAAATAGAAAGGGTGATTTAAAAAAATTCACCAATTAGGAACCTGGAAAGGTCTTTCAATTTCAGTAGAGCAGCCTCAGGTGGAGACTACTTTGCTTAAAGAGCAAAGAATTGGGGCTGGGCATAGAGAATGGGATTGGGGAAAACAGGAATGCTTTGCTCTGTGATGGAAGAATTTAAGCCTTTTTGTTTCTTTTTGAGACTGCCCCAGTAGAGAAGGCCTAATGGGTGATGAGAGAGATGGTTCACTGTGAAGAACTAGATTGCTATCAGTTGAGTAGAAAAGAAAGTCACGTCGAGGAAGAAAGCTTTGGAGATTGGTAGCATTCCTTCTATTTTATGACCAGATTTGAATGCAGTTCTGCTGTGCTGATATTTTCTGAAATGAAGTCATGGTAACACACGGTACAAGACAATAAAGTCCTACACTTTAAGGACATAAGGACACAGGCCAGAATCAAGGGAAAGTTCTTAACCAAGAGAAAATTACATGCCGACTTCTTTCTTCCTTCTCTCTCTCTCTCCCTCTCCCTCTCTCTTCTTCCCTCCTTCCCTCCTTCCCTCCCTCCCTCCTTTCCTTCCTTTCTTCCTTCCATTCTTCTTTTTTCTCTGACTTTTTGAGACAGGGTCCTAACTTCCTAGATAGACCAGGCTGGCCTCAAACTCACAGATATCCCCCTGCCTCTGCTTCCTGAGTACTGATATTAAAGGCGTGCACCATCATACCCAGTCTGATGAGTACTTCTAATGAGTATTAACTATCATCAAAGAAGTAAAATCATGTTATTGCTGTTGTCACAATTATAAGACTACCGTGGGCTGGCAAGATGGCTCAGAGAGTAAAAGGCACTAAACGCCAAACCTGAAGACCTGACTCTGATCCCCAGAAACCACAGACCATGGGTTGTCCTCTGACCTCCATATTTGTACAAATAAATGTAAAAAAAAAAAAAAACAAAAAAAAAAAAACCAAAAAGATCCCTGAAGGACTACCATATCTTTACTTAAACCCATTTATTTGGATTTCATAGTAATTCCAGCTCAGACAAACTAAACCAGCTTTTGCGGTCTATGTGGGCAGGGCGCTGGGGAAACACTGATAGGCACATGGAGCAGCAGAGCGGCAATGTTGTTTTGCAGCTCTGTCTTCAAGCTCTGCTACAGAGGGGCGTGGCAAGAGCTCCATCTCTCCCCAGCAACGTGGGCAGCCTTTCGTTAGCCTTCATCGGGAAAAAACGAGGATTTCTTCTTCTTCTTCTTCTTCTTCTTCTTCTTCTTCTTCTTCTTCTTCTTCTTCTTCTTCTTCTTCTTCTTCTTCTTCTTCTTCTCCTCCTCCTCCTCCTCCTCCTCCTCCTCCTCCTCCTTCTCCTCCTTCTCCTTCTCCTTTCCCTCCTTCCCCTCCTTCTTCTCCTTCTCCTTCTTTCTCTGTAAAGTTAATCTCTGAAACGTCTTACTGGAAGTGTGTTGGCAGTGGCTTGGTTTACTAGTGGTACGAATGGCAATAATGAAGTAGACCAATGAATAACAGTGCTGACTATCTCTGCAGTACAGTAACATTTACCAAGAGCTCTTCATGGATTCCATACTTATGTCTGAATGCCTCCTGTGTTCAGGGCCTCTGGAAAGTTAACTGTGGAAAAAGAAAATCCCTCTCTCATATAGAGTGGGTGTTGAGTTGGCCTGATAAAACAAGTAAGCCAAGAACTGTCTTTTGCAGATGAAGATATTCTAAAGGTTCATTAAAACTTAGCTTTAGGGGCTGGAGGGATGGTTAGGAGCATGTACTACTCTGGCAGAGGACCCATGACAACTGCCTGTGACCCCAGCTCCAGGGAATTTGATCCTCTCTTCTGGCCTTTGAGGGGACTGAGCTCATCATGTGCGCAAGCCCACATATGAACACAATGTTTAAATTATTGAAAAAAGATGGCTTTAAGTCACCAGTCTTCTAGAACACCTCCCATCCCAGACAAAATGCTGTCCCTGGTACTTTCTTCTCTTTCTCAAAGCTTTGAAATCCCCGCACGTGTTGTGTGCTGCAATCATGTCTTCGTAGACAGAGTGAGTGTCCATAGTGAAGGCTTCACCTGCATTTAGCCTCATGGTCCTGTCTAGGAGAAGGTCCGTCTCATTAGGAAGTCATCTGTTGCAGCTCACCCGCCTGACCTTGAGGGCAAGTAGATCTGGCAAATTATTTTTTGCCGGCAGAACAACTGGGCTCTCTGGAATGTGTCTACTTCTTTAGGAAAAATCTTCCTGACCAAGAAAGCTAATTAACTTCCCTTTGTTTAAGATGTGTTTTAAAAATCAGACTTTTCACCATTTACAATGACTCACACAGCTATTGGGAATCTTGAAGTTTTTACTCCTTGTGCGCCTAAGACTGCTTATCTGCAGAAACTAGCTATTGTAGCAGCTACAGTGGGCAGAAACATGCATGAAGTCTTCAGTATATGTGAGCAGGGAGAATACATTCAGAGAACACATTGTAAATAAGAGCTGCGTCGGGCACTCTCAACATTGCTTAGCTCTGGTAGTATTACGGTCAGAAGATACCGCCATATAACAGCACACTAAGAGGACATTACCCTGCAGAAACTAAACACCGGACGTCCTGGAGAGAAGCTGCTGATGCAAGAGGCTCACACCTGCTCAGGGTTCCCAGAATCAGTGAGGCATGTCCTGCCAATGTCGGGGCCTTGTCCCCAGGCCGGAGGCTCAGCTCTAGGGACAGGCAGAGAACAGAGCCCCTGAAGAAAGGGTTGAGGCTTTCCCTCCATTCCCATGGAATACATGGCAGTCTGCTCTTGTGCTTTCCCAGCATAGGGCTGGAAAGGGGCTCAGGGGACACGCACAGGGGCGTCTTTACCTGAGATAGATTTGGATGCACATAGCACCTGCTGTGCCTCAGAGGACAGACAGGTGTATCCCAGCCAAGACCAAGAACAGCCCAAAAGTCTGCCTTCTGTTCTATCTGGCCAGGAGGTGTGCCTGCCATGTGAGTGGCATGGCATGGGTGTGTAGCGAGAAAGCAGAGTGGTGAGCCCGCCCCTGCATGCCACACTAGTGTGTACTGAACGGTAGCATCAACTATCAGACACAATCAGCTCCCAAGAAAAAGACCGTGTCTTTTCCCCAAGTCCTCCTCCGAAGGAAACAGAGAGAAGGCATTCCAAGAGAGACCACACCACCCACCCCTTCCTCCTAGAAGAAGATGGAGTTCACCCCTCCTCGCTCACTACCTCTGGTATCCTGCATCCCAAGACTGGCCCATCCTGAGGAGGGAAAAGTTAGAACCAGCAATGAGATAGCATATTATATCTTTTCTATCTTCCAGTCACTTCATGACTGACAGTGACCAGGAAGCTGTGCTAACCTAGAATAGTAAGTGATCTCGTGCCTACCTGTGTGAGTCTGATCCGTTCAGAACTGAGGGCAAAAAGGGAATGAAACTTTTACGTGTTCAGGTAACTATGGAGTTGAGACTCTACGGGGAAGCAGCCCCATTTCCAGGTATTTGCCTGTGGCTTGGAAATCCGAGCCCCTCTCACTGGTCCCTCTCTCTTCTGGTGGAGTCCCACACAACTTCCCAGAAGTTATTGTGTATGCCAACGCCATGGGGCCTCAGCCAGTCACTTGGCCTCTCTGAATGTTGAAGTTTTCTGTTGGGGACTGGTGACATGTTAGCTCCTACTGCTGTCAGAGGTCCATGCAAGAGCTAGAGGCTTTGACTCACATGGCAGAATTTACTCATGATGTGGGTGAGAGGATTCACTGGGTTGAGGGCATCCTATGAATACATTTAGTTCCAGTAAAGACAGCACTCCAACTAAGCTTGGAGTCCAAATAGGTGGACATAACTAACAGCAGATCAAAAATACTGAACATGCTGCACGATTTTGTCATTCTTCCCGAGACAGTATAGTACACCACCCACGTGTTACGTTCTTTCCAGTGTACAGGAGGTGTGGGTAGGTTATGCCCTGGAAATGATCCTCCATAGATACTGAGGGACACTGTACTTTTAAATCAGAAAGAAACTATTAGGGATAGGAAAGGTAGGGTTAGTAGCCCCAAGACTTGACTTGCTAGAGAATAAATTTTTGGAAAACAGGAAGACGATTCTCTTTGTAGAGAAAATGGCTTGAAGCTTCAAGTGGGAGCAATAAATGGGAGATGGCCAGACCCCGGGGATGTAGCTTCCTGACAGAGTACCGGGCATCTGCACTCTGTCTCTAGCTCACTGGGCAGACAGCAGAGGACCAGAAAGAAAGGCACAGTGCGGTGGAGAAGCATCGTAACTGGCGAGCGATGCTGACGTCTGTCTGGTGAGCCTCTCTGCAAAGGTGGCAGAGGAGGAAACTTAATCTGGACAAGCTGGCTCCCATCATTTGTTAATGGCTGAAACTTCGCCTCAGTGGGTTTCCAAGACATATTGTGGGTGTACGAGTCCCCTCCCTGCACTGATCTTAGTCCACTCCATTGGGGTTTCTGGAGACACACATGGGACTTGCTAAGTGACTTCAAACAATATCCTATTATTCAATTTCACAGTGTTTTGGGTTTTATTTGGGGGGAGGGGAGGAACTCTGGTTTTTGACAGTTTCCCTCTGTAGCTCAGCAAACCTCCTGCCTTGACCTCCCAAGTCCTAGGATTACATAGCCTATTACAGTGTGTCTTATGGTGACAACATTCACGGGAAAGAGTCTGAAAGAGTTGGGCCACGAGCACCACAGGTTATATGGAAGCACCCAGAAGGGGTTGTGGGTCAGTGGAGCATTTGATTCTGAGCACGCATTACAGTTTTAGATTCCTGCTCGGATGGTGGAGAGTAAAGATGCTGGCTCACTGCACCCCTAAATGGCTGCTGAGCTTCCCTAGCCCCGGTCCCTCCCCCTCAACTGGGGTCTTCCAATACACCCTCTGCTACAGGGGATCTGGCACCTGTGCTTCCTCAGCCCCAGGGTCCTGCCCTAGAGACTGCTGGTAGCCATTTCCTGTTTATTCTTGACCATTGAGGATAAGAAAACCCAGATGTTGAACTGATTTTAAAGATTCCTTCCCCATCTATCTTGAATTCAATGAAATAATTACTTTCTGAAAATAACACTATGAAGAGGGAAGATGCTGCTTTTTCTTTATGGCAAAAGTAAAAATAGTTTGCGTCTTCTGAGGTGCGAATTTATTGGTAACTTCCCTTGATACAACACTAATGCATAAGTGGTCTCGCCCCCCACCACCACCCAAAATACTTTTAAGCAAAATGAATGACTTGGAAGTCAATTATTAAACCTTGAATGCCCTAAGCATTCTTTTGATTTTTTTTTTTTTTTAAGAAATGTGATTTGTGTATTCTGCTGTTCTCCTCCTTTCCTTCCTGGATGTACGTGGGTAGCTGCCATGTTTTAAATATTGACAAGATAAGATAGTTTTCTGTTTACACCAGCAGTCGTCTGTCTGTGAAATATGGACGAATCAGAACGCTGGATTCCCTTTCTCAGCGATCCATCAGGTTCATAATGTAAGGCTACAAATGGTTACTTTTCTCTTTCTGAACTTGCGCTGTGTACTGTGTTGCGGTGTTGTGTCACTAAGCCCAAGGTACTGCGTCCCAGCAATGCGGAAAATTTGTACTGTCTGGTGGCTTCTGAAATGCTTTGTCTACTATACTCCATTTGCTGTGCTTTGTGACTAGTTGGCGTGTAAACACTGTCCTAAAATGAGGAACAGACTTGGTTTGGAAATCCACGGTTAAAACCTGTCCTGTGTGAGTTTTGGCTTTCATTCGGGTGTCTGTCTTAATTTGCTTTTACAGGGAAAAGTCAAAGAGTAAATTGATATATAGAGTATATATCTGCCTCATTCTTCCCCTTTTGTACTTCATGTCCACAAGCTATTTTGTACTTTGTGTCCAGTGATTCTGAGGATCCATGCACTTTTTTGTGTGAGAAATACTTGACTTGCATGAGATTCCCTGCAACTGATGGAGATGTTGAGGAAGAAGAGCCAGGGAGGAGGGGAGGCATTCTCAGAGCGATACGGTGGTTCTCAGCCTTTTTCCATTTGGCAGTATTGATTTGATCTTTGGAATGCATATGAAATTGTGACCCATTTTATTCTGAGCTGCTTAATATTTGAATAGTCATGTTTCACATTTGTATACTTCAGAAAAAAATTACTTGAAATGAAAACATTCTGGCATAGATTTTACATTTATATTTTAAAATACAATTCTATTTTCACAGCCATTGAAACCTTCTCCATTGGCTAGTCTGTTGTCTGGGAGCTCAAGACACTTGGTTGAGAATCACTGGCTATTCTTGGGGTGGCGTGTGAAGGGCTTCTCTGGGGGTACTGCATTAGGTACATCATCCTCCCGTGCATGGGACTTCTGGCTCTTGAGGTCCATGATGTCTGCACATTGCCTGCCCTGGTGCTCCGTGACCCTGAGTCCCTCCCAAGTGCACAGTGCTAACATCAGATTTTAAGTGTTCAGACGTGGCCATCCCTGCTCCTCCCCCGTAGAGCACGTTCAGCAACAAACAGCTGCATGACCACACACTGCTATTAGTTCTTGGATACTTTTTCAAACAACTGCTGCAGCCCTTAGCTCTCCCATGTGTGAATGTTGGTAGGAGACCCTCCCTTACGATCATGTCCAAATACGTGTGTGTGTGTGTGTGTGTGTGTGTGTGTGTGTGTGTGTGTGTGTGTGTGTTCCCAAGTGTGGAGCTTTGTGTGGTCCTCTAGAAACCCTTAGTGGCCGTGGGACGTAAATGTAATTGCTTCCGTGAGATTGGGTGGCCCTGCTCTGAAGAGCATCAGAATCATGGGAAGTGAAACCTCAGAGTAGCAACTGTTACCTCAAACCCCGTCAGCTGTTCATGAGGTGTGCTGAAGCAATAGAGAATAATGTTTGTTAATATTCAGATCTAAATTTATAAGCAGGTAGGTGGGAGTAGCTCCTAGCAGAAGAGATCTAAAAGCTTCTATTTAAAAAAAAAATCAATTAAGTCTCAATTTTAAATTTTTTTTAAAAAAAGAATTATTATACAAGGCTTAGAAAATATCCTACCTCTCTATAATGTTAGAAAGCTAAGTCATAATCAAGGCTTTTAATTGTTTGCTGATCTCCCTGGGAAAGCTTTTCTTTAGAAGAAAATTAAAAATAAAGGAAATACTTCCCTACATGCCCTGTCCATGTTTGCTGCGTGGAAGGATCTTAGAACTTTCCCTCTGTGGCAGTTCCCACTGCCTTATAAAATACCAGAGGTCAAAAGCTGCATTTCTGAGTCATTGATCTAATAAAAATCTACCAAGAGATGTCCGTGAGTTTTACATAACAAAGTTCAATTACTGGTATTATATTTCTCAGCTAGTGGTATAAAATAAAGTTTAATTTAATTGCATTATTTTATTTATGGCCTAGTTATAAGTCCTTCACGCTCATCCAGAGTATGGAGTAATGGTGGGTGGTTGGTGGATACCTGTTGGAGAGAAACTCCTCCGTTTAAAACTTTAACATCAACTTATATTTTTCCATAAAGTTAGAAGGCTGAATTCTTGAAGTGCTAATTAATGATGCATAGTTTCTTCTGTTAAATGAATGTCCTCCGGTGTATTTATTTAAAAATGAAACAAAAAAGCCTTAAGATATAAACATATAATACATACATAAAAACATATAACAAATACCAAATAAATGAAGGTTTAGCATTTTATGCATATTACGGTTATTAATCTAAAGAGCTTTAGAAAGAGCCTGAAGACATTTGTTAGGAGCTATTGGACTCAGTGTCTTCTGTAATTAACTTGAGGAAGTCTTCTAAGATCACTGTGTCAAACAGTTTTAAATATGACAAGGGTCTACACCAAAATTGTCCTACTTCATTTTTATTCTAATTAACTACTGTTGCGCCATTGCTTCCAACATTAGACTACTCCTCATTAAAGAAGAGGGAATTTTTTTTAAATTATAATCATTTTTTGAGGCAAAAGACTTCTCTTAGTTCAGTTTGATTTTTATTAATTTTTAATAAGAATTATAAACTGGAAAATTAATGGATTTAATCTAAAACAGTTGCATGAAGAAATACAGGTATTGTATGTGTATGAATGTGTAGCTCGCTCTTCAAGAGGTAACCCAAGGCTTCGTGGTTGAAATTGTTCTATATAATTTCAAAATTATGTAGGCAAAAGTCATTTATCTTTCATTATTTCCTGTTGTTACATATACTAACTGCCTAGGCCAGCTCTTCCAAGGCTCATTCCTGCTTTAATTCTACCTTGGGTTGAGACCTAAGGCACCCACCCTTGTTCTCTGAACTCTTTTGTCTTTTCCTGGCAGTCAACAAGCATAGCTGAATCCCAGCCCAAGGTCAAGGTTATTCCCATCTTTCACTAGCTCCTGATACTAAGCCCATTTGGAATTCTTCCTTTCACATTGACTCTTTTAAAAAAAAAAAAAAGGCACCAAGCATCAACATTTTTATTCGTCTAAATAGTCATAGATTGGAGGTGTTTTTTGTTTATGTTTTTAAGAGGGAGGAAGTTGAATTTCCAGGGGAAAAATTATTTTCTTATAAATCCAATCCAAATAACGCTTTTCTTTCTGAAAATACATTTCTGGAGCTAGCACTAAGCATGACGAAATTTGGAGTCTGTTTCCAGAAAGGTCAATGCATTGCCTGTGGGGAATTTTGAAATATTTGGACTGGAGCAACATTTCAAGACTACAAGGGAAATGAAGCAAGAATTGTATTTCCCTCCCCTAGAATTATCTTCCCCCGTAGCTTCTAGGGGAGGTCCTGTTGGATCACTCTGGACTCAGAGCAGACGGTCTGTGACTTTTGGACCAAATGGAGCCATGGGAGAGCAGGTGATGGCACTGTCTAAACAGTTAAGTGACCCTGCCACTCATTTCGTCAAACAGTTGCTCAATAAGTGATCTTTGATGATTCCGAACAGAGAAGTGCGCGCTTCGGTTTGTTACGCCTAAAATGGCTGCTACAATTTCTATGGATGATGTAAACATTTGGGTCCATGTATGGCTTGCAGCTCGCCATTGCATCTATAGAGCCATATTCAAGTGTAGGCGTGTGACCTAATCAGCAGTGCGAGGATCAATCTGTCCATGGTCTGCATGCCTAATGCACTAACCTGTGAGACACCCCTACTTCCCTGCCTTACTGCACCCACTCCTGACCAGCCCTAGTCCCAAACCTCCCCCGACAGCCCCCAGGACCCCCAGCTCCTGCCTGTCAAGCTCCGCCTAGGTATACCTCAGCTAGCTAATGTAGTGCTGGAAGATCTGTTGCTTGGCTGATTGTCACGTCAGCAGACACTGGTCCAAAGGATCTTTTGATGTCACCCAAATCTTCCTTTTGTATCATTCCACGGAGTTGCGTGCAAACTTCTGTTGTTCTGTTAACGGCGTCACCTGTGACTTACATGTACGATACCTGTTTGCTGTGTTGTTGTCGCTTTCTCAAGGGAGGGTGGGGGGGAGAGGAATTTAAAGGGATGCCGGAGGGTCGTTTGCTAGATTTTGAGGAGATCTTTTAAGAACTCATGGCTGCAGTGTTTCCAGGGTTATAAAGAGCCTTAGACTCGACTTTAAAACAGGGAGTGAATTCCACAGGGCCGTCATGTTGATATCTATATGGGTTCTTAAGGGCAATGCATAACCAGCTTTATAAAGACTAGGAAGAGAATTAAAAAGAAAAGAAAAGAAAAAAAACAGACTTTGAGAAATAAGGAAAAGAAAATGTCAAAATATAAAATCAGAGAAAAGCTTAATCCTGAAATTAACTGCAATTAGTTATTACTTTTACAAATAACTCATATAAAGAGAAAATTCAATAGTGAGCCAGGGATAGGCCATAAAGTCCAAAAATGAGTGTTTATATTACTGTTTCAGGTTTTAAATGCCATTATATATTTTAAATGATATGCGTCAAAAATATCAGAGACTAGGCAAATCAATCAGCATACAAACAAAAATATCAGGGACTAGGCAAATCAATCAGCATACAAACAAAAATATCAGGGACTAGGCAAATCAATCAGCATACAAACAAACCAACAACTAGAACAAAAACAAATACGGACAGTGGCTGAGAACAGAGCAAGGGCATAAGGAGTTCTCATTAGACGCACGCTCCCATGAGAAGCCCAGGGATGATGGACAGGATGCTGGCCAGGCTCACCTGTGATGCCAGGTGAGCCATGCACAAAGGAAAGGCTCCAGGAGCACTGCCGTGAAAAGGCCTGTACCTTTCTACAGGACTCCGAATTTTTCTGCCCGCTTTTCAAAGCCAGTTAGAAAGGTCCAGAAGGCAGAGCCCTTGCCTCATACCTTCTACCTTTGGCAGCCGCCCCTGTCCCACCTAACAGAATTCTACAGCGCACACAGAGTATGGTGCTCACTGGTCTGAGCCTTGCCTGGAGACGAGAGCTTCCGAGCCTTTGGGATTACCATAGGCTTTCTGGGGATCTAAGTACACTCTTCCTGTTTTTCTCTAAGAACGGGCATCTGGGAGACAGAGACTCCTTGAAAATTCTTCCCAGAACCCCCACAGCATGTCAGCCCTTCTGCTAGAACTCCACTGAACTTGGTCCCCAGCCAAGGTTTATTTGGTTTGGGAGCTCGTAAGCCCCTGTTATACGCTTCTAACAACTGAGGAAAATAATGTCTTACAGTTCTGTAAGACTAGCCAAGTTTGGGTTAGAAGAGAGGAGCTGAGGAGACACTTAGATAGCCTAGTTTTCCTTGTGTCCATTTGAGAACAAAGAATTGCATTTTGAGAAGCCAGAAACCTTAGCATGGGAAAGAATAAAACAGATTCTGCCTGTGACATGAAGATCAGATGAGAGCCAAGAGAAGACCTGCCAGGATAGCGTTTGGAGTATATAAATGCTCATATCAAACAAATCAAAGTGACAGTAGATGACAGAATAGCCTCTTTTAGGTCGGTCTTAGTGGGTATGTTTATCATAGGACATACCATCAAATGTGACATGCTTCTGGGCCAGGGGTCTCACATACATGCACATGCTCCTGTGAGCAGAACTGCATTCCAGAGCGTGGACCACTGCAGTGCCACAGAAGGCAGCTCAGTACGTCCAAGGCTGTCGTAGAAACACTGCATCTATGCAGTTGAATTCCGATGAGGGAAACTAGCTGTTACCCATTAGTAAGTTCTTATTTTAGCATCTTCTTTAGTGTCTTACCTGCAAAACCTTTCTCCACAGATATAAAAATTTTCATAGTACATGATAACGCCATAGTTGAGAACTGAAATTAATGAAACTATGTATTCTAAGTTTACGTAAAAAGGAATTCAAGCAGAAATTTTCAGTCAATCTTTCAAAGAAAATCAAACATACTTTTCTGTTGTAACAGAATATTATGAATTGGTAAATTGCTTACTAATATTTTCATGTTTTGTTTTTAAAATTAGTTAGCCTAGGGTTTATTCTGAAAATAGAATAATTTTGACTTCTTTATACTCTGCTTTAGGAAATAGAATGATAACTAATTCATAAAGAAACAAAATAATAAATATTTATGCACACAATATTACCTAAATGCATTGTGCATTGATAGCTCAGGTGTGTTAGGTAAGCCCAGACTAGCTAGAGAGAATGAACCTGCTTACTGCATATACTTCCTCTAAAATAAATGTCATTTCCAGACAGGGGACTGGGGAGAACCTTCCATCACCTTGCGACCTCCAAATGAAGCTACAGCCTCAACTCCGGTCCAGTACTGGCAGCATCACCCAGAAAAGCTCATCTTCCAGTCATGTGACTACAAAGCTTTTGTAAGTTACCCTAGAGACTCAGTATTTGAGCCCAACGGAGACAGAAGAGGATGTGTTCCCTGATTAGTTTGCAGTCATTGAAAATGTACCAGAATGTCCATCACTGACATTTCTGAAGGGTTTCTTTTCCCTTCCTTTTTTCCTGAAAATGTCCAAGTAATTGGAGCTTTGGAACCCTTTGAATCCGGTTAGTGTTAAGTTTTGTTCTCCGCCTCTGTATAAAGTGCATTTCAAAAACCATGTGATAACGCCCAATTTTAAATAGAATGTTGGCCTAGTATCCACAAGGCCTTGGGTTCCATCCACAGCTCCATAAATAATAAGTAAAATCAAAGGAAGGGAGTGTGGATGAAGCAGACCTCAGGAGGTCGGGTCTAGCACGTTCTATAAATGCAATATTCTTTCTATTGTCCTCAGCAATGGGATTCCAGGACTGGATTTGGTTTGGTTTGGTCTTATTAGCTGGTTGGTTGGTTGGTGTTGTGTTGTTTTGATTCGTTTTTTGTTTTTCTTTCTTTTCCTTTTTACGGAGTGAAAGGGATCTTATGCTTACCCAGGAAGTGTGAACAGCCAATGTTCAGCAAGTCCTGTAGGCTTTGGAACAGGTGGTGGTTGTCATGACTACAGTGGGTTAGAGGGGAAGATGGCTGAACCTTGAAACTGACTCTCTTTAAAAGAAGTGTTTCAATTAGGGCAAACTTTGCTAAAAATGTAAAAAGACAAAAATTTGTCTAAGATTGTTTTCCTTAAGGATGAAGACACAGTCTGGTAATCTCCTCCTTGTCTGGGCATATTACACTGTACTGTCTTCTCTGGTAGCTCATGGCTTCCTCCAAAGCTCAAACCTGATATCTCTGAGGCTTTTTGAACAAGGCGCTAGGTCTAGAGCCTAGACCTAGCCTTGGTCACCTTGCCTTTACACATTCTCAGTGAACCTGTGCTCTCCTGGTCCTCGGGACTGACAGAAAACCTGTGCCTGCAAGGTGCCCCCACAGGAACAGGACACTGTCTTCCAACCTCTTCTACAACCCTTATCTTTGTTCAGACTTTAAAATACATGTAAAAATATTTCTAAGGGTATGGAAGAGTGGCAAAATAAAAAAGAACCAGCTGAAGATGTAAAAAGTTGATAAATAAATTGATTTTATTTTAAACGTGGGGGAATGGAGAGGGACAGACAGCGAAGATGTTTTGCTTAAATTTATTTGTCCCATCAGACACAAGAGAATGTAGCAGGAATCCATGCTTCAGTCACAGAGCAGCAAACATGGCGTATCATCCTGGGGAGGTTTCCTCTGCTCCCATCCAGCTCCTCGTCTGTCACTCTGCAACAGGGAGTGAAGCTCTGTCCCTGTAAAATGCCAAGCTTTCTCAGGTGGATGAAGCACTGGGCACACAGCTGTGAATTTAAAAAAAAAAAAAGTCCAAAACTGTGTCTCAGCCTCATAACAACCCCATCTTAATTACCTACGCTGCAGAATAAGCCCTAACGGGGGCCACGTGGCCTCGCCCCTCAGCTCTCATGTATAACCCTACAGTTTCACTGAGAGTAGTGTGGTTTATTTTTGCAGACATTGCCGCCTCGAAAAAAAAAATGGGAAAACATTTTTAGATACCCCCATTTTGCAGTTAAATATGATTTGAAAGTTGACATCTTCAGAAAACGCTGTGACATTTATAAAGATCAATTTATAGCCCCCAGAAGTCATGGCTCACCCTGCCGTATTCCGCACATTTATAGGGAACAGTTAATGCTAGTTGCGTCAAAGTGTTCAACTGCTCACAGCCAAGAAACCTAGCTGGTGGCCTTCCCACAGTTTGTTTTCAAAGCATAACTCATGTTTGTAACTCTCCTTTTAATATGTCCTTCTGATTTTTGTGTGTTTTTAGTATTTAGGTTCTATGCTGATAAAAGAGCTTAGGGGGACAGAGTCAACCCAAGATGCCTGCGCAAAGATGCGGGTGAGTTTGCCAAACCGTTTCATCTTAGTAGCTGAAATACTAAGTACCGGGTGTACACACAAATTGCCACCTTTCAGGCCATTGTTTCCTTCAGCACTTGGTCTGTTGATCCACGTTGGCGTCACATAAAAAGGTGTTTGGGCTCTGTGGATGTTTATACTTGGGCTTATCTGGCTGTAGTTAATGATGATGTCTCTCTGCTATATTTAAACCCTGTTACATTTGCTTTTGATCATTTTTAGAAAATGAAAGTTAGCTGTGCACACGCTGATCATTCTCCAGATTGGGGGTAATCTTTAGTCTGTTTCAAGAAAATGTTTTCAGCACCGATTTGACAGTCTGAGAATGCTCACTGGAGAGTCTGCTAATACACCAAAACCCATCAAAAGCAGAGAGGTACCAGGAGCGTATCAGATAGAGAGGACTTTGTGTGGCTTCTTCTTAATTGTTCTTGGTTTTATGTAAGAAGAGCATTTGACACTGACTGGTGTGGAACATTCAGGACAGTGGAAACTGGCAGAAATACAATCGTGAACATTCATGACCAGTGGCCACTAGAACCCTGAGTTGTTTTTTGTTTTGTTTTGGTTTTTGGTTTTTTGGGGGTTTTGTTTTGTTTTGCGTTTTGCTTTTTGCTTTTTCAAGATAGGGTTTCTCCATAGCTTCAAAGCAACTAGCTCTTGTAGACCAGGCTGGCCTCCAACTCACCGAGATCAGCCTGCCTCTGCCTCCCGAGTGCTGGGATTAAAGGCGTGCGCCACCACTGCCTGGCTTAGAACCCTGAGTTTTAAGCAAAGTACATTTCACTTCTCCCCTGAGACTCTCGTCCTTGCTTCCTCCAGAGCTGATGTGTGGCTCATATGGAAATATCTGGCACTAAAACATTAAGACTGTTGGACCTGTTCAGAACAGCAAATCATCAGAATCCAATCTCAGACCCTTAGAGAAAGGGCCCTAGCTTTTATTTGTGACCAGCATAGCGTCATTAATTTCATGTGAGCAAAGAGTTTGGAGCTTGGATAATGGAGCTTGCACTGAGCTAAAGCAGTTTTAAAGACAGATGTGAAGTGTCTAGTGTTAATTGGAATCAAATATATGTGAATCTCCATGAGAATAAGGCCGTAGTGTACAATCACTAATTTAATATCTTGATCAAACAGGTAGCAAAATGATTAAGATCGTAGTCAAACTCTGGGTGTGGTACTAACACATTTTGATCCTAGACAATCTCTCACTACCTTTCTGCCTTTATTCGCGACACAATGACAGCTGATAATGTTTACTGCGCGATTACAGTGTGTCCTGCTGTATTGTCCCCACTTACGGCTGAAGAAACTGATGTTTAGAGAAGCTAAATAACCCTTCCAAGGTCACACGAAGAACAGCTTGACAACCCAGACCAGAATTTAAGTCTGTCTGACTGGAGAGCAGGAACTTGCAGACCCTGGGTCCCTTGCCACTCCAGAGCCTCTGTTCCCATCCCCAGAGAATGACATCAGGTTGGGTCACCTTGAGGAGTTTCCTGGTTTTATAATTCCGGGAATCTTGTGTTCTGAATAGAACATGTCTGCCCTAAATTGTGTCACCACTAAACAATGAGGAAAAGAGAAAAGTTTTCCATCATCAAACCTTGAAGATTTCAGAGATTGCCGGGAGCCTCTCTAAGAAATGTACTTGGCATCTCTTTGTACTAGTCACTGAGTTACCCGAGTCCAGCTCCCTCAGGCTTCTAGTCAACAAACGCCTTGCTTTGTGCCTGAAGCGTCATTAAGATACAACGGAGTTGTGATATAAGCATCAAACAATTTCTCAGAACTGAATGGATCTGAAATTACATCCTGATAGCAATAGCAAAGCCATTTAATAGTCTCAACAGAGAATAATTGAGTTAAATACTTCTCTGTTGCCTAAAATGAAACTTGGGGCAGGGGGACCCTGCCTGTTTAGAAACCATTTCTCTATTCTTTGGGGCATTTTTCGGGTTCGCTCCCTGTTGGTGTTTATTTTGGGGAGTTTACATGAAAATTGAAACTTCATTGCTTCTTAGAATATCATAAAATCTCATTTGCCATCTTGATGGAATAAATTTCAGATCTTGATCTAGTAATACAACCTGCCTTCACCGGCGCCCTTGCGAAGCTAGGGGTGAAGATTGGAGCTGTTGTCTGGGACTGTTGTGTTGTGACTTAGGAATTTCACCAACTAAAAGTGTTGTGCATCTCAACTGCAGCTCATTTCAGTCTAAACCCCCCCCCAAAAAAAATGTTTTCTTTGCTTTTAACATGATGGTGGCCTGGCCTCAAGTTCTTGCCAGGGGACAATACATTAAGGACACAAATGTTCTTGAAAGTCAGTGTACAGTAAGTATTAGATTAAAGTGCTGCAGATCAAATTTTAACCCAGTTTAATCTTTTAATTGAAAAAAAAAGTTTTCTGCTCGGTAGTATGCACGTTAGTGGAAATGAATTCCCGGTGAGAAGATTAGATTTTTGAGAAGTGTTTTCTTAAGTGCGGTTCACTAACAGAGATGGCTAGGGTGTGACTCCTACCTTCACTGCATTGAGAGCTCCCTGGAGGGGAGCAACGTGTAAGCACGTGATTCTCCTGGGCTGGGAGAAGCATCGCCTAACATGTGTCTTCACACTGCTACCAGCCTAACGCATCCTGATAAATAATCCCAAAAATAAAGTTGAGGTCTCCTGAAGTCAGTTCATCAGGGCTAAGAACCGTCAGCATTTGCATGCCTACCCCAAGGGAGAACTGCATAGTGTTTCAATTAGTCCACAAGGTGGGCACTGCCCTTATCCAAGATGCTTGGACCCCAAAGTAATCTGAATTACAGTTCTTCTCAGATTATTTACATATACATAATGAGATTGTGTCCCACATACACCTTGCACACAAAGCCCAAAGATAATGTTATGCGGTATTTTATAGTGTGTACCATCCTTTTTATTGTAACTCATTGGACAGAAAATTTTCCATGTGTGCCATCGTGTTAACATGCAGAACGTATCAAGGTTTTGAGTCCATGGGGCTTCGTGTTTTCAGATTAGGGATGCTCAATGCATGTTACTGTTGTCTTCATTTTACACATTAGAGCACAAAAGTCAATGGAAGATTAGTAACTTTCCCTGGCAATCTCCAGGATCAAGCACATCCTAGATTTGCAGTAGGTTATAGCATGTCTTGAGTTTTATACCAGCTAAAACTCAGGCCCTTTATGTGCTTAGAAATAGCTTCAGGAACCCTAACCAATCCATGATGTTAGTACTGGTCAGATTAAACCATCTGGGTGCGGATATATCTAGTAACGTGGGATATACTCCAAGGCATTAACATAAACTAAACTTTCAACAACATTCCTATCGCTAAGCTCGTTTTCTCCCACACGCATAACTTCACAACATCCTTTCTTGATCAGGAGAATCTGAGCAGTTTCCCCTTCCCAGAGGCATGGGGAGTATTTGATATTTACAACTGGCTGATTTCTATGTCTGTCTAAACCCATCCATCCATCTCTAAGGTCTCCTCAAGTTCTGAAATAGAAATCATTTTCGTTTTGTTCCTGGTGTTTTACTGTGTGTATTATTTTAGTTAAAAGTCTGCCGTGATAAACTAGCATGTTAGATGGCAGTTTAATTCGCGTTATTATACAGTAAGAAATAATTTCTCTGTGTGCTCAGGTGAAACTGTTTTCCTCTTCTGAATAGTCTTAAGATGTTTTTAACTAATAGAGTTGATTTTTAATAGACTGGTTTTAAGCACACCTGGCTTTACAGAAAAGTTGCAAGAAAGGAGCAAATGCTTCCTGTATCCCCCAACTGTCTCACTTGGGGTTACCGTTGCTGGGACGAAACACCATGACCAAAAGCAAGTTGAGGGGGAAAGGGTTTATTTGGCTTACACTTCCAGGCTGTGGTTCCTCACTGAAGGAAGTCAGGGCAGGAACTCAAGGAGGGCAGGAACCTGGAGGCAGGAGCTGATGCAGGTGCCACTTGCTCATCATGGCTAGCTCACCCTGCTTTCTTTTTTTTTTAAATTACTTCTTTTTTTAATATTTATTTATTATGTATACAATATTCTGTCTGCATGTATGCCTGCAGGCCAGAAGAGGGCACCAGACCTCATTACAGATGGTTGTGAGCCACCATGTGGTTGCTGGGAATTAAACTCAGGACCTTTGGAAGAGCAGGGAGTGCTCTTAACCACTAAGCCATCTCTCCAGCCCCTCACCCTGCTTTCTTATAAAACCCAGGACCACCTGCCCAAGGTTGGCACTACCCACAATGGGCTGCCCCCCCCATCAGTCACCAATTTCGAAAATGCCATATGGCCAGATCTTATGGGGACATTTTCTTAATTGACGCTCCCTCCTTTCAGATAACTCTAGCTTGGGTCAAGCTGACATAAAACTAGCCAGCATGACTGACCCCTTGTCAGCCTGTCACAGAAACACATGAAGTTACAACCTTTCCTTTCTCCTTCTTCCCCAAGATCACACATCAATAAACATCACAACACACACATTCCACATTGTAAACGTCTTTAAAAGCTCACTTCCTTTAAAATCCAAAGTCTTAAAATTCAGTCTCTCAACTGTGGGTTCCTGTAAAATTAAAAAAATAATTAATTGCTTTCCTACTTCAAGAAGGAAGAATCAGGATGCAGCTCCAATCTGAACAAAGCAAAACCTAACTCCAAAAATGTAAACAATTCAATATCCGATTATCTAGATTCATGATCTTCTGAGCTCTTCCAAGGGGCTTGGGTCACTTCTCTGGATCTGCTCTCTGTAGCACACATGGCTTCTCTTCTAGACTCAGGCTGGCTGCGTTGCTGGGGCTGTTCTTGGTGGTCATCCCATGGTACTGACATCTCAAAAACGGTGGGGTCTTCGGCTATAACTAGGCTTCACTTTCACCCGTGGCCCCTCCTGGGCTCTCTCCAGGGGCTCCAACCCTGCCAACTCGGTGCCCCTCAGCTGCTCTCCATGACCCTTTCACTCCATCAAAACCAATACCACCTGACTGGGTGGCAGCTTCTCTGTGCTCACAGGAAACCCTACCCAGACTCCACCTCAGTGATGCTGATTTCTGAATCACAGCCCATTCTTCAGCCCCAGCAGACAAGAACCACAGATTATTCACACAAAGGGCCCGGCAGAGTCTTTGCTTCCTTCTGAAACCCTCACAAGCCACCAGGGTTCCGTTGTCTGCGCTGGTCTCAACATTCTTACCTTCTAAGCTCGTCCAGATCAGCTCACTGAGCTCTCAATACTCAATGACTTTTCTAGCTCCAAGTTCCAAAGTCCTTCCATGATTCTTCCCTGAAACAACGTGGTCAGGTCTGTCACAGCAATCCCCCACCTTCCTGGTATCAGTTTGTTGTAATTAAGGTTAATTACTGTTACTACGATGAGGTATCATGACCAAAAGCAAGCTGGGGAGGAAAGGGTTTATTTGGCTCACACTTCCACTGTGCTCCCTCACTGAAGGATGTCAGGACAGGAACCTGGAGACAAGAGCCTGATATGACACAAAGGCCACGGAGGGGAGCTGCTGACTGGCTTGTTCAGCCTGCTTTCTTCTATAACTCAGGACCAGCACCCGGGGATAGCACCACCCCCATCAATCGCTAATTAAGAAAATGTGTTATGGGCGGCTCTTACGGAGGCATTTTCTCAATTGAGGTTCCCTCATTTCAGATGACCCTAGCTTGTGTCAAGTTGACGTAAAACCAGCCGCACACTAACCAACATGTGTGTCCTCCTCCATGATCAACACACAAGCGGCACACTTGTCACAGCTGGTGGGCCCGCACTGACATGGTAAATCCCTGGGTCCATAGTGGACAGCAGGCCTCACCCTTGCCACTGTACATCCTGTAAATCTGGACAAACTGACAATGACCTGTGCCTGCCGTTACCTTCCACGGTAGTTTCTCCACCCTGAAGTGCTCTGTGACAGAAAAACGGTGCAGCAATTACCGTGCTGACAGACACCCCCTCTACAGCTCCTGAACTTACAGCTCCCTCTCTCGCAAACTCCTGTGTTAGTGTGGCTTAGTTGTCATAATCAGGGCCAGTTTGATGTTCAGATTTAACTAAAGTTCGCGGTAGACATTGGAACTTCTCCTTCCTGGTAACCGAGTTCTACAAATAGGTAACGACGTATCTACCATTTCTTCTTGGTTGCTCCCACGTGTTGGAACTTGTACAGCTGCTATAAATAGAAACATCTGTACCCGGGTATTTATTGCAAGATGTTTTTCCCTGGGTGCAAACTCTAAATAATGTCCTTTTTCATATGTGTTTAGTAAAGAATTAGCAGAATATGCCATTGAACACCGACAACTTATTATGGAGAGAAAAATGCCCTTTCTGCTTTGTCTTTTGAGGTCTTGTTTAATAAAAGCCTGACGTCTGAGAGGCGTGGGTACTGGGGCACAGAGGCGGAATTGCTCCTTCATAGCAGCCGAGCTGCTCACTTCCTGTATTCTGAGAGATCTGCAGACACATTACTGACTTGTGGAGAGTCAGGAAAGATTTCTCTTTAATCTCATCAGCCACTTAATGCTGCCTTTTTACGTCAGTGGTTGGATTCTCTGGCTAAATCCATGCTGTAAGACTCAAGCATCATTTCCTGATCACAGAGTGCTAATGTGATGCCCTTTCTGCACTGTTCGCCATAGCACAGAGCCTTCTTGGTGTCTTCCTCACATGACACCGTTTAAATGCCTGGTGGCTCCTGCTGCCCCTCCCCCTGGAAAGCAGGGGTGGTGTGCAGTGCCTGGCTCTGCGGCACCTGCTTTATCGTAATGGTTGGATATAAGGATGCGTGCAAAGAGCCTGCTTCCCTCACAACTCAAAACATGCTGGGCGGTGGTGGCGCACACCTTTAATCCCAGCACGCGGGAGGCAGAGGCAGGCAGATCTCTGTGAGTTCGAGGCCATCCTGGTCTACAGAGCTAGTTCCAGGACAGGCTCCAAAGCTACTGAGAAACCGTGTCTTGGGGGGAAAAAAACCAGCATGCTGGCTTCTTCCTCCAAATGTTTAGGGGGGAATGAGTAAATTCATGGGCAGATTTACTTTAGATTCTTTCTTTTTTTTTTTTTTACCCAACTCCGTAGCTGGTGCCCTCTCACTGTTCTGGGTTTGTTTCTATGTCCATAGTACAGAAAAGCGTGTGCTAAACTTTAGGAATCCTGTGCTTTCATTTCCTTGTAAAGCCCATTTCCAAAATGGGAAAAAATAAATTAAAAAAAAAAAAGAGGCTCCTTACAAAATGATGGATGCCACTCAGCAATTTTTTATTTGGTTCACTGGTCCCTAAGTCAACCAGAAGTGGATTCTTTCAAAGACTGTCTGTGGTCCTGGATTTCAGAAAGCTTTGAGTGTATTGCTTTGACCATTCTGTGATGTCAGTTTGTCTTGTCTTAGTGACTCCCACTCTGAAGATTCCACAGCATACAGTGCTTGATGAGCCGGGCCTTAGTTCTGGCCATGCGAACTTCTGTTTAATTTTGTCCCTCTGGTCTTACCTCTACCCTTCCTCCACCCCTGTATTTTGCCCCGGAGTTCAAGCATCATGAACACACAGAGCCCCGTGACTTCCCTAATTAGATTAATGGTGCCATCAGAAAACATAGGCCATTCTATTCGGCGGAATGCTTTCTGTGATCTTACTTTCTCCAGTCCCATGGTTGGCGGTCAGCATTACTCACAGGTGTGTGTGGTCTTGGAACCTGCTCTTAAGAGGGGAACCAAAGAGACGAGGCTGCGGTACAGGCTTTGCTGGGAAAGCACTGGCTTTGTAAGCGTGAGGACTTGAGTTCAGGAATATTCCCCAGGCACCCATGTAAAATGCCGGCCAGAGCAGCACGAGCCTAGGCCTGCGGCTCTAGCACATAGAGACAGGGGGACCCATGGAGCTCAGCTTGCTCGACAGCCAGTCTAGAGGAGTCAGTGGGTTCAAGGTTCAGAGAAAGCCCTGTTTCAAAAAACAAAAGGTGGAAAGCAGTTGAGGAAGACACCCAACATTAGCTTTTGGCCTTAACATGAACACATGCACATACACGGGGGGGGGGGGGACAAGAAGGGAATGCCTACTTTTTAATGAAACTAAGAGAGAACAAGAACTACTTTGAGGTTTTTTTAGGTCGAGAATAGGTAGGACCTTGGAGCACATGAAGATTTTGGAGTTCATATCCTAAAGCCGTTGCACTTTCACCACAGGTCCCTGGATAATTTGTGTCATTTGCAAACTTTCAAGATGGAAGCACCTCTAAAGGGTGACTTTCCAAATGCGTGAGCTTCTGCAGAACAGGTGGTGCTTTGGTCCAAGCGTGGCAACCATCTTTGCTTTTTCCTGTGCTTTCAAAGAAACAACAGCGGAAGGAAACGGAGAGATTTCTTCTTTTTTTCTTTTTTTTTTTTTTTTTAAGATAGAATGCCTCCTTCCTTAAAAAGTACTCCACGATGAGTTAGTTCTGTCTTTGCACAGATCCTTCTGGGGGAAGCCGCGATCTGCAGAAGGTTTTCAGGAAGACGTCTTAGGAACCAGGATGGGGAAACTTTAAAGGATCTATTTTAAAGTTCTGTTACCAAAATTTCAGGGAGGAATCCATTTTTTTTTCATCTTGTTTTAAATTTTGATGTCGGACATTGAACCCAGGGCCTCTTGAGTGCTGAGGTTTGCATTTTAGATCATTATCTTCTGATGGAATCATGGAGCCAGGTCCCCATCTTCCTCTGAGGCCCATTGGACTCTGTTTGTGGGGAGGACTGAGCCCAAGGCCTCTCACAGACTGACGACTACCCATGAGCTACTTCCAGCGCACTGAAAGATGGCAGGTTGCTATTTTTTCCTTTTCTTCTTTTTCTTTCTTTTTTAGCCTTAATCTCTACTTGTCTTAAAGTCTCTTCCTAAATATGTTTAAGTGAACATCATTGGCCACATCTGGCAACACCTGCACTGGGGAGACTAGAGCAGGAGGATCAAAAGTTCAAAGCCATCCTGAGCGATAAAGCAAGTTCAAGGCCCTGTCTCAAATACATGAGGAATCTTGGACACAAATGCATCATTGTGTCTACCGGTCACTGTTTAACCTCTTCCCTGCTGTCAGAGCCTCACCAGAGCAGCTTAGTGGGCTGGGGGAAGAGCACATCCTAAGATCCTCTGAATACCAGCACTGGCTGAAGTCCACCTATGTCTGCTACCTGCCAAACACTAACTTCTCTGGTCTGATCCTCACATCCGTACCAAGAGAATGCTGCATTGACCATCTTAGAAATGAAGGAACTGTGCAGAGAGGCTAGTTAGCTCCAGAGCTAGGGAGAAGCAGAAATAAGCCAGGAACCTAAGCATGTGCTCCTATGCCACTTTGGGGTTTGTTTGGTTTGGTTGTTGTTGTCGCTGTTGAAGCGTGGTCTTACTGTGTAGTTCAAGCTGGGCTCCAACTCACGAATCTCCTACCTCAGCCTCCTGTTGGTTGGGACTCTAGGTATGTGTTACTGCACCCAGCTATCCTCCTGTGTTCTGTTCACTGCACTGCAAGGCCTCCCAAAGGATGAGCTCATTAGTGGATCATAAAATCCAAGTGGACACACACACATGCTTGTGCGTGCGCACACACACACACACACACACACACTGCTGAAGTTGTATTTGCAAGTAGTAGATTTAAAGACTCGACCCAGCACCAGGGTGACAGCTTTGTCAGTAAAGTGGCTGCTTTAAAAGGATGAGGACCTGAATTTAAAGCCCCACCTATGTGAAAAGCCATGTGGGTGGTACACGCCTATAATTCTGGCAATAGGAGGCAAAGACAGAATGATCTTAGGGGTTCACCAGCCAGACAGTCCAGTCAATCAGTGAGCTCCAGGTTTAGTGAGATATCCTGTTTCAAAACGGAGGAGGAGGAGGAGGAGGACAAGGATGAGGAGGAGGGTGAGGAGGAGGACGAGGAGGAGGAAGAAGACAGCGAGCAATCGATAGAGTAAGATAACTAATATACACACATGTTTACACACACATGTACCACACACACGAAAATAAAAGCAAGGTGGACAGCATCTGAGTATAGCCAAGGTTGTCAGACATGATCCACCTACACATGTGTACACACACACACACACACACACACACACACAGGGTTCAATAAATTGGCTTGTTAAGCTCAAATCATTTTTTAAAATTTTAACAAAAAAAGTCTTTTATTGCAAAGTAATACAAAGCCATAGTTATCGGCTTCCAAAAAAGAGAACAGAAGGAAGAAAGGAAAACAACTAATTTTACCACCCCGAAGTGGTAAACATCCCCCTGTTAACACCTCGCTCACGTGTGATCCTTCAGAGTGATTACTTAGGCACTCCTGGGCATTTCTTTTTCACTAAAAACTGGCAATGTTCTGTACCTGTTGTTTTACAGTCTATTTTAAACCACAGTTATATTTGGGGTTTAAAAAAACACATATTTCAGTACCTCTCTGTTCTCAGTATTACTTCTAGTGGCTGTTGCAACCCTTGGTTAAAGCGTTCCAGCTAATTCCTTTGGGTATTGTGTCCATTTTCAGTGGTTTTGAAATTATCACCAGGATTCCCCCAAAGTGATGACTACTTCCCCAGATAAGTCATTAATTGAGCCAAAGGGCATTCCCATCTAGAAACTGCAGAACTAAGGCCAAGCGGCCGTCGGACAAACTCACTACAGCTGACGCACTCGGAAGCAGTAAGCAGGCGTCCCGTGCTGTCCCTCAGGAGCCTGTGCTTATTCTGTTGTCGTACCCCCTCCTAGCTGAGAGAACTGGGGACTTCAGGAGAAGCCATGCATCCTCGGCGTGCTGCCTAGTCTTACTGTTATCTATCCTGGATGTAAATCTATTCTTTATGACTCTTATTTCATGGGAAGAATGATGTTAGCTCTCACAGTCCCTGGGAACCATGAAAGAATTAAATAATCCTTGCTAATTGCTCTCCAGACCAAGAGCTGTAGCTAAACGCTAATGGCAGATTTTTGGAAATCGCTTGTCAAGCGTTTTGATAAACTAGCTCCTTAGCGTGAACGCAGGATGCTTCGCGACTGGGCTTACATGCGCAGCATCGGAGTGCAGGCCTGACAGGGACGTTCAGCCACACTGATCAACTGCATTTTTAGAGCAGTCGCTCCTCAAGCGTGGGCCCTAGACCTGCAGCGTCAGCAGCATCTGGAAATGTGTTAGCATTGCAAATGCACAGCCCCACCCCACCCCGCCCACTTTCCCCAGCCCCTGGGAGTGGGCCCAATAAATCAGTCGTTTACCAAGTAGAATTCAGATACACTCCAGAGGTGGAGAGCCACTGCCTTGGTCCCCTGGGCCTTCCACTGAGGATCCTGTGTAGGTCAGCTGTTCTGGGTAGATGTCTCGTGTCTTTGTGTCTGGAGATGGGCCACGCTTAGAACAAAGAGGGTGTCACTTTGGGCCTGGCTCGATTTGGGCAGGTCTTGATGAGCTCTGTAGCAGGTCACCCTCCCGTCAAGGAGATGTGTTTGGAGTGGTCACTCCATTGATCATGTCACATTGCCTTGGTTAGGGTCTCTGTTCCCTCAGCCTCTGTGCCAGAGTTCTCGGGACCATAAAAGCTCCCTGTGAAGTCACTTAGCCACATTTCTTAGCCAAATGAGATACTCATGAGTGGCGCTCAAGAGCCCAAACTATGTTTAAAGAAATATAGCGGGATGGACTCCAGTCATCACCCTGCCTGCTAAGAAGCCCTTCCTACTTCTTTTGGTGCCTGCACCAGAAGCCAGGGTACAGTGGCAGAAAGGAAGACCAAGCCCTTCCCTCCTTGAGGCTGAAAAATCACCTATCACTGCAACTCTCTCTACCCTGAGGAGCTCTCTTGATAGCCCCACCCACACCACATTGTCCCAAGCTTGGGGTAGCCATGGTTCTATCCACGGCAGGGCTTGAAGGTTCATGTATTTGTCACCCTTCGGCTTCAGTAGCCAGGAGAGTACCCTATGAAGTGACTATATAGTATCTATGTGTGACTTGGAAAAAAAAAAAAAGCCAACTCCATAGGGGTAAACATACTGTCTACCAGTGCCACAGAGAAAAGAGTCAAGATGCGTGGGGCTGGGGGAGGGGTCCTCTAGGCTCTGGGGAAGCAGAGCTCTTGAAATTTGAGGCATGAACCCAAAGGTGGGGGGGACAAAGGGAAAGTCTGTGTCAGCATGGGAGGCCCAAGAAGACTTTCCCCAGAAAGCAATCTCGGCACTGATTACCCTGTAAAACCCATTACAGGGTGAGAGTTCATTTTGAATAACTATTCCGAGGTCTGCTTCTTATGCCTTACCCCCCACAACCTAGCTAGTTTTGCTGCATAAACGATCAAGATTCTGCCTCCCATAGTTTCTAATCATGTGAAAGTCAGTGAAGGCTACCAAACATTACTCTTCAGCCTTACTGAGATGGACTTCAGGAAACTGGGTGTCATCACTAAGCTTTGTAACTAAAGGAGAATGTTAGATGGCAAAATAGTTAGGACTCGGGACCCAAAGTCTAGTTAGAGAGTATTCTCTTCCCCACTTGCGCTTCAGATATGCTGTGAGCAACCGGGGTGTTGTGAGAAAGGAGGTTGTGGACTGGGGAGGTGGCTCATTGGGTGCGTGCTTGCTGTCCAAGTGTGAGGACCTGAGTTTGGATCCCCAGCACCCACATAAAAGCCAGGTGTGGCAGTGCACATCTGTAACCCCAGCCCTGGAGGGGGCAGAAGTAGACGCACTGTGGAAGCTCACCGCTCAGTCGGTCTAGCCAAAACAGTGAGCTATAGGTTCTGTGGGCGACCTGTCTCCAAATAATAAGTAATAGTAAGAAGAAATACAATGGCAGCTGAGAGAGATGCTGATGCTTGGCCTCCACCCATGTACAAATGGGTGGGTGCACCTGCCTGTAACACACACACACACGAACAGAAGGAAGGGAGGAAGAGAGGGGGGCAGGGATTGATGGAGGAGGAAGACTGGCTAGCTGAGGCCCTCTTTTACCTCTTTCTGCAGCCGCTGCTAAGGGTTAAATGATTCTTACTAGGTACACAAGCCTCACTCTCACTGAGCCTGATAGCTTACCACCAAATTGCCCCCAACCTCATCGTGAGCCACTCTGCACTCACACACACTCAGGGAAAACATGCTCTGAGATCAGTGAGTCCATACACTCAGAAAAGGTATTCCTGAACTGTGAGTCCCAATTAAAAAATGAGAGACGGCTGCTGATCCCAAGGCTCAGGAGGCTGAAGGGGGAGGATTAGGAATTCAGGGCTAGCCTGAGCTACACAGATGAGCTATTGAAAGAGAAAGAGATGGGGGGTGGGGACAGCTAGTGGGCAATCTACATGGCTACATGCTTTGCATCCACCAACTGCAGAAATATTTGCAGCAAGTATTGCACCTGTGCTGGTGTGCACTTTATTGCCTGCCATTGTCCCATAAGCAGTACAGAATAACAATGACATATATTGTTTCCATTGCACTAGGTATTATAAGTAAGTGATGATTTAAGATACTGAGAACATGTGCATAGATTACTGCAATTAATGCCTTGGGAAATCCAGATTCTGACATTAGTCATTCTCAGACCATGGCCCCACAATGCTGTTGGGGGAGACTGCTTGCTCATCCCGGTTGCCCAGAACCAAAATAATCATGCAGAAACTATATTATTTAAATCACTGCTTGGCCTATTAGCTCTAACTTCTTATTGGCTAGCTTTTGCATCTAAATTTAAGCCATCTCCATTCATCTGTGTATCGCCATGTGGCAGTGGCTTACCAGCAAAGTTTCAGCATGTCTGCCTCTGGTGGCAGCTCCATGGCTTCTCTCTGACTCTGCCTCTTTTCTCCCAGCATTCAGTTTAGTTTTCCCTACCTAACTCTGCTCCCTATCAACAGGCCACGGCAGTTACTTTATTAACCAATAGTATTCCCAGCATACAGAGGAGAATCCCATATCACCTCCCCTTTTCTGTTTAAATAAAAAGGAAGGTTTTAACTTTAACATAGTAAAATTACATAAAACAAAACAGGTATCAAGCAAGAATTACAGTTACAATATTTATATCTACTTTATCTTTTATCATAACTAAGGAAAACTATAACTATAAATTATTCAACTCCATCAAAGACTCCAGAAGGATATGATATTACCTAAATAAGCAGGAAGTACATTGTAAGCAATTTCCAAAACTCTAAATTGACAGAGACTTCTCACTGTCTGGACAGTCACCCAAAGTTCTTCTGTATCATTGGAGCATCCGTCTTCAGCGTACAGGCCCATACTATCCAGCAAATTTTTACATGAAGCATGAAATCTCAAATACAGTTCCACCTATATTAGCAGTTTGTCAGTCATTTTCTTCTTTGTCCTGCAGAATGTCTGCAGACTCTTTTATGAAGTAGGAACCCCAAAGAACAGTCTCACCTTTAGGCAAGTTCAGCAGTCATTTCTCTGTGTGTCCTGCATTTCCAGTTTATATAGCATACCATCAAGCAGTCCAGGAAAGAGCAGTTTCTTGCCCAAATGACTAGCAAGGTCCATAAGAAGCCTCTTCAATGTCCATCTTCCTCTTAATGTAGATTGGTGCTGCCAGGAGCAGATGTGTCTCACTGTCATGTAAAGTCCTAAATCCTTAAACATTTTAAATGCCATATTCTGTAGTCTCTGAAAGATCTGAAGAATACCTATATAACTGAAATATATCTCTATATATCTAGAAAACCTAACTAACATGACTACAAGCTTGAGTATTATATGACTTTCTATTAACCTATATTTCTTAATTATACATTACATTTTTAAATGAGCTGTACAAAGACAGTACCTTAATAAAGAGAAGAAATATATATATAACAAAATTGACCTTAAATTTATATCAATAAAGCAAGATCCATACCAATGCAAATCTCTGTAGCATATCCTCCTTTTAATGTAAACAAACATTTATAAGCACTATTTGGGAATTTGGGTGTAGTTCTTTAGACTTCTTCCTGCTGACTGGGGCGCTGTTAATCAGGTCTTTCATGGTGTATCCTGTGTGCTAGGTTTATTTCAGCCAGCAGTTGGGCAAAGTAATTTGGGAGGGGGTTTCACAATGACCTTTCAGGGGGTCTTGGTACATCATATTAGTGTGGAAGCAATCCACAGGTTCTCATCCTCTATGTAAACAAAAGAAGAACCTCTTTTCCAAAGCAACATATCCTTAGACTCAAATTTTAAAGTCAAGATACCTTTTCATTGGTTTAGCTTAGCAGCCTGTACAATGAAATTACTCTCTGTACTTAGCTCCTTCACAGTCAAAAAATTCAAAGAAAACACAGTAATATCATATTCCATCTTTATGTGGCTTTTTCTTTTTTACTTATCTTAATCTATGTCTGTACTCTGTCTCTTTAAAGACTTTACCTTTTTTAAAATACCATTCACTTCTTTTTCTTCTCTCTCCCAAGCAACACCATGACCCATTTAGAGGGTTTTTATGTCTGAATCTGTCCTATTGTATATCTGCAATTCTTTACTGTCCAGGGGCACTTCTTAAAAACTTAAGTGGCAGCATTACTAGGGTATATATAGCCTGTTTGCTCTGCACAGTCCAACATGGTGGAAGTCCGTTCACCACCTCTGCAAGCCATGCACATTGCCCAAGTTCCAAGTATGCAAGTATGCAGCGGGTCTATGTCGAGTCATTAAGTAGTTGTAGCCACAGCCATTTCAAAATAGCGTGGCTTTTTTTTTTAACTACCACTGAATCAGGAAAATCTCTCTTAAAGGAGCTGCAGCATACTGCCTGCAAAATGCTGGCTACCAGGAAGCCATGCTTAACTCTGTTCTTTTGTATCTAGAATTCCTTTTTAAGCTTTCCTAGGTTTTAAAATGGATTTTAGCTGGCCACGTGGATGCCAGATGAAGATGGACGCTTAAAAGAAATCCCACGCTAGCTCAGAATCGAGTATAATAGAGGGTTATTTATTTAGGGGTAGACTCACAGATCACAGTCCTCTGCTGGAATGGGGAACAGCAACCAAATCTTGCAGCTGGAAAAGAGGCCAGACGCATGCTTTACATCAGCATATATAGTACAAGAGGCCACGCCTAAGTGGGCGGGTAACTTAAAGGCTACTGGCTGTAGGAATTCCTATAGCACAATGCTGAGGGACAATTCTACTTATTTTCAGAGCACACTTTAAGGCTGAAGTCAAAGCAGCAGAGATGACTTCTGACCTGGCACCAAACAGTTCTTACTTTATATTTAAAAACAAAAAGAGGTTGGAGCGGTGGCTCACACCTGTCCTGCCTGCATGTGGGCGAGCGGCCAGAATAATCAAAAGTTCTAAGTTATGCTCAGCTATAACTGAGGCCAACTGGGCTGTCTGAGACCCTACATACTTTTTTTTTTTAATGTAAGACAAAATTGAGGAGGTAGGTCAGTTGGTAGAGCACTTGCCTTGCAAGATTGAATGCCTGGGGTTCTGGGGAAAGAGAATGTGCAAAAATGAGAGATAAGGGAGGAGGCTCAACAGTCGCGCTGACTGTTCTTGCAGAGGGCTTGGGTTCAGTTCCCAGCGCTTACACGGAGGGAGGCTCATGACCATTTGTAACTCTAGTTCCTGATATCTGACACCCTCTTCTGGCCTCTGCAGGAATGAGACATGCATGTGATACACATACATCATGCAGGCCAAAAAGAAATGTACACATGAAATAAATCTTTTTTAAAAAAGCTGGGGGGCATGTTTGCAACCCCCGTGCTGAGAAGAAAGGAAACAGACAGGTGGATCCTCCTGGGATTCACTAGCCAGGTCGACTAGACTGGTTCGTGGGTTTCAGGCCAGTAATAGGTCCTCTCCGAAGATGACAGCCTCTATATGTATGTACATACATATGTGTATATACGTGTCTATATGCACATGTATGTGTGTATATATGACCTCTATGTGTGAATATACACAGAAACACACATACACATAGTAATACATACCCACACAAACAGGAAAGGGGAAAGAACATTATTTCTTTTTCTCTTCTTTTTTCTAAAAAAAAAAAAAATCTAAAAGTGTTCAATTACTTCTTAGGAACAGTGTTCCAGATATGAAATTATGACTCAGCTCTGCTTGCTGAATACAGACAGTCTAAACCAAGAACTAAATAGATTTCAGAAATGCAGCATTGCTATGCAACCAAACACTGTTTCTCTTGCAATAATAAAAGAATAATCATCTTAACTTAGGAAAACATAAAGCAAATATGGTTGCATTTTCCCATAGCAGTCTTCACAGGGAGTAAGTTGCAGTCAAGCTTATTTGGAGCCTTGCCCATGAATAGCCGGCTGCTCGGGTGTTAGGAGACTCTCATTGCAATCCCACGTCCCTTGTGTAAGGCTGGCACCGAAGGAGAGAGAATCTGAGGGCCAGGAAACCTCAGAAATGCCACAAAGACCTTAGGATAGAGCAAAGCAACAGGAAACCACGGTTTGCCCTGAGCTCCTCATTGGGGGGGGGGGGGTTCTATCTACAAAGTAACAAGCCTTGCATCTTCCACGCCAACAGACACTCAAACCCAGATCTCCTGAGCGTAGCCTTTGTTACTTGAGGGGTGAATGATTAGGTCAAGTGTCCTCAGACCTGAGGAGGGAATCGTGATGGTCCATCAGAGAACAAACCAGGGAAGTCAAGACTGCTTTAGACCGTCCATGACGGGCCAGAAGCTCTGCCTTCCCTTCCCTGTATCCATAAAGCTTTCATGACATGAACACATATGTACTGGATTTCCTGCCTCCCTGAAGACTGAATATATTTGCCTTCTTTTTACAAGTGCTCATCTTTCATCAAAGTTAGACATAGAATACTTCTTTTCAAAGCTCCATCAAAGTATACCATCAGAAATCCCCCGACAAAGAGGAAAGATTGTTGGCTATTCTAGAAAACACAGTTGCCTTGGTGGAGGAAGGTGATGTTCCAGACCTCCCAGGGTCCCCTTGAGCTTGGTGTCTTGCCTGGCCCAGTTCAGCATGTTCTTGTCAACATGTCTTGAACTCAGTAGGGAGAGGACAGCCTCAACACTGACCCCGGCGGAGCTACCTTGGCATGGGGGCGGGAACTGTGGGGCCATTTGTCTTTCCTCTGTAGTGTGGATCTTGGATGAGCGTGATGGGGAGTCTGAAGGCTGATAGAAAGCCCTGCGGCCCTCAGGTCAGCCTAAAGCCAGTGTTGTCTGCCTGCTGCCCAAGTTCTCCTCAAACTACCACTAACAAAATTGCTAACAGGTCTTTCTTGTTACTAAAGCCTGGGATTTTACCCCATAAATTCAATAAAAGCTTTTTGTATCTTCTTCATTCTTAGGAGATCGGGCACTGCTTGCGCCTTCTAATCAATCTGCTCCTTGGCTTCTGTGACATCATCTGTGGGCATCTTCCCACTCCATTCCTAGTTCCTTTGCCAGATCATTTTTTTTTTTGGTCATTTTTTCGAGACAGGGTTTCTCTGTACCTTTGGAGCCTGTCCTGGAACTAGCTCTTGTAGACCAGGCTGGTCTCGAACTCACAGAGATCCGCCTGCCTCTGCCTCCCAAGTGCTGGGATTAAAGGCATGTGCCACCACTGCCCGGCTTGCTTTGCCAGATCTTAAGAACTCTTCTGCCCAGCATGGTGTTGCAAGCCTTTAGTTCCAGCACTCAGGGGCAGAGGCAGGTGAATCTCTGTGAGTTCCAGGCCAGCTGGGGTCTTCATAGTGAGACCTATCTCAAAAAAAAAAAAAAAAAAAAAAGAATACATCTTCCAACCGGATATGGTAGCACATACCTGTACACTTAGCATTCAGAAGACTGAGGCAGGAGGATTACTAGTTCAAAGCCAACCTGGACTATACAGTGAAACCCTGTCCTAAAAAAAGAGGGTGGGATTAATCTTCTGCTGAGGTTCTTACTCCACCCTAAGACACCCCACCTGCTTCCATCTTAGCCACGCCTCTGAAATCTGAGTCTCGTCTCTCATTTCTTAATGATTAGCATGCTGAAATGCAAAAGCATTTCTCCGTATGTCTTTGCGAAAAGATGCTGCCTACCCTCTGGCAGTGCCATCTCTGCTAATGGCTGTATCATTTGTGACACCCTCCCACTCCTTCATCTTCTGCGATGTCACAAAGAGCCTCTTGATCCTTTGCCCTCCATGGATGGGACTCTTCTCCCTATTTTCCATACTTCTACATCAGTCCTGCTAGAGTCTGCCCCCTGGATTTCACAGCAGCTTCCTGTGTCCCTCATTCAGCCTCCATCGTCTGTCTAGCCGCCAGAGCAGTCTTTCTCAAGTCCCTACCTGCTTAACAGTGAATCTGCTCCTGACAGGGTCAACTATATGACCCTTCTTTCCCAACAGTTACCTAAACCACCACAAAGTTCTCATTTATACGTGTGTGTGGCTTTGTTCTGAGAACAGCCCCCCTTTTCCTCTTTTTGCCATTCAGATGGCTATTGATTCCTGCAGAGCCAGTTCAGTGCCCCCAGCAGGAAATCAATCTTGATGAATGAATGAATGAATGAATGAATGAATGAATGAATACCTGCCTTGCCCTTTGATTGAAGGTGAACATTTTCCTAGTCGCTATTCCAGAAGGACTCTGTCCACATTGCCATTGTTGCGAGCCATCAGCCCAGTGGCTCTGCTTCATGCCCCGTTCAGCCAAGAATGTGTGTGCTATGTGAGCCAACATGGGCTCCTAATACTGTCATGCCTTTTCTCCCTGGAAGCCATCTTGCCCAGCCCTGTTTCCCACTTAGAGTCTCCTCAACACAGAGCTAACTTGGGTGGCCAATTTGAGCAGTAGCATTCACACACAATTTCACACCCCTGAAATGGACCCCCGAGCTTTCCATCGACTAGCGCAGCGGGCAGCCCCAAATAACCACACAACTGCTGAACAAATAACAAATGGGCTTTTCTTAATACTAAGTAAAATACTGGCATTTTCATCTTAATGTAGCTATATATTGTTTCAGGTTGCAAATAGGTCTGTCCGGGAGAAAGTACTCATGGCAAGAGATGAGCGAGGTGATTTGCTGAAATACATTGTTACGCTTTACAAATCGTAGAGTTCTTCACATGAAATTCAGTCCACAAAATGATTGCCTGTGCCACCCCAGCCTTAATCACAAATTCAGCCACTGCTTTGCCTTAAAACCAGCAAAGAGCATCTGGTTTCTTCCAACCTTGCCTTTGATTTGTCTTGCACATTTTTCAGAAGCAGTTAGGAAAAACATTCAGAGCATGAAAGTATGTGATGTTATATTCCACTTTTTAGAATGATTTTTTTTTTTGGTAATTGTAAAAGAAAACTGGCAAGTCTAAGTAATTTTAAAACTAGTTAAAATACACTTCAAGAGAGCTTCTCTTTATGTATGTAATATTATTAATAAATTTCTTCATCTCTGAAACAGATATGGTAGCTCTCAAAAAAAAAAAAAAAAAAACGTTGTGTCAGGACAATAAGCACCTCTCCCAGTGGCCAAAAAATAGATCCGGCATAATCATCACCACTGAGTGCCGTGAGCGCCACTCATCCTGTTAAAAGCCTTCTTTAAATCTGGTCACATTTCAGAATTGTTTCTAATGGATGACTGAGTGATCTAAATAAACCAAAACAAAAGTTCCTATCCTTCTCCTGAGTCCCCGAATGTCGAGAGCTGGCTTTCTAAGGCCCACAGCAGACCTGTCCGGTATGTCAGTCCTAAGGCTCTGCGACACAGGACACAGAAAGATGAGAAAACGGAGAAAGAGAACCAGAGGCAGGGTCAGCGTAAAAAGCCTCGCCCCTCTGCTTCCGGCTGTGAAGCCTTCTCTCCTTCCGTGGCATCCTTTACTTTCTAGTGAACTTCTGCTGTTGGCGAATTACTGAAATGGTTCCTTCTTCTCACACCCTCTCATGTGTTTTCTCTCCCGTTCTGTACCTACCTGTCCTGTGTGGGAAATCCTGCAGGCCAACTGTCAGGTAAGTTTGTCTCCCATGTGTAAGGTGAGGATTAAGAGGATGCATGGAGGAAAATGAAGTAAACAAGACTACTGGTGACTGGAGACAAATGGCAAGGCTCAGCAGGAAAGGCGCATGCTAAATTACAGAGGAACTTTGGGCAGCTGGATAAACGGGAGAAGCTGCAGAGCCCACACGTGAAGCCGGTGTGAACATCCGTCATGGGAGCTTAGCCTGCGGGAACACGGCCGAGCTGTGTGATAAAATTGCCTGCCTGTCCCGTCTAGCGTTTCGCTGTGGCTAAGGGTGGCTCCTGGAAGACTTAAGTAGTCATCATCAAGCTGTATGAGATCCTATGTGGCCCTGTGTGACTCTGCTATAAATATTATATCCACTTCTGGGATTTGGCCAGGATCAAAGAAAGTTTGCAGGGATGCGTTTTAAATCCCTGTTTTAAGTCCACATCTGAGCATCCCTATGCCTTGAAGAATGAAGGGACTAGGAGGATAAAACAGTGATGGCAAACATTCTGTTGCCGCTGAACGCACCTTTGGAGTTAAATGTGATGTGGTTTAATTCTTCTCAAGGAAATAGACACTGAGTTCACCGTCCTCCTGCTGGGGTGAGGGGAAAGGACACCCTTGGACCCATAAGAAGTAGCAAGGCCTAATAGAGACTTTATAAGCCTAAAGCATGGCTAATGGCAAGAGAGACAGCCATTTAAATCTGATTGTGTTTGGGGTGGGTGTGTGTGTGTGTGTGTGTGTGGTTTTAGCTTCAGTTCATTTTTATCTTTCAAGAGGAAAAAAAACCAATGCGCTTCGGTTGCCATGCAACACACACGGTTCTAATAGCGTTCTAATTTTAATTTCAGAAGTCTACAGAGCAAATGAAGAAAGTCCCCACTATTATTCTTTCAGTCTCATATAAAGGAGTCAAATTTATTGATGCAACAAATAAGGTAGGTGCCAAACCCCTCTCTGGCTCAGACTCCAGACACAGCCCTGAGTGTGTGATCTAAAACCCCGGCACTCCCGGTTTTCATCACACCTCCCCCTCCTTGCCTTCGTGCTTCCCGCTCACACCCAGAGCTGTGAATGTACACATGTGGACCCACTTACACACACAGAGAAAGGCATGATTTATTTGGGGTCCTGATCTAAGATTGCTGTAAGTATTTTGCTCTTACATGTCACAGTGTTCCCTCTGGTAGACTGGGGTCATTTAGCAGTCATGTCCCTTTGTATCTAGAGAACACTGAAACAACAACCTCACTTATTAAAGGCATGGTGCCACTTCTTTGCCATAAGAACATTAGTAGGCAAAGGGTGAGGACATTGGTCTTTCTGTGGTTCTAAATATCTATGTGTGTTCTTGCCTTTGGAAACTACACTTGATCTTAGCCAAAAGGCCAAGAAGTGATTGTCCCTCTTTTGGTACAGCTCATGAACACCTGGGTAAGGAGCACATCCTGACTTTTTGTATTCTATAACTACCTTTTATTCCTCATTAATGGGATGAAGAGAGTTGCTACTGTTTGTTTTCGTAAGAGATGCAATCAGAAAAACAACTGAGGACATGCTGTGTCTTGGTACTCACAGTGGGTACTCTTGGCAGCTCTGGGGTCAAGTGTGGCCAACTGGATTGTGTTTTACACGAAAAATATCTTAGCGTTCCTGTCAGTGCCAAGACCGCAGAATCCTGTTGCTAGCCTCAAAAGCATAGATGTGGCTACTGTCACTGTCGTAAAATCTGAATGGTGTCTCACAAAACCCTAATGGTCCATGTGTTTTTCTCTCCTGTCCCTTCAACTGACAAAGGACAGAAGGGAGAGACGAGGTCATCACCGTTTGTAAACAGTATCTGTCCCCTGCCTTGCTCACCTGATCTTGCCCCTCGACACACTCCATTTTGGAGGAACGGAACGGGGAGTGCTGAAGCAAATCAACTTCAGCAGTGGTGACAGAGCCAGAGCCAACTAGATTGTGATGTCAGGGAAAATCCCATGGACAATGACCCCTTTGTGTCTCTAAACTTAAGCATCTGAATCAACCCTTTAGAAATTTTTCTAGTTGGTCTTCTATAAAATGTTTCATTGGCAGTTGGATGAGCCCAAGTGTTCCTAATTGTACTAAATAACAACCTTCCAGTTTGGAAGAAAATTCTAGAACTCAGGCAGAAAACCTAAACCACAGCATCATCATGATGGCTAGCATAGTAGCCCAAGTATATTAAGTACCTTATCTTTAATGATGACTCAGCTGTGCAGTATGACATTGGCTGTTATGATGTCAGATTTGCAATCACAGAGACTTAAATCAGAACAACCCTTGATTGTCTTTTTAATTTCCTGGGGAATTTCATTTCTAGTACATAAAATTGCTTTATCCTTAGATCAGAGTTAAGTTGCTTAAAGAGTTCTAATGTTTAAATGTTCATGAAGACACTGTTGCTTTTATTTTAGCTAATGTGCAAGGAAGGCTTTGGCACTTGAACCCTCCGCCAACACACACACGCGCGCACACACACACACACACCCTTCACCCTAACCTAGAGCAACTGTCTCTACCCTATTGGATTTGAAGAACTTGAAGAGCAATGATGAGTTTGACACTGTCTGAACTGAGTTGGATTCTGACAATTTCCGAACATGAGCCATTTTCTCTTGAAGTTTGCTGCAGTCTAAAGAGTCTGTCATTTAGTGGTGTCATAACCAGCTAAGCTTCCCTCACTGTTCTGATGGTGGGAGCCTTAGCTTAGCTGCAGTTTGCAGAGAGACACACGCAAAGGGACGTAGTCACAGATGCTCTTGAGACACTTCGAACTCAATCGCCAGTGATTGCATAGACCCCTGCTTGCCAACCGCTTGGAAAGCATCAGCACAGGAAAATATGCAAAAGATAGTTTTATGTAAATAAAGACCCTGAAGAAAGGAGATCAGGGTATCTTTCAAGTCCTTGCATTGTGGTCTGTGACGGATTTCCAGGTTCAAGAGCGTCCTGGTGCGTCTGGTGGCTGGCGGCACCAAGCTGTCTCTGACGATCGACACACACCTGTCTCCTTAAAGGACATTCACTTCAGTTGACCATGTAACTGCTCTTGCCCAACGTGGCAGTGATGAAAGAGTCTGGGCGACTCTGGGAGGAGAGGCTCCCAGCTGCTGTGCGAGAGGGTGAAGTAGAGATTGATCAGAAGAAGGATGAATAGAAGGTTGCATTGGGAGCTGAGAAGCATGACCAGGGCTGGGGGGCTAGCTTCAGAAGGCACGCAAGAGCTGCAGGAAGGGAGAAGAGATGAACGCAACAGCTGCATCCTAGAGTCCTTGGATGTCCTCACTGGAAAGCGCTGCCTTGGCTGGAGGACTGGTGGAGTGGAAGTATGTGTGAGGCTCGCATCCTTTCCAGAGCTAGTGGCCAGGAAGCCTGTGCTGGAGCACACCTCAGTGTGTTTCCATCGTGCGTGTCCCTCCGCCTTAAGCCGGACAGGTCTGTCCAGTCCACACGGACACTTTGAGGTCCCTGTCCTTTGACCAATGTCTGCCCACAGGCACAGCCTATTTATCATGGCCTTTTCCACTGCCTAACCTAATACATTTCCTATCGCTCCACAGCTACCTTCTGCCAATTAGTTTAAAGTACAATGGGTAATTAATTATACATTAATTACCCTTCCTTTCCTATTAGTTCCGATTAGAGAAGGCAAAAGATGAAGCCTCCAATGCAATGAGGCATTTCTTTTTCAGTCAATAAGGAAATAAGCTCTGGGTTCATGGGGAAGGGCCAGATGCCTGGTTATAAACACACAAAAGTACCACCTAGCAACTTAGGGAGCTAAACACTAAGCCTGCTATAAGAAGGGAGAAGCAAAGGAGATCTTGAATTTGAAATGGAACCTGGGATAGATTTAGTCCTCCGATGTTTGAGGGAAATTATATCTGCTTCTGTAGCTCAGCAGCCCAGAATCAGCCCCTGCAGGAACCTGGCCACCAGGACTCCAGCTGTTTGGTTATTGACCATTCTTGAGATTAGCAGGGTCTTCTTAGAGGTGACCGGTTCCAACGTCCAGGAATGACAGAGACTTGGGTCATATTTACCCTCCTATGGTATCTCTCCCTAGCCTTCCCTGTGACTGCACTAGGAGTATAGGACTGGAATCCTTTTCATTTTAGTTTTTGGGTATTGTTTTTCTTTGACCTCAAACATGGCAATCAGTGCTCAATGGTTTTCATAGCCCACACTTCTCACAAGCAGCTGGGAGTCCCAAGAGACCAGAGTAGGTCTTCTTCAGCATCCCTCACCCCACAGGGCATCCTCAGTTAACCGCCTCTCAGAGCGCTGCCTCCATCCTGGTCCTCCTCTAGAGGGAGCACTTCAGACCCTTGATGGGAAAGAGTCTGGCCTGAGGAAGTGGCCAGGGAAACTCTCTGTGGTAGGGTGAAGACTGAAGGATATGATAAGAGGTGGACCCTTAGGCCACGCCCTTCTTTGAACATCATATTAAGTGGCCGGGCCAAACAGTTCTGTGCCACACGCAACAGCCAGACACACCCATAGCTGTTTCTCCACATAGTGAAAGGTGATGGTCGGGCAGAAGTTGAAAGGCATTAAGCTGCCAAACCCTATCCAAAGGAGAGTAGGTGAGCCCCTCCCCAGTTCTTCTCGTGAGCCTTCCTTAGAACAAACCTTCTTAGGAACAAAAGCTAACACACAGAGGCTGGTCTTCCACTGAGCTATCTCATGATAGCATCATCTGTTAATCTGTGGAGCAGCCCTGACTGGTGCGTGACTGAAGAGCAAGGGACGCTCTCCTCTTTGAGCCTTCTCCAAGGATTGTGTTGGCTGTCCAGTTTCCATAAAGTCCGCATCTGCAGAGCCCTTGGCCTTGGAGCCATTCCACAGATAGAGAACTGGCCTCACCGGTCCCAAAGGTGGATGGTGATGAGGGAGGCGGCATCTCTCCTCAGACATCCCGGTCCTCACCAGGCTCTACCAGGAATCTCTCACAAAGGTCTGTGAGTATTGAGGATAGGCCATTTTCGTGGTATCACTTTCCTCCAAGCTGAGACATTTTCAGTAGAGAGGAAAGATGACGTTTGTATAACACAAGCATCACAGATGCCTCAAAGGAACATTAAAGCTGACCCTGCCCCAGGGGGCGAGCTTCAGTGATAATGACTCCATTCTCTCTGCCACTCCTGGCCTCTTGGGGACAAGAAGGAAAAGACCTTCAAAAAAAAAATCCTGGGAAGGATTCAGAAAGCAGGAGGACAGAGCACTGGAGACCCAACTTACCCGCTTCGTAGTTTTGGCCGGGACCACAGCTCTGTCACGGTGAATGGTCATGAGGTGGGAAATCCAGTGCAGCAAACCTCATGGGGAACTTGTTAGTGTGACATCTACCCAATGTGGACAAAGTCCTCGAGGACACAAATGCCAACTGAAAGCCAGAGCCAGTACTCGCCAGCTCGGTATAGCTCCTGGCAAGTGTTTGGGTTACTTTACACATGGCGATGACAAAATACAAGATTGGAAGTGACTTAAGGGATAAGAGGTTTCCCCTGGCTCACAGCTCAGGTATTATCATCCATCGTTGCAGAGATGCCACAGCGGGCAGGAGCTGAGACAGCTAATCACACAGCATGCACAGTGGAGAGGCAGAGAGAAACAACTGTTACGTCCAGCTGCCTCTCTGGTTTTTAGTCAGTCTAGAAATGGGCCCATAGAATGGTGCTGCCCCACACCTTCCCACCTCGATGAACATAATCAAGATAACCCCCCTCGAGCATGCCCAGAAACCCTTCTCCCGCGTGAAGGTAGCTTTGGTCCAGCCGACAGCAGTCCCCACCATGGCAGCTAAAGCCAATGTTGAGTCCAGACTTCTAAAGTCCAACAGCAGCCATCCGGTGATGGCCAAGACTCTCTGTGGTACCTTCAAAGACTACACAGACCTTAAAATTCCTTCTAAAGACCCATGGGTTCCTGATTTGGTGTTCTGTCTGAAGAAATACTACCTAAGTGCAGGAAGAGGACCATGGCTTCCTATGTTGAAGCTATCTGGCGGTACAATGTTGCTTGTTTATTGTTTCCAATTTCGAGGTTTTTTTTTTTTTTGAGCAGCTGCACACAGTGTCAGCATTCAAGGCTACAGTGAAGAATGTCTTAATTTAATTTTCTTTTATGTGTTAATTCTGTAATTGCTTCCCAACCACAGAGCTTGGTAGAGTGAGGGACATGAAGTACTCGCTGAGGGTGCTGGCAGGGAAGGACATTTTGTCAGTGTTTTTAAGCATTGATGAGTAGACGTGGAACATTGTATTGCCAACGGGTTCTTTAAAATACGCAATTAAAAAATAATTAGGGTAACTGAAGCACTGGGGGTTTTTATATCTATGACAACTGCAAAAGACATGTGAGAAATTATAAGATAAAAAATGATTGTACTATTGTAGGGCTTTTTAAATACATTCTGTGTATCAAGACAAGTTCCCAGTAGGTTTTGCAGCAAAGATGTTGCTCTCTGGCTATTTGTGCTTCAGGACAATGGTACTGAACCATTCCCCCCACCAGTTATCCTCAGAGGCGAGGGGGGGTGTAAAGCATGGCCGTGCCCTCAAGAGGGTCAGCACCCCCAAACAACCCAGACCTCACACCTTCCCTGCGTGAGGCACTGAAGGTCCAGTTTCCTCACCTGTAAGAAAGTGGCAGCAACACACATACATGCACATGCACGCACACATGCACACACACACCATTATTCTGTGGTGGGTCTAGTGAGCACAGAGCTATCCTATTCACAGGTCCTTGCATCCAGCAAGGCACCGAAAGACTGACAATCACACTGTAGAATTTCCCTTGGCCATGCACTCTCAGCCTCCTGACAACCTTGCACAGAGAGAGAGCGAGAGAGCACTCTGAGGCTTCCCCACCTGCTTTGTTCTGACCGGGGCCCTTGCTTTGGGAGTGGAGAAGCTGGCATAGAACAAAAGGTAGAGCACTTCCCCAACATGAGCCAAGTCCCGGGTTCCATCCCAGCACCTGAGATCAAAGGGGTGGGGAGGAGCAGAGGACACACGCAGCCGTGAAGGATTTGGACAGCCTCCTGCGCCCACAGCTCCCCTCACACATGCGAGTGGCAGATGACTGCTTCCAGACAGGATTAGCAGTAGGCAAGACTGCATATCTACAGGAGGATGTGGGGAATGGAAATGGTGGCATGCTTAGCAATTACTGTTTTGTTTCGTTTTCTAATTGTCTGTCCCCCCAGACTGCTTCAGTGCACAGCGTCTGGCAAGTGCTGAGCTAGGATATGATGCTTTTAGGATTATTATTATTATTATTATTATTATTATTATTATTATTATTATTATTATATGAAAACATTCCTTCCAGAGCTGCTGTCCATCTGTCCACAGATGGACACATTGCATCACTCTGAATATTGCTGGCCTAGAACATCCTAGAGAAAAAGAAAAGCATCTTGGTGCCCAGAATTACCTGGGCTGATTCTAAAGCATGCGGGTTCTCCAAGGAAAACGGTGATCATTTGTGTCGTTTCTTCTAGAACATAATTGCTGAGCATGAAATTCGTAATATCTCCTGCGCCGCCCAGGACCCAGAAGACCTCTCAACGTTCGCTTACATCACAAAAGATTTGAAGTCCAACCACCACTACTGTCACGTGTTTACTGCCTTCGATGTGGTGAGTCCCTGCCTGCTTTGGATACATGTTCCATAGATGTAGATATCCATGTATGTATTGGTCGGCTTGGGCCGCCGTGACGAAACACTACAGACTACATAGCTTAACTAACAAGAATGTATTGCCTATGTTTCTGGAGGCTGCAAGTCCAGGACCAAGGTTACAGTAAGCATGGTTTCTTCTGAGTTCTCTCTCCCTCCCGCGTGTGAACAATCAGCCTTCTTGTGAGGTCTTCTTTGGGTTCTTCCTTCCACAGAGATGCCTGTGTACAAATTCTCTCCTCTTTTGAGGGCGCCAGTCAGACTGGACGAGAGCCCATACTAATGACCTGTTTTAACTCAGCCATCTCCCAATCCCATCACACCCCAGGGGCCCTAGAGATTAGATCTCCAAATGGGATTTTTTGAGGTGATCGCTAGTCGACCCATAAAGCCAAATAAGAAGTATTTTAACAGGCTTAGCTTTCTTGAGTTTCCCGTATTTTCAGTCTCTCATTCAACTTAGAACTCTGTACTTTTCTTGTACCTCAACTGTTGATACTCAACTCTCCACTTCAGTTTTCAGATTAGAGAAATCCCTTTCTTCTTCTGGTCCCAAAAATACAGCAAGATCTCCCCGCCTCCTGTCCCTTCGTTAGCTCTGCAGATTGCTCTAGGTACCATTTCCAGGTATTAGGCATGATAAATATGTTCACCTCCGTAATATTCAGGAGGAGCAGGGGAGAAAAGTCGAACCACAGCTGTTTAGTTTTAGGATCAGCACGTCTTGATAAATTCAGAGGACGTGCGGCAAACCACTGCAGCATTTAAGCCTTCATCCAGATGTCTGGCTTAGCGTGGACACAGGCTTGCAGTTCTTGAGTCTGCTCCAAAGGATTTTCGTTTTACCCAAATCTGGCGCTTTAATCCTCACTAAGTGCACACAGTTTGTCGAACTTCCAAAATAGTGACAAAGGCCACCCGCCTTGACCTAGACCTGTGAGCAGTTCTGAGACAGCACAGCATTGCTTGCAAAAAAAAAAAAAATTGTACTTTGTATCTTTATACAGGGCAATTCCCAATCCAATCTTAAGGCCTTCCAATTCATTTGAGCCACCCTCTGGGTTACCAGTGATGATAAAAGAAAGTAACAGATCCCTTCTGAAGTTCAAGTGCATGTTCAGCCCCCCAAGTGGGATGGATGGGCGGGGCTTTGTGGTGGCCTTGTTCTCAGTACGTGGTTATCAGCTTCTCCTTTGGCAGGCAGGGTACTGTTACATACTGACATACATCCCACGTGGCTATCTGCCGTCAGGATAAGCCTCGATGATGTACAGGAAGCTTCCGGTTTGTGAAATGTCCCGGGACAGTTTCCCCTAGAAAATCCTGTGACCTAAGAAGAAAGCACAAGACCTTCCTAAGAAAGCTAGACTGAATTTCTGAGCTCGTGTCCAAGGGGACACCTGGTGGATGCACACAGGATGGAGGGAGGAGGACAGTGTGCTGTCTCCCAAGCTCACCTGGTCCGGGAGCCACTGTTGGAGAGCGTTCCACAGCAGCGGCACTTCTGGGTTGGGGGATGGTATGTGGATACATATAACGTGTTGTCTGTTTCCAGTATTTACGTCGACACTAAATTTGCCATTTCTCAGACGGCAGGGAGGTGAAAAGAAATAGGGAAGAACAAAATGAGGGTCTCGGGTTAGTTGCCTTGGTTGTTGCTCGGATGTGAAGGGTTCACCCTGGCTCACAGCGCGTTGCGGTAGGGAAAAGGCGGCACCAAGAACATGGGGCAACTGGTCACCCTGCATCCGCCCGCAGGGAGCTCAAGGAGGAGCCCTGCTTGGCTAGCTTCCCTTCTTTCTCTCTTTTATACAGTCTGAGACCCCAGCCTAAGGAGGTCTGTGCTAAGATTTGAATCCCTGGTTCTTGGATATCCACTGCCGCAGATGTAATCAGCCAGTCAAACCGAATTAATAAGTCCAGGTTTAATGAACAAAGCAAAGGATTCCTGGTGACCCTCAGGAGGGCAGGAGAGGAATCACACAGCAAATATGGCTACCAGGTCTTAAGTGGGCTATAGGCATGGTCTTGAGGAGCCCTGGGGTGGGACTAACTCTTGGCAGACTTTCTGAGGGACAGGGCGGCTATTTGTCAGGCTTTCTGAGGGGGCAGGGTTTGGGGCAGAGAGAGAGGTGGGACTTCTATCTAATCATCCCAGACTCTTTGGGTATATGGGTGCCAGGGCCTCAAGTAGAGTTTTCACCAGAACAGTCCAATCTCCTTGGGTATATGGATACCAGAGGCTGGGGTGGACTCCAGGTGGGTCTTCCCTCCTCAGTCAACTCTGTCTAGAATCACCCTCTCAGATTCACCCAGAGATATGCCCCCCTGTGTCTGACTAAATTCAGTCCAGCGAACAGCAAAGAGTAATCACCACAGACTATTGTTTTAAGTAAGCTTGTTCCTTGGGTCAGCAGCACAAAGCCCATGCTGTGGTGTAGAGTCTGTGACCACAATAGTGTGGAAACTGATGTCCATTCCTCGCACCAGCTGGCTAGGCCTGGAACACTTCTCAATCTCTGTGTATCAGGTTTCCCAGACTCCACCTGGTCAGCGGCATCTCAGAAGGGGGAGCAGCGGGGTTGTTAGGAAAGCAGGATGAGTTTGAGGCCAAGAAGTCTGAGTCTTACAAATATATTTAGCTTTTCATCTCCTTAACCCTCAACCCCCGTTAGTGATGGGTGTTTGGTCAGAAGAGTCACCTCAGCTCCCTGGCACCCCTCTATACAAAAAGTCTGGAATATTTAGCTGGGGACTTCACCCCAGCTCCTAGCGTAAGCTCCCTCCCCTGGGAGTTGCCTCAGTCCAAACTCTACTTCTGAAAAACCCTGCAAAACGGTAACCCCTCCCTGGGGAAGGTCAAGACCACTCCCACAGGCTGTTTAAACTGCCCTCAGAGAATGAACAAGTGGTCTCCTGGTTCCACGTGGTCTTTCCTTTCCTCTCTTCCCCTCTCCATGTTTTCCCGGGGCCACCCAGGAGTACTGTCATCCATTAAACATAAGCGTCTTTTAATTCGGTTTGATTTGGTCTGATTGGGATTATTTGCATCGGCGGAGAGATTTGTTGGCCAGAAGAAAATACTTAACAATGGGGAACTATAAGACTATGATCATGAGCTCCCCAAGCTATAATCATCTCCTCAAGAAGGACTCTAGGGGGAGGCAACACATAGAACCATAGAACCAGGGGAAATTGGAGACTTGTCTTTTCTAGTTCACTCAGTAGTAAATTGATGTGGGTAGATTAGAAATATGTTGATGCATTCTCTATGGGAGTATCAGATGCACTTTAAAAATTTAGGAAGGACTTCATTCAATAGTTTTAAACATAAAAATACTTCCCTTTTTGCCAGACTAGGCATTGAACTCATAGCCTTGTGCATGTTAAGTAGACACTCTGCCACTAAGCTATGTATTTAACTCTTCCCCACCCTTTTTTTAAACAGCATTCAAAACTTTACCTTTTCCTCTAGAACAGTGGGGTTTTTTAAAGATTTTATTTATTTATTATGTATACAGTATTCTCAGTATTCTGTCAGAATGTATGCCTGCACACCAGAAAAGATCACCAGATCTCATTGCAGATGGTTGTGAGCCACCATGTGGTTGCTGGGAATTGAACTCAGGACCTTTGGAAGAGCAAGCAGTGCTCTTAACCACTGAGCCATCTCTCCAGCCCCTAGAACAGTGGTTTTAACCTATGGGTTGAGACAAGAGTCTCAAAAAGATTGGGAGTCAGATGACCCTTTCACAGGAGTCGCACATCAGATATCCTGCATATCAGACATTGACATTATGATTCATAACCATAGCAAAATTGTAGTTATGAAGTTGCAACAAAAATAATTCTATGGTTGGGAGTCACCACAACATGAGGAACTGCAACAAAGGGCCGCAGCAGGAAGGCCAAGAACCAATGCACAAAACCACATTCTGAGTGCAGAACGTGATGGGGTCGGGATTGGCCTGAGAACATGTAGGGGATGTTGAAGCCGTGGTGCTGGAAGTCAACACGTGTGGGAGATGGAGCTCTCTCTTCCCTGAGAGTCTGTGGCTGAATGAGGGCCCTGAAAAGAGCTAAACTAGGGGAACAAAATTGATAATATGCAGAACGCATGGTCAGCCCACTCTGTAATAGCATGCAGTACTACTCCACCATCAGTAGATCGCAAGCCAAAGCACAAGGAGCTAACACACAGGAGCCAAGCAGACTGTGACCAGAACTGGGGTGCATTGGGGATGTATAAAAGAGAAGGTTGTGTTGTGAGACCAACCATTGGAGAGGTTTAACCCAAATTCTGCTCTAATCTCCACTTCCATCTCAGATGAATAGGATCTATGTAGGTGTATGACTCTCAGTATGCTGTTTACTTCCTGATTTTCTCTTCCATTTAGTGAAATTTAATTTCCTAAGCCCTTTGCCAAACTGTGAGGTGGTCTCAGTGGAATTGAGATTCCCGAAGACAAGCTTCCATTGCTGCTGCAAAGCAGGAGATTTACAGAAAAATTCTGATATTGCTATTAGATGACCATTGACCCCTAAATTAACATTTATTTGTGGATACAGGTGTTATTATCTAACATTCTGTCTCCCATTTTCTTTAACTGAAAATGGCCTCAATCCATTTGACTCCGAAACTAGGAAAATAAACAGCAGTAGATAAAAACATTAACATTCAGAAAGCTGTTGAGATTGAACTGGTATGCTATCCTGGCTACTCTTACACAGACAGGATGAAGTTGACCCTGATCTATTCAGCCAGTTGTCTTCTAGCCAAAAGCTAAGACATACAGAAAATGTCCCTGATTGCTCTGTGGCCCCTTCACCCCAGTGCTTCCCACAAAAGGAATAGATGGACTAACGCTGCTGGGGTTCATTCTTTCATGTCTGCTCTCCACTGGCACATGGGCCTGAGAGTTAACCAAGCCATAAAGCTGTATCAACCATGGATATGCAGAGATGAATATCTTTTCCCCTCATCCTTTCTGTAATGTATCAGAGACCAGCTTCAACAAGGATACCACTTACCAGGGTAGGGGTACAGGAATTAGAAAAAGAGTAAAGAGAACAAAGACGTGAGTGAAAACAATAAAACAGAAACATAGGATAGTTCCAGTGAATACTGAAATCCGCCCGTGTTTAATTTCCACTTTCTTAAAATCCCCTGACCCCAAAAAGTAGGAATGAGATAAAAAAAAACTGCATTAACATGATACAAGGAAATGAACGGACCAGTTGAAGGTTGCAGGATACACTAGTTAAACATTCTGTTGCCAGAACCAGACAAGTCATGCTCAAATCCTAGACCAAAAAATTCTGTAGGCAAAACCACTCCTGGGATGGAATCCATTGTTATCTCCTTAAGGGAGCAGGAACTTAGTTGGGTCCTTTGACTATTGTTTGGGGTAGAAATAGATCCACTTTTCTTCCTGAAATACAAAGGCTGGATATTAGCCACATCTGTTGACAATCACCTTGAGCAAGCAGAACTCTAATCTAAATCTAGATGGGACCTTTGAGGTAGAAACAGACAATAACCTTGAAGGAAGAGAAGTGCCAACTCTCTGACCTTTGGTTGGGGTGGAATGGCAGCAACTTTGAGCAAGCTGAAACTCTGGCCTTCAGACAAGGTGGAAATAGGCTCACATTTTTGGGCCTCCGTAGTAATGGATGATGTATTAAATCAATCTCATTTTGGACAGTTAGAAAGCAGGCATTTTGAATTTTGTCATGAATTTCTTCACTACACTTATATATGTGCAATCATCCATTTGTATCCAAGGAAGTTTAGTTCTAAATCTAAAGAATTCACAGAGCCACTGACACTCAAGTCTCTTCTATAAAATGACATAGTATTTGCCTATGTCACTTACATACACAATATTATGCATACTTTATATCATCATACAATGTCAGCGCTATGTAAATGCTTCCCATAGTGTACTGCTTGGAAAACAGACACAAGAGTCCACACATATTCCATCAAGATGCAGTTTTTCCTACACATGCAGAATCGCTAAAACGAACAGCAGATTGTATTTAGACAGCCCTCCAAAATAACTATGGTAACAATCACACGTAGGGGTGTGATCTCTGCAGTCGGCCTAGTTTAGTCCAAGGTGGGTTCATAGCGCCATAGTTTGAGCAAGAATACCACTTGTCCTTGGTTTCCATTTCTGTAACAGAGAGATAATAGCAGAGCTCACCTCCTGGGGAAGCACCTACAGCACACAGAGATAATGGCAGAGCTCACTTCCTGGGAAAGCATCTACACATTCAATGAGGTACCACATACCTTCTTTACAACTCTCATTTTCAGTTAAGAATGTGGAGAATGGGAAGGACAGTTGTGGTATGATATTCTTGTCATTTGTCCCTGAGTTGGGATTTATGTCTCAGGTTTTGGTTTTGCACATAAGCTTAGTGCTTCTATAGCCCTCATCTGAGAGGAAAAGTAAAACTGCATACAGATGCACACCTGTGTTTATCGTGTGCCTATTGTGAGCCATCTACAGGTCTCTTCTCTCTAAGAGCTCAGGATCCAGTTGGGTTATAAACAGATAACTGCACTAAAATTGCACCCATGCCATCCTGAAGTTGCCCCAGTGCCCAGCGGGACAGGATCTCCCAGAGGACGGGTACTTGGCTAGAAGCTGTCCATTTACTTTGTGAGAACATGTGGTAGGCTTGGAGACATGACAACTCATTAATTCAACTCAGTAGGATGAGCCTGAGGCATTAGGCAGGCATCTGCAATAAACAAAGAAAAAAAGTCATTTATGTGTGCAGTCAGCCCTTTCCATTCCACAAGGTCTGTATCCACGGGTCTAACCAACCACAGATCAAAACTTCTCTGAAAAGAACTATGTACTCAATAACATGTACCAACTGATTTTTCTTCTCATTATCCCCTAACCAATATCACATGGTGATGTATTCGGATAGGATGAACACTTGCTCAGTATTTCAAGTCCTCTAGAGATGGCATAGAGCATAGGAGAGTGTACACAGGTGAGGTGCAAATCTTACCCTATCAGATATAAGACACTTGCGCATCCTCAGTTCAGTCTGAACACAGAGGAATGGCTGTATCGAGTTTACTAACTCAAGAAAATGGGCACATCCATTTGAGAAATATTTTTAACAGCAAGACTCTTTTAGAGGTCTTGAATTTGGTGAGAACCCCATTCCCAAGGCTTCATGAGCCAGTAAGGAATTTACTATAACGTCCACTAAGTACTTCAGTTGTTTAAGAAGAGGAAGAGGATAAGATCTGAAAACATTCTCTCCCATTTCCTTGCCAAGTAACTTAAGGGTCTTCTTTCACTCTAGCGGTCCTGTCCCTGTGTGGTGGATATGAGAGCTCACACTGACCATGAATCCTTGAGCACAGTTGACCCCACGCCACTGTGTGAGGCCTCCGTGGAAAACCTGGAGTGTTACCAGGAATGGAGTCCTGACTTGGCAAGCATGCCACGTCTACCTAGGCTTGGGGTGAAGCATGACATTAACCCTCAATAGATGCAGTGGGATGCTCTGCCACCTTCCAGGGTATTGTCTTTGAAAAATGTATAATGGTATGCAAAATCTGTTCATGACACAGCGTTACATGAAAAGCAACTTATTAAAATGCACATAAAATATTATCCTGATTTGGTATTTAAATTCACATATATAAATATTCATGGAGTTTATAAAGTACATGAGGATATATACAAATATAAAAGGAAAACACAACAGAATATAGCAGTAGCTCTACCCCAATGGTGGGATTTTACAGGTGATTTCTTAACTTCTTCCATAGTCTCTGTATCTCCGACATCGTCTACATATACTCCTACTATAATTAGGGTGGGGAAATAATTTCCTCCCTCTTTCAGTTAGCATAAATTAGCTCCAGAGAAGGCCTCTGGATGGCGGCCAGTTAATATGTCAGTCCTGGTCCAGATACGCCTCTTGTCAGAGATGTCCTATTTCTTTCTAAATACAAAGATCATGAGTAGGCAATACGTATTTCTATAAACTAGTAGGGCAGGTCCTAGGTGGTACTTGGGAAGATTAACTATAGGTAAAGCTAAAGAGATGTCAATGGGATCTGTGAATATGCCCAGAATAGTCTCAGTTATTTTTGCCTCTGGACGTGGGTGAAGCAAGTTGTAGATGAAACTTACCCCAGCTCTTAAAACACAAGAATACAAGCAAAATGGAGACAAAGAGAACTACAGCTTCTGTCGGAAGGCCATCGTGACAATACAGGCTGAGACACCTTCCTCCATCCTGAGGCCACCATGTCCCTGGCATTTGCTCGGCACTTGTTCACCGTGCCTTTCCGTGGGAGAAAAGATAAAATGAAAGGATGACCCCAGTCATCCACCGTGGACTTATTTTGATCTTAAGATGCGAGTTCCCTTATCTTAGGGACCTACTGTAGCTTCCTCTCTTCCTTGTTGGGGACCAACCGTCCACTAAGTCCCTAGACTTGCTAAGTTCACGGAAACTGGTACAGCTCAGGGCACTTGGTCAACCAGAGGATCAGAGCTACAGAGGGAAAATCATGACAAACGCCATACAGAGGCAGAATTATGCCCAAGGGCTGAGGGGCTACAAGAAAGAGACCCAAACTTAGCCTGGGAGGAAAGGCAAGGAGACATGGAGAGAGCCTTGAGAAACGCATGGCTGGAGGGTGTCTACAAAGATGAACAGTAACTCATCAGGGACAGATGACAGACAAGCAAAGGGTGCATACTGGGTAACACGTTCAGCCATTTTGGAATAGTTTTGAGGAAGTGATTGTTGAAACGAAGGGTTTTTATGGTGTCATAGGGACTCGTGCATGCTGGACAGGGCCTCCATCACAGCTTCTTTTTACTTTGAAACAGGGCCACACTGGTTGCCTACTCTGGCCTAAATTCACTCTGTAGCCCAGGAAGGCCTTATATCTGCAGTCCCCCTGCCTCAGCCTCTTGATTAACTAGAGCTGCAGGCCCTGCACCTCCAGGCCCAGCTGAAATATTTTCTAAGATTATTTTCTAAGATGACACCAGTCCTTGGCCATTGCCCCTTGAAGCACTAACCATCAGGCCTTTGAATGATGTGTTCCTGTTTGGCGTGGCTGTAACTGTACACGTCGCTCTGGATGCCTGCTATCTTTTACTCATTGACTCTATCAGTAACTAACTGGGAGGAAGACTGATGGCAGTGGCTTCCCTGAGAATCCAGGCGCTCCCAGCATGGAAGGAGACCAAAAGACCACTGGGATCCCACCCTCTTCAGTTTTTAGGCCTGTTTTTATTATTTTTGTGCACATGAGCGTTTGCCTCCATGTAGGCCTGTGCACCACATGTGTGCCTGAGGAGGTGGTAATACCTCTGTGTGGGTGCTGTGAGCTGAACCTGGGTCCTTAGCAACCATAGGTGCTCTTAACTATCCAGCCCCTCACACCTCTTAGTCTGTCTCTACGATGAATGGGATAAGGAGCTCAACCCCGATGTATTTAGTCCATGCAGAAAACCTGAGGGTTCTACTTATGCCCTCAATCACCAGAGCACACGGATACAGCTGACCTGAAAGCTAGCCATGACACTTCGGTTTCTCTGCCCTTGCTCCCAGGTGCAGACACAGTCCTGATCCTTGCTGTCAGCTCTGAACCTCTTCCCAGTGGCAGGGAGCCTTGTGCTGATCTCAGCTTGTTAAGGAATAGCCAGGCCTAGGTCTATGGCTCCCAGGGCTATGGCACCAACACATTGTTCCATGATTCCAGTCGTGAAAATGTGGCCACTAGAAAATGTTTTTCGAGCGCTGATGGGAAGTGTAGCTCGACAGGTCTGAATGGTCGGTGGCTAACGGGTGGCTTCCCTGCCTGACTAGGGGCCCTTCGCTGTGGGGTCCTTCCCACCGCAGCTCACTTCCGTCCTTGTCATGCTTACCTGATGGCGTGGACGCTGTTTCTACCATTCCTTATCAGCATGTTGTCAGGGATGGGCTAAGCAAAGTGACCCCTGCGATCAATGTTTGAGTGTATGGCCACGCCTCCATGCTTTATTCTATAGAAGATTCAAGACAGCCCCCATCAATAGATACACTACAGGGATACACAAATGTGAATTAGGCTAGAGGCCACACCAAAGTTCTGGAACATCACAGTTCTAGTACCAGTTGACAGCACAGAGCTCTGAGTGGTTATCAGGGCTGAACCACAAATTGCCCTCTGCACTTCTGGAGGTCAAGGTGAATGACACGATTTCTCTAAAAGGAGAGTAGACTCCCTCCTCACAAACAAATGAGACTGAAATCAGAAAGGACATCCTTCCCCTGGTCCCCATGAAGAACCTTCCCCCTCATACCCATTCTCTACTAGCATCTATACGATGAGTCTCCACAATAAGTATCTTGGGGGGGGGAATAAATGTGGGAGTCAGGACACCAGCAGACTCATGCAAGAAAATGGAGCAGGACATCCAAGCAGGACAAAACACTGGCTGGTCAGAAGTCATTCTTGATTTGAATTTGACTCTGCGACTTGGTAAATGTGTAAACCTATATAAGACATTGTGAGTGTTACATAGTCCAAAGACAGTCCAGAGTAGTGGTTCTCAAACTTTCTAACACTGTGACCCTTTAATACAGTTCCCCATGTTGTGGTGACCCCCCCACCAACCATAAAATTATTTTTGTTGCTAGTTCATTACTGTAATTTTGCTACCACTATGAATTGTAAATATCTGATATGCAGGATATCTGATATGTGACCTCTGTGGAAGGATCCTTCAACTCCAAAGGGGTCAGATCCATAAGTTGAGAACCTCTGGTCCAGAGCCTGGTCCCTGGGACACGACGCAGTCCTGTAGCAACTGCTGAGATTTAGATGAGGAGGAGGCTTCATTGACATGGAGGAAATACAGCTCAGTCCTAGCTCATCAGTGATCAGACTTGATGCTAAGCTCCAACCCCACACAACAGTGAGGGCAGACTGAGAGTATCCACAGGTGAGGGTCCACAGAGGGACTTTTTGCAGTGGGGCTCGACAGAAGTTAGACCATAGACGATTTGACTCTTTGGTACCTGAAGAAGAGTCTTGGAGGTTTCTGACTAGAGGAAATACTGGGTATTTTAAAATCCAACTGAGCAGATGTTAGAACTCAAATCCAGTGTGAGAAGTGAAGCATCCAAACAAGACTCATGACCAAGTAGATGGCCAGCCTGCTGGCCCATGGAGCTAAGCCAGACGGACACCTGCACACGCGTCCTGGGTCGTGCTGGAAAATTGTTCCCACTCCTCCCAGCCAAAGAAGGAAGGAGAGGCAGAGAATCCCCAAGGGGAAACATGAAGGATGAATAGGATTAGCGCGAGCGTCAAACTAGAAAAATGTCACAATTGAAAAATTACTCATCTTCATTTAGATGAAGTTCAAAACACAAAAAGACGTTTAAGAAAAGTCATCCACAGTGGGGGTTTAGCTCAGCGACAGGATACTTGCCTGGCAGATGGGAGGCCCTAAGTTTGATCCTCGGCCCTGCAGACGGAGAAGAGGAAAGGGAAAGGATGGGAGAGAGAGGGTGGGAGGGTGGGGTCATCCACAAGCTTAACAGCCATGATAGCTAATGTTAATGTTTCAAGATAAACCTGGATTTTATGCATATGTTTCTACCTATTTCTAAATAAAGGATCCCACTATATAGGCCAGGCTGTCCTAGAACTTGCGATCTTCATGCCCCCGCTCCTGAGCACTCAGGATTACAGGTGTGCACCAACATGTCCATCTTTTGCTTAGCCTATTAACTATTGGAACAGTTCTTTCCAATGACTCTGTTCCATTTTCATCTTTTTTTTCTTTTTTTGTTTTTGTTTTTGTTGGTTTTTTTTTTTTCCAGACAGGGTTTCTCAGTGTAGCCCTGGCTGTCCTGGAACTCACTCTGTAGACCATACTGACCTCAAACTCACAGAGATCCACCTGTTTCTGTCTCCCAAGTACTGGGAGTAAAGGTGTGCGCCACCCCCATCCTTTGTTGCTGAAAAGCCTGGTGGGAACGTCGGTTCCTCCATCACTGAATGAGCATCTTATGCACACCATTGGTTAGACACAGGCCAGGGAGCAGGGGCATGCCCACAACAAGCTCAGTAAATATCCTGATGACGTTAAACTGCACCCCTGACTGTCTGGAAGAGTCCACAGTAAATGCCAGTGACCTCCACATCTCCACTTTGCAAAGGAGAAATAAGTTTACATATGTTAGGTACCATTAGACTCCATCCTTGAGATAGGATGGCCCCTTAAGTGCCTAATTAACTAGGAATCCTTAGGGAAGAGGAAATGGAAGGCAAGGTGTGATTTTTTTTTAATATGTTCTCCCATTTTTACTGCACTGAATTGGGACTCTGTCTTTATCCTTAACGATATAATCCATGTAGAGCACTTTGCATGGTCCATGGCACAGAGTAAATAATAAATGTTGGTCCGTATTGTCATTGGGTTTAGTACTGTTGTTAGTGACTCTCAATATGATCCAGTAAGGTGGGTGGCTATGTAAGATAAGAAAACTGAAGGTCACGGTAAGCTGTTTCTAATAATTACCCCCACAATCACACCAAATCAGCAATGCACATGCGTGTTTCACTAGTCTGTGTAAGGCAGAAAATACAAGAAAGCCACTTGCCATGTGTCTTTAGAGATTTATGGTGGACAGGTCAACTGGAGGTTGCGCCCACAGCCTTGAACATGCCAAATAAGCATCCTACCACTGAGCTGCATCCTCAGCCCCAGGTGACTGTCCTTTCATAAGCCACACGATGCAGGGAGGAGCCTGGGTCGCAACCAGGCAGCCTTTCAGTTGGGAAGTAACGAATATAAACCTAAATGAATATAAACCTAAATGGATACCCAGAGGTGGCAATAACCCAAGACGAGGAGAGCCTGGCCATGCTGAGTGCAAGAGTCCGAAGCCTGTGTGAAAGAATAACAGTGACATTTGACAGGGCTGGACCCTCGACTGCAACTTCCTGGTAGCCGGGGCTAGGGTGGGGTGAATCCAGCGTGGGGCTCCCATGCCAAGCACTGTCCACCACAGCTCGGAGACTGGAGGCTCCACTTTACACACTGCCTGAGCCAGGGAAGGCTCGGCCTGCCTTTGCTGTTTACGGTGTTCCGTTATGGTGTAATGAGCACCATGTAAGCTAGGGGGCATAAAACAACATCTGCTTAGCCTTTGCGACGCTGTTAAGTCCATGATCCAGGCTGGGCCCTGAGGGTCTGCTCTTTGCTCCCCAATATCTGGGGTCTCGGCTGGGCCAGCTTGAACGGTTGCAGTTATCAAGCTCAGTTTATGATCTGCCTAGGCCCTGGGGTTCCCCCATATCCTGTGTGCTGAATGGTACCTCAAGACCTACACCTAGGGGCTCGCCTGGGAATTGTGTGGTGCCTGGGCTGATCCAGCCTCGCTCCTTATCAGGCGGTACCTTCCCCTGGTTCACTCAGCATCCGGGCATAGTGGCCTCAGGGTGGTCAGACGTCACAGAGTACTGACTCCCAAAGAGAATGCTGCCCAGGCAGAGGCTACAAGACTCCTCCCAGTCTGTATAACAATAAAACTGCCTTTACATTACTCATGGTAAATTAACCTATTAATATAATGAATATCCTTAATGTATAATTAAGTCCTACTACAATATGGCTTTCTGTTTTGTCCTAACAGTGTCCAGCCCTCATAAAAAAAAATTCTCTTTCCATTGTACATCATAGGCATGACACAGGAGAAGCAGGCAGAATGATCCTTCAAAAAATACACTAGAACATGTATATTTGCATTGAGGGTATGGCTCCATGGTAAAGCATCTGCCTGCCCAGGGCCCTGGGTTCCACCCCTGGGGGGGAGGCAGGGGGAGAAGAGAGGGAGGATGAAGTAAAAGTATGTCCTCAGGTCCTACGTGACAGCACCTGTTCCCTGCTGGGTCCTGGTACATTGAGACAAATAGTGCAGGTCTCAGTGCCTACGGGCCCCTCCTTCACATCCAGCATCCATGTTTCAAACATTAAGGCTACAGAAAAGACAGAAAGGTACCAATATCTAATTCTTCACAGAATCACAAAAGAACATTCTAAATCATTCTTTAAAAGATGGGGGTCAGTGGAGGCGCACACCTTTAATCCCAGCACTCAGGAGGCAGAGGCAGGTGGATCTCTGAGTTTGAGGGCAGCCTGGTCTACAGAGAGAGTTCAAGGACAGCCAGAGCTACACAGAGAGACCCTGTCCTAAAAATAAAGCAAGACATCTGTCATCCCAGCACTGGAGAGGCTGAGGCAGGATGACTGTCACAAGTTCAAAGCCAGTTGGGGGTTGGGTGGTCTGGTCTCCCAGTCGATCATTTAAAAGGGCAAAACATCTGTTTAGCATGCATAAGCTTTTGGCTTCCCATCGTAACCCACAGTAACCACATGGAAGTCCCAGTTGCTCACATGGGTGACCCTGGCTTCCACGTGAAGATGCTGTCATCTTACACAGCTCTCACTTGGAGGAACTTGTCTGAGGCTGATGGTGAAGGAATTGCACCCACGTGCTTGCTCAGATTCTCACCAGCCCCCCGAACACAAGTGTCTGCTACATGCGCAGACACCAGACACTTTCTGCAGGAAGGATGAACAAAGCCACAGCCAAGAACAGCAATGCCCTTCCCTGTACCAAGGAAGTCGGGAGCCCCATCGGTCCTCCACAACCCCCACCAGCACTGAGGCAAAGCCGACAAGGACTTGTGACGTGCGCGCCGAGTGTAGGCAGAGGCAAGGGCTCAGCCCTCTTTGTGCAGTGATGGTCAGAGCTGCCTCCTTGTTCTCCTCCACTATCATTTGTTGGTGTGCTGCTAATTTACTCGGCTGACTCATTTGCGGAGACAAACACAGCTTAGCTTGTACTTCGGGGAAGCATGTGACCTGGCTGTGCAAGGGACAGTATCTCAGCATCAAATGTCCATTTGCTAGGAGCTCAGAGACTGACTCACCCTCTATCAAACCAGCTTCTCGAGATCATAGGCGTTGCCCCACTTGTTTCGAAGACCATGGCTTTGACCTAAAATCTGATTGGTCTCGAGCTGGTGAGTCTCTTCCCCATGGCCTTGGAAGGCCATCCCATGTCATCCCTCCTCACTGAGTTCTAGGCCACCCAACTGAGTACCAAGGACAACAGCAGACCCAACACTTCCCCCAGCACGCTGAGAAGGCATGGAGGATTCGGAATGAGACCAGCAAGACAGAGCGTGCTACCTGCAAATTTGAAAAGCCACACAGAAACACAGTAGGGACAGTCAGAGAGTGAAAAGCTTGAGACAGATGGTGGCGGCTCTCCGCTGGTGCAGCCTGAGACCATTCCCAGGCTCGGGGTGTGGCTCAACATAGAGCCGTTGCTAAGCATGCACGAGCCTACAGGTTCAATCCCCACGCACATTCTGCGTGGACCGGTAGGCGTCCACTTCTACAGCACATTCTGACATCCCTCCTTTGAGTGGCTAGTGTCATGTTGTCCCTGTGAAAGGGGGAAAGCTTCACGTGGGAGAAAAAGCAGAAATCAAAAAGAAGTACGTGAAGAAGGGCAGAGAGCATCCTAAGAGAACCGGTCCGAGAAAAGAACGTACCTCGCAGGAGAGGTTTGGTGTGGCATCCCAGCCCGACAGGTTCTCATGTCTCTTGATTTGATGATAAAATATAGAGAGTGAACCCTTGGGGTGTGCAAAACTCCTTAAGAAACAGATCATTGGCTCCGTGTGAGCAGTATTTACATGCTCACTGCCGCTACTGTGAGACTCCACACCAGCATGACTAATACACCCCCCGGCCTAAATTAGATTTTGATTGTGTTGTGTATATATCCACCAAATCACAGATGTTGGAGGGGGGGAAATAAGACCCAAACTTCTCCGGAACACCTCCTGTGGAGCGTGTGGGATCGTCTGTGCAGGCGTGACACCACTACTAGCCCCTTTCCACCCCCATGTGCACATAAGTCACCCCCATGGGAGCTCCACCTGGAGAGCACCTGGGGCTGGCAGGCTGCACAGGGACTCTGGTTAAGGGGATTAATGAAGGAGACCCCGCAGTGTGGCCCCACACAGATGCTCCCTTGGTGGCTAATGCCCCCGGTGTCTTGTTCTTATTGATTTTCCCAGAGTCACTGCAGCTGCAGGTAGAGTGAGCAGTTGAAGGTCCTCCCTAGCTCACGTCCTACACTGCTCCTCAGCCGTTCATTCTGGTCCACTGGGTGCCAGTAGTAAGTGCTTTGTTTGTTTCTCTTGCAGAATTTAGCCTATGAAATCATCCTAACCCTGGGACAGGCATTTGAGGTCGCTTACCAGCTAGCTCTACAAGCGAGAAAAGGGGGGCATTCCTCCACGCTTCCGGAAAGCTTTGAAAACAAGCCCTCCAAACCCATCCCCAAGCCCCGTGTTAGCATCCGTAAGTCAGTGGTAAGTAGAAGAGAAAGGTGTCTCTAAGCCTGCGGCCAGAGGGATGGGGGTTGCAAACAGGACCCGGTGCGGTGGGGGAGGCCTTTAGAATCCAGCCTGCCCTCCCCTGTCCTTTCCCTTGGTCTCCTGCTGGCATGTGACCATCATCCTTATCTTGGTTCCTGCAGTCTCAGAGAATCCTCTCCCCGACCCAAAAGTACCAGAGAAAAATCCCATTTTTGCTGCCACCTGCAGCAGCCGCAGCCTCAGGAGGGCAGAATATGGGCTGCCACTTCTGTTTGTGGTACGGCTTACCAGAAGGTCTAGAAAATTCTGGGGGCAGCTTTCTCTGAGGCCTCACCTGCCATCCTATCCGGGTCAGGCCTCTGCCCTCCAGAGAGGTTTGCAGAGGCTCAAGGTGACGGTGCTTTGGTACCCTCCTGGCAAACGCCAGATGCCCCCAGCTTCTGTGTCTTTCAAGAGGCCAAGGCATCATCCTTGAGATGCCTGGGCCACATCCTGTGTGCCTTCCCTCTGGACAGCTGAAGCTCTTTGCAGCCTAGTCACTGCTAGAAGGTGACACCCCTCCTCCTTGTCATCTACCTCCCTCCAGGAACTTCCTCCCTTCCCTCCCTCCCACAGGCTCTGCAGACATCCTGTCCCAACAGGCTGGTATGACTACAAAGCGGCCGCCTCTGGTAGTAGCAACACCCCAAAGCTGGAAGGCGCCCAACCAGCTCCCCATCTGCTTTCTGCTCCAGCTACCGTCCTGCATCCTAGAGTCTCTGGGATTGGCACCGGGCAGGCCCCCAGAATGCATTGCCCCCTCACCCTGCAATCTTCCCATCTGCCACATTCCCCTCCCAGCAGCTCTCAGCCTCTGTGTCATGCGGAAATAGACATTTTTAACCTCCAAGGAGAGGTTCCTTCCTTGGTGACGATGCGGCTACTGGTTCACACCTCTGGGGCCCCTCTCCTGTCTCGGGTAACTTCTGCACCCGCGGGGATGACCCCCTCAGCATCTGGCCTCTTCACCATCCCCGACAGTTTCCTCCTACATCCCAGAAGAGAGCTTTCCTTCAGCTGCCTGGTCATCACCAAGGGCTGTCCCTCTCAGATCCCACACCGCACTGGTACCCCTGACCTTCCTGCCTCAGCACCACCCCAGCCCATGCTCCCAGCTCTCTCTCTCTCCAGTCCCGACAAACCCCAAACTGGGAAGCGCCTGCTCAGTACGTTTTTTAAGCATCTCCACCGAAGTCAACACAAATCCTTGCTTCTCTGCTCCCTCTTCTGGGCCCAGTAAACAGCACGACCCTCCGTCATGCTGCTTGCATCCAAACCCACTAGTCCCCTTGACTGCTGTTGCATCCACGCCTCTCCATCCAGCCCGCGAGCAGAGCTCATTCTCTGCTGCCCTGGAGTGTACCTCCAGCCTGCCCGCTCCTCTCTATTGCCTCCATCAACCCTGCCCCCTCCAATCCAAGCCCAGTGACCCTTCCAGGTTTCTCCCTTTTTCCACACAGCAGAGACCATGGCACCCAGGAAATACCACATTCCATGATGCACAGGCCTTCCCGTTCCTTGACAATCCACTGCTCAGTGCTGCTTAAGTCTCGGTGCCTCTCTTTCCCTACACCAGGAAGGCTCTCTTCCACCTCTCCTAGCCCCCGCCCCTGCCCCTGCCCTGCATGGCCCCCTCCACGGGATCATACGAGCCACAGTTGCATGAAGACGCTTTTCCTGACTGAAATAGATGCCTGGTCACACTCTAGCCCCTTCATTCTCTGTAGTATTTACTGAGTTTGTTGTCTTACCACTTATCTCTGCCTCTCTGCTTCATGACATACCCTGGCATGCTGTCACCCCGGGGCCAGGGCCGTAGCATCCACTTAACACACATCTGTTCTTAAAGAACTGAGGTCCTGCGGGTGGATTTAACAAATGTGTCTCTGAGTCCGATTAGGCTTCTGGGTGTCCAGGAACGCACAGCATGCTTGGGGGATTGTCACTTAGGCTTCTATATTCCTTCTCGTGTGGGCTGGGTAAGTCTGTTCACTGCGGGCGCCTCCTCCCGGCTTCACCGTGGTCCACGTAGACTTCTTCCAGATGCGCACAGAGCTTCTTGCCGTAAGGGCTCATAGAATATTCATCTAGACGCCCTCTCTGGGAAACGGGAAATAAGGCTAATGGCTTTACCTGGCTCTGGTTCCAGTCCCTCACCAGGCTTCAGTATTCCCACTTCCTCAGCTCTGGCTGTTTACTGTTAGGAAATAGTACTCCCAAGACTGTGAAGTCCTTCCCTCCAGCTATGGAGACACAGTAGAAACGCAGCAGAAGGCAGCCGGATAGGCGCATAGGCACAGACAAACCCTGCAGCCTCCAAGCAGACTGAAGAGCTGGTAGAGGAAGGCTGAGCATGCCTTCCAGAAATTCCTTGGCCCAATTTACAGAGCAAAGTCGATGGCCAGAGGATGAGAGACGTTAGGGAAAGAGCTTAACTGTGGCCTGTCAGAGCTGAGACCTTAGCCACTGCCCTGGGAATGGCCTGCTTGGCCTTATGTAAAGGACAAGGACAGTGGAGGTCAAGGCCCAACCTCGCAGTCCATCTCCCCCAGGGATCTGTGCCGGCCTTCTGTCCACCCCGTACCTCCTCTCATCCTGGCAGCCCACTCATTGTCTTAACAGTAGTTATTGACTGTACAAATATTTACTATATGCCTGCTTCGCATTGGGCTGCCAGGAGCTTTGCCAGGTTTGGAGAACACAGCAATCAAGGGAGCATAAAACCCCACCTTGGTGGGCAGCCACTGTGGAGAGGAAGTAGGACAGGAAGCCGGCCGGCATATGTAAGAGAGAAGGGGGAAGCAGAAAAGTCAAGGTGCCGTTTTGTAGAGGGTGTGGCAGGTATGGCTTCTAGGAGAGGAAGGGATGTCGGAGCCAAGACCTGGACCATCCTGGCTAAGAGCCAAGAGAGAGAAGAGAGGCCTTGCGCGATGATGGGTGCGTGAGGTCCAGCAGCGAGGAGAGGAGAGGCTTTGCGCAATGATGGGTGGCCAAGGTCCAGCTTCAGGTTGGCATGGCAGAAAGGCAGCAGGCAAGTGGGTGGGCACCTGCAGGGTCCCTCTGAGGATTTAGGGTTCTTTAGGGACCCCGCTGGAGGGTGGGAACCACCACTGCTCACCCCGCTGCCTGAGCCCTGGGGGGCGGGGCCGGGTCTCACTCGCCTCACCCTTGCAGGCTCCTGCAGAGTCGCTGTGCAGTGCAGGTGCGAAAGCGCGATCGCCAGGTCCGCCCCACAGCGCGGCTGGGCGCGCGGGGCCCGAGGTGGGGTTCCAGCGGCGCCCCCGCGGCCGCGCCGCCGCCCAGCTGCCGGATAACGGGCATCAGCCTTTCTGTTTTAAAGCAGATGGACCCTTCTGAGCAAAAGACTCTGGCCAATCTGCCGTGGATTGTGGAGCCGGGGCAAGAAGCCAAGAGGGCCATTAATACCAAGTATGAAACCACGATTTTCTGATACTCGCCGCCCCGTCCTCGCGGTGCCTTGCTCGCCAAGCAGTCCCCGCAGCAGGCTTTCCTTCGCGCCTCCGTGTCCACCCGCCCGGGAGGAAGACTGCTCAGCTCGCGTGGCCTCGTCACGGGCGGAAAGGCCGCCGGCCATCCTTAGGGAGCTTTCTGCCAGCGAGACTTTGTCGCCCCTAGAGGCGCGGGGCTTGGGGGGGCTGCGCGGGGCGCCCCAACTCTGCTACCACCGCCTCCGAGGTACTGCTCGATTGCCCCTTACTTGCTTTGCTTTAGTTGGGGAGAAAATCTTTTTAAAAGTGATGGAGGAGGTCTCCAGTACTGCCTAAAAGTCTACAAACATCTTGGGGTTTAAGTTTTCACCGTCAGCCATTTTGAAGGGAAAGTCAGGACAGTACTAGCGCCCCCCCAAAAGCATCTGTAAAATCATTGTTATCACCGAGTGCAGTCTCATGCAAAAAGACAAACCCTCACGATTGCCAGGAAATTCCGTCTCCTGATTTCTATATTTGTGGATTTTATATGTAATCGACTATGTCAGATAAAGGAAATCTTTATTGAATGATTCAAAAATTTAAAAGTGATTTAAAACAGAGGAATTTATTATGCACAGAAAAAAATGTGTCTTGTATTAAATATTTTTATTAAAAGAATGTTTCATTAATGCATTCATAAGAACACTGCGCTTGCTGTGCGGGATGTTTCTGGTTCATTTCAAGTGACTCCGTCTCTACTGCAAGAGGATCGGCTCAGTTGTGACAACCTCTGACGCTGTCCCAAAGGCAGGAGATTGGGCTCGCGCCCACTCGGGGTAACCCAAAGTGCTGACGCAGCCATAGTCCGCACGAGTGGTTTTTAGGGATTTTTTTTTTTAACCTTCGAAATGTTTTAAAGAACATGTTTAACAAAAAATATATATATAATCTAGGGCTCCTGCTGTCAAGATTTCTGTCATGGAAACCTTGTTTGAGAATGGTGTTAATAAAATTCTATTGCAAATTTTTTTCTAGAAAAAAAATATAAATAACACAAAAAAAGAAGAAATTCCAAAGTAATAAAGACTTTTCTTGAAAAAGATTAAAAAAATGTTTGCTTACTATTTGATTAAATAAATTTACTTACGTTTCTTTAAGGTATTTTAATTTTTTAATGTCTCTGTGGAGTATTTGTATGATACCATAATGTATATTTCTGTAGAATCAAATTATATAAACAGTATCAATATTATAGAAAAATAACATTTTAATGTATATTGTTCTAACCGATCATATTGTGACTCATTTTGAAGTTCATTATAGCGATATTGATAAATTGTGAACTTGTCTTAATGTTTTTTTATTAACCAATATTATTTTAAACCTGAGATTATCACATTCATCAGTTGGTGAGTTTTGAAAAAAAAAAAACTAAATTTCATTTCCACTGACAAATGTATATGGTTTTAGTTCAGTGTCGGAGAATTTTAATACAATATTAAATTACTTGAACTGAATAGTTCCTTGTATATATTTTGCCTATTCACTGTTGATATGTATGTAGTAAACCGAGAGGAAAATAACACTAAAATATGGTACCAAAAGGAACTTGTATAGGAGCGAAGCAGCCTGTGGCTTTGCCGAAACACATGTGTGTGTGTGTGTAAATAAGCTTGGGCTTCCAGTTATAAATTTTGTAATTTTTGTCATTATTTATATCCTATTTTAAAAAAAAAAAGCACACAAAATAAAACAGAAGTGCAGTGACTGGTGCTTGGCATCATTCTGTGAGCACCCCCAGAACACACTCCCACTGAGGAGGGGGACCAAAGGCCCCGCCCTCTGAGCAGCCACAGATAAAGTTTTTTTTTTTTATACAATTGGCAACATCACTGAGGAAAAACTTGCTCATTTCCAAGTTCACACAGTCTGAAAAAGAAACACTATCTTCTGGAGCTTGAATTTCAGCCATAAGCCAACAATTAAAAGTGGCAGATAAGGGGGGATTGGTTAAGACAGACATTTCTAAGACAGTGGGGACTCCCCCGCCCCGAGAATGGACTGCTTATATAGCACAACATAGGTGGCTTGCTTGGGAAAGTATCCACTATACATCCACTAGACCTTTCAATTTTTACCTAAAACCTATGCCCCTGCTGTAAAGTGGGTGATGAGCCAGTCAGAGTCACGCTGATCCTAAGGTCAGTAATCACCATGCTGCATGTCCTCTGACCTTCAGGTCACCCACAGCCCAACCCATGACTGCTACCCCTGGAAACCCAAAGCAGTCTTAGGGTATTCTCTGCCTGTCATACAGAGGCCTGGAGCTTTGAACCCAAGAGAGCTAAACTAGGGAAAGCCGGGCTGAAAGGGACCCTGGGACACATCTCTCCTGAAGGAAGCTGCAGGCTGGGAGTTTCCACGGAGGCTTCCATTGGGCGAGCTTGCTCCATTAGGACCTTGTCTTCTCTCCAGTCCTCTTACAGCCCATCTCTGTTGTTCACATGTGTGTTTGTGTCCGGGGTGGTTCCAGCATGAAGTACATGGCACGCTCCCGTCGAGAGGAATTCAAAGATATGGCTTGCGTAGCGGTGCGATGGGATAGTCTCCTTGTGCTGGTGCCGCTTGAAGGGGCCGTAAGGACAGAGAAAGCCTTGTGGCAGGGTTAGCACCTCCAGACTGGGGGGACACACAGTTGTAGTGACTCTCAGGAAGGCAGGGGTGACCCTGATCACCCTGTCCATTCTTCACCCCTCCACCTGCATGACAGAGACCCACTGAAGGTCGGGGGCCCAAGAGCAGCCTCTGACCAGAGCAGGGCAGGGAATGAAAGGGACATTGCCTGGGGCAGAAAAGCCAGCTCAGGTTTGGGAGATAGGATGTGTAGCTGTTTTTGGTTTTTTTTTTAAGGGAAACCTGATATTTGATAAATTCAGTAACCAGAAGGTAAAAGTGACAGCCCTTAAATGCTAACATTAATCAAAAGAGAACTTAAACGCTCCCTTTACAGAAGGACCTGAATTCAATTGATCCATTTAATGTTTTTCTTATTAAATGGTGTTCTGTAATAAATCTGAATGACTGAACCATATGAAAATTATGCTCGGCCTGTCAATAAATGATGAACGTGGTTCTCCTCAAGCTGGCCTGCTTGGGAATGTCGCCAGCCTATCTGATGTTTGGGTAAGATGGAATAAAAGTTCAAGCTTAAAGGGTGTGGCTACACTTGAAAAATCAGTGAAAATTTGCACTTGGACCCCAAGTAATGTTACTCCTATTCCTAAAAAGAATTGAAAATCTGAGGAGTTGTCTGGCTTCCGGTGAGCTAGGATGTAATGTCTGTGTTCAGAAATATATATGAATAAAGCCTCTTTACTGACATTACATCTCCAAGTTCTGCTTGTCGACTGGCCATTCATTTCCTATGAGAAGCAATTCGATGGCGATAAACACTGTCTTAATAGAAACAATGACCAACCAGCGTAGACCAGCAGACTCTCTTCAGTCAGCCCGCCTACAGCCCTGGTCCCCACAAGTCCCCTTGGCCTCACAAACATGTACTATGGTTGGCCCCAGGAACAGAGCCCTGCTTCCCACAAAAACCAATCCCCAAGCAGAGCAGGACCTATGACCCAGTCCCCATCCAGCATCTCTATACCCACAGAGAGATCCTCTACGTTGTCTTACTTCTGACCTGGTGGACGAGCTGAGACAGGTCAGGCTCAAAGTCAGCTCACAATGTGGTAATCAACGCTCTTGAAGCGATCCACATCCAATACCCAATACAGCTATCCTCTGAGGTCTCCATGACTCAATCAGGATGTCCCCACAGGGACACTGCATGCTAATCTCCATCCCAAGAGGCTAAAGGCAGCCCTGAGGAAAAGTTGAGACAGTCCCAGGAAGGAGCATGCCCACTATGTGTGTGTGTGTGTGTGTGTGTGTGTGTGTGTGAGAGAGAGAGAGAGAGAGAGAGAGAGAGAGAGAGAGAGAGAGAGAGAGAGAGAGATTCCAATGTGTTGAATGCTGAGTTGGGTGACTGAGGAGAAGAAAGGCACTTCCGGCATGTTTCATCAGCATTTCCAGGGTGTGCTATCTTCAGAAACCCTGGGTGGTGAGTCGGGGGTCCTTTGAGAGGCAACTGTGCCTCAGCTCCAACTCATTGTCAAGAGTAGAAAGGAAGACCCTGCCTTCGCAGGCTTTCTAAGAAAGCCGGGTTCTTATGGGAAAGGAAGACCTTTTGAAATGTTGGCAACTAACTCACTGTCTAAAGGTTAAGTGTGGGGTTGGTGAGATGACCCATTCCTGGAACCCACCTAAAGGTGGAAGAAGAGAACCAGCTCCGTCAGGCTGCCCTCTGACCTCCACACGCATGCACGAGGCAGTGAGAGTGGAGGAGGTGGCGGGCAGGAGATGCTGACACTGCTTGCCTGACATTTGATCGCTTTATGGAAGTATTCGTTATGAACTGAATCTGGTGACTAGAAGGCCAGACATAGCCATGGCTTCAACCAGGGAGTGGGTGAGTTTTCCTTCACGCAACATGAATTTCGGAGACAGGCGGTACAGGCCACGCTGGTAGCTGTCTGTCATCCAAATCCCAAGGCTCATCTAGATCCCTACGCTGCCAACCTAAAGTATGTGGTTTCTAGCCTTAAGGTGAAGACCTAATTGTTTCAATGTAGCTGCTGGAACACTATCCTGGAGTGTTCATATTCCAGACAGGAGGAAAAGATGGTAAGGACTAAAGACTGGTAGTGTTGCCTGGGCGACCAACCTTTGAAGAGGCTTTCTAGAACGCTCCACCCTCCAGCTTTACAAAGCTCCCAGGTCACGCCTACTTATTAGGAAGACAAGAAACTGTGATGGCTTTTGATATTTTTGACGAAGCACAATGAAACTCCCAACAAAGTGAAGACTATTATTAGTGAAGGAACAGGGAGAAGCTGGATTTGGGGGTGGTCACCACAGGAAGAGGCAAAAGCAAGTTCACACGGGCGAGAGAAGGCAGAACCTGTAGGGGCGCTGGTGATTCTGACAGAATCACTCCCAAACCCAACGGGGGACAGTCCCTTTGGCTGTGCTAGCACACAGCTGTGATGTCTGGCTCCGGAGAACCATGACAGCAGCAGAGCAAGGTTAAGGAGCAGCTCACTCAACCCAGGGGCACTCAGCTATAATGCAGAGGGGATCAGCCTGGTCAGGCATCAGGGCCAAGGGCGGAGGGCTCGATATGCCCTGATCTCTACGACATCCTGGAGTCACGTGGGAACTTTAAAAACTATCCTCCTGCTCCTATCTCCTGGGAGAGGGCAAAATCTGGGATGGAGAAATTCTAGCCACTGTGGTGAGCGGTGAGAAGGAGGACAGTCCCCCAGAACTGCCCACACCAGCGGCTCCCCCGCAAAGCAGATCCCTAAGGGTACTAAACCATTTGTCGGGGACACACCGCTAGAACGTTAGCACCGTCAACACTTGCACTTAGCTCAATGGCCAACCATGCCAACCTGTGCCGGCATGCCTAAGCCATGGGCCAGGTAGGCTCCCAGCCTTAAGCACCCCTCATCCCCCATCCTCCTGGACTGTGCCATTAGTGCACACACAGCCCTAAGGGAATGAATGGTGAGGAAGAGAGCAAGTGACAGCCTCTCTGCTGAGCCAAGGGTCTCTTGAGAGGCAACAGCCACAGGGAGAAAGAAACACAAGCTGCTCAGGTGGAGCTGAGTTCCCTGGTGCAGAAGCGGCAGGAGCCCCAGGCGAGAGGTGAGGAGCCCTGGGCAGGGCCAGCACCAAGAGTCACTGGGTCATTCGCTGTGGCCTATGCCACACGCCTGACATGTTCTCCTTTGCTTCCCCTAGGCCCCGGGGTCCTTGGCATATTTCCTCTCTGATAGATGAGGAAACCAAGGCTCTGAAAGGCTGCAAATGGGAGGAAAAGGAGAAAGATGACCCCAGTCTGACACCAGTTTGGAATAAATCCTTAAGGAGTTCCAAAGCAGGGGCTGGGGAGAGGGCTCCGTCCATAGAGGGCTTTTCTTGAAAGCTCTGAGGACTTGAGGGCCTGAGTTTGAGCCCCAGAACCTATGTAAAAGGCTAGACGTGGTAGGGTAGCCTGTGATCCCAGTGCTGAGGAGGCAGAGGCAGGTGGATCCCTGTGAGGTCAATGACCTGCCAGCCTAGGCTCGCTGCCAAACCCCAAGCCAGTGAGAGACCCATAAGAAACAAAAGAAGATGGATGGAACCTGAGAAACAACATCTGATATTGTCCTGGGGCCTGCATGTCCAAACACGCATGTGCATGTGCGTATTCACTGTACACAACGTGAATATGTGCGCACGCGCCTGGTTCAAAGTAGAACAGGCCCCTCTGAAGAAGAGTCAAGGTTACTGCTAACAACTTCTCACACTCAATGCTGAAGTCACCTGAGAACCAAGAGCTGCCAAGCGCTTGCAGACCCAAAGCGCTCCCACCTCCGCGGCTATCAGAACGGCCAAGGGCATCACGTTAAGCACCAGGATGGGGACTCTGACAACCAGGGGCAGAAAATGTCATCTGATGGTGACCGCGGGAGCTGACGCATCGCTCATGCTGCTTATGGACGGAGTGCAGAAATGAATGATGCTTTCAGGTCCTCCGCCCAGGCTTCTGCAGGAGGGCTGGACTGAGTTACCATGGGAGGCAGTTAGACTGCCAAACTCCTGTTCCCCGCTTGTCGGTAGCCTAGAGACTTAACGTGTGTGTGTGTGTTTGTGTGTGTGCGCACACGTGTGTGTTTCCAGGCAGGTAACTATCATCCTACAGCACTGTCTCAAGATCCAGTTAAATTGTGTGTTGTAGAGCACCCTGCCCACACCTTGGCACTAAAAGCACTCTCAAAAGTACAGCTCCCATTCCCTCCTCCTAAACTGCATTTGTTAGTCTCGGGAGTTAGTATACAGGGGCTGGAGTTGTGGCTCAGCTGGTAGAGTGCTTGCCTGTTATGAGAGAAGCCCTGGGTTTGTTTTTTCTATCTCCAGAACTGCATTAAACATGTATTACGATACACGCCTATAATCCCAGCACTAGAACAGGAGGATCAGAAATTCAAGGTCATCCACAATTATGTGAGTTCAAGGCCAGCTACAGAGCTCTGTGAAACCCTGTCTTTAAAAAAAAAAAAAATGTTAGTGAGCCAGGTGGTGGTGGCACACGCTTTTAATCCCAACATCGGAGACAAAGGCAGGTGGATCTCTGAGTTTGAAGCCAGCCTAGTCTACAGAGGTAGTTCCAGGAATAGCTACTTGGGAACCTTGTTTCGAAAAACAAACAAACAAAAAAGTGTTAAAGGATAACAAGTCCCAGGTGAGGAGAGGAGAGCTACTGCATCCCAAGGCAAGAATCGCTGTCAAGTCAAGAAGGCAGAAAGAACATCTCAAAACCACTACCAGACTGGCGGGTTATCTTCCCCAGACACTGAAAGGCAAGCCTGTGTCCCCCAGGCAGTTCATCTCCACGAAACGCAGTCACATCCCACCTGAAATTTGTAGCTGACCTATGGGTCCGGGCTTCCCAAAACAGGAAAACCAGGGTTGGATGTGAGCCCCAGCTTCATCGCTGGTGCCTGGGGGTTAGTTCTTCTTCCAAAACCCAGGTGGTGCCCCAGTATAATCCCAACACTTAGAAGACTGACGCAGGAGGATTGGGCGTTCAAGGCAAGCCTAGAATGAGTCCTTGTCTCCACAAATAAATAAGTAAGTAAGGGGGGGGGGGGAGAATAACAAGATGGCTCAGTGAGTAAAGACACCAATCCTGATGAGCTAAGTTCAGTCCCCAGGACCCACAGAGTGGGCTGACTCCTGTCCTCTGACCTCCATCCTCACGCTACAGCATGAGGATGCACACGTGCACACAACATTAATATATAAAAAATGAAAGTTTTAATTTAAAGACCGTGAGTGTCTAGTCTGCAAACCTCCAGCACTGCAGAAATGGAGAGAGGCCCCTGCCTGGAGCAGACAGGAAGTGTTTCTGAGGACGCAGGATGCCATGGTCTCTAACTCCTCAGGAAATCCCCCAGCCCTGGTCAAGTCCTTCTCAGCTACCGAGAGCCCTGGAAGCTGCTCAGCAGCTCAGACTGCACACCCAGACCCAGGCCTTGGATGCCCCTAGTCCAAGGTGACGGGAAATGAACAGGGGGCCTCTCTATTCACCTATTCACTCTGTGTGATCAGCTGTATTCCCAGTCCTGGAGTTCTGACCTCATAAATGAATCTACAATGAACACTGGCAACTCACTTTCTAGAATCATAAATGAAAATTCCCCAAGTTTTAGTCTTCTCATACTGGCAGGGAGACCCAGGAGCAAATTATCACCAGGGCTAAGTGACTTCAAAAGGCCTGGTCTCTGGTGGGCACCACATTTGGTCCAATTCTTCAGCCCCTTCCGTGTGAACAGACGCCTGGAAGGGCATCCCGTCTGCAGCTGACCTCACAGCCCAAGAGTAACTGAGGTTCCCATTTGGGCATCTTAATAACTGCTTAACACGTGCACCGTTCAGCGGGGAGGCAATGTGAGCAAGCGATCTTCTCCAGCGACGATCTTCAGAGACTGGGAATTACTAGAAAGTCAGTTCTCCTTCTCTA